>OX608081.1:1773562-2373562 GCA_951509765.1 Sphenella marginata
AAAATCAGTTTTGGAAGTTTTCGAAAACCGAAATGCGTCTAATGTAACTATTCCGAAATCACAACCCTTTTTAAACAGTCAATTTTTGAAAGCCCTTTTCGAGTTTCTGAAACACGAATGTCATCTAATTAGCTTTGTTCAGAATTTCTTCCAAAAACAGTATTGTACGGTATATAAATTCGTTACCTTCTACAGTTTTCGTAATGCCACTAGTGAGTTTCGAAAATAAAATTTTTCTACCAAATCCTCATATATCCCAAAAATGGAATTTTAAGTTACAAAATTTTATTTTGTTTCAAAAATCGGATCTTAACAAGCCAAAGTAAATAGGACTCCTGGATTCGTGAGCAATAATTATACGATACGCCATACCGATACACATTTGAAATTTTAATTTTTAGCATAAGCACTTTCTTCATTTCTTCATAAGATTTTTAATTAATTTTTATTAAAATTTTGAAATTCGAAAATTCGAAAATTCTCAAAAAGAACAGTGTTATCAGTATTTACGACTGGGTATAACAACGTAAATATATATATCGATGTAGATATCCATGCATGAATTGGTCATATTTGCACATCCACATGTTGCACTTGAAGTCTATATCAATTGGCAATATTGCCATTCGCTGCCACATCAATCAGTGACCGAAAACCCTCCTATCAGTCATGTTTCAGTTTCAGCCCAAACTTACGAGTATGCACATATGCCAACAGGTACTTAATATTTAGTGTAGGATATTCGTAAAATACTAACCGGCATTGATGCGAAATATAAACGTTGACGTAACGCCGATTACCGTTATGGAAGTAAATACGATGGTTCGTAGTGTATGTCCTATGTAACCAAAATGGCGCCTGCAATATCCAATAGCCATTAGTAGTTTGTGTTAGACATACTCTTGTTGTTGTTGTTGTTGCTGTTGTTGTTTTAGCTTTGAAATGAATGACGAACTGTGGCATGATTATCGGCGTTGTTGTGAGTTATGCTCCCATTTTGTTTTTGTTTTTCTTTTTGTGACAAATGTGTTGTCGATGTTGTCGCAACATCGCTTAAATGGAATTCAGTTACAACAACAACAAGCAGTAGCAGTAGCTTAAGAGTAATAATAACAACTGCAACACCATTCTTACCAAACAACAAAAACAACAACAACAACAACGTCATGCCTAAGAACAATATTGCCACTGTTGTTCGCTTCAGCTCAAAATATGCATGAACGAGCAACAAACTAGTGTAGAACAACAACAAACACTCATGTCGCTAGCATGCGTCAGCAACATAAGGCGAGCACCCAAGGTGTCCTCAATGTATTTACTGACATAAGCAAATGTAACTAAGTTACAAATGCTAACATATGTAGTTAGAAATGGAAACAGTGTAAGTGTTTATGTACGCATTTATGTAAGGACATGGGAATATATGTACATATGTATATATGCATTAGACTGGACCAAAAACAATTTTCTCTAAATTATATTGCTATTATTCATAATGTATGAAAGTTTTGCGATTATAATCCTTAGATCAGGGTTTTATTGCTGTTTTCATTTAACTTTAAAACTGCGGAATATTTAGCCGCATATATGTATATTTGTGCAAATTTAAGTCTCAAATAAACTTGTTCACTAGGCGGGCCTTTATAGAGTAATAAAGCTTTAAGTATTGACACTGTTTTCTGATTTGACATTTTTATAGAAAACTTAGTAGATAAAGAAAAAAATTATAAATAAAGATATCGTACAGGGAGCTGTATGCTAAATCCGATCTATTATAATTTAATAACGGTACGAGCTAAGCCATAACCCTAAAAACGATAAAACGCCAGTGCTTTAATTCCTTTTTTGAGGTTAGAGTCAAAGCAGTGATGACAGATTTGGAATAAGCAAGTCAAACTACATTTCAATGCATCCACAGAGAAATACAGCATACAACATACAACAATTAGAATAATTTTGGAAGTTGAAATATTTTTATTTATAACTAGCTGATGCCTGCGACTTCGTATGCGTAAAAGTTATAATGAAGAATCAGCATAATTATTTTTTTGAAAGCGTCGAAATAAAACACTGGGACTAACTTTATTTTATTAATTTATTTTAATAGTTCTATAACGCATGTAGCAAGGGCTTCAAATGTAATTCAATTATTCGTGTGAGAAATAGTTTGTCCTACGATTGATACCGGCTGTTCGAAGTGTCTGGCCTTGCGACTTAATAATTGTCATAGCGAAACACACACTCACAGGAAACTGCACGCGTTTGAAGTGAAAGGGAAAATTGTTTGGTAGTATGGGTATGCGTGTAATGAAAACTATTTCGGCTAATCCACAACCCGTAAGAATTTGTGCTTCTATAATATTATTTCGAAGAGAAGTAACTTTAAAGCGAGTTCCATTACATAACTTTGGAGGGGTTAAGTTACGAAGCAACATAATCGGAATGCCTTTTTTTAAAGCGATGCTATTAGCGGGATGTCCGGGCGCAGAAATAGAGTTGAGAAACTCAACAGGATAGTTCGTAGTCTCGGCTCTGTCTAAAACCGTGTTTTTTGATCGGTATACCACCTCTTCTCCATCAACTTCTTTTAAAATACTGTAATTTATTTCTGCTGCTTGGTCGTTTTTGGTCGTAAGTATAGCTCGTTTACAGAGCCAAGCATTATTCTGGCGCGTTACTTGAGAAACGTCTCCATAAACCGAAGAAATAAGTTCTTCCACTGAAGGGACAATATTACAAAGATTTTCTGGCAGAGTTACTAAACCATTCTATTCGGGAAGTAAACTCTGGCCAATTTTCAGCAGGATATCCGAAAATTCTTGCGCTCTCATGTTGCGCGTTAGATTTAATTTATTTACCATTGGCCAGAGCACCGAGCGTTTGAGGCATACACTGACTTCATCAGCCCTTGTTCCCCCAGTTATAACGGGAAGTGTCTGACGGAACTCTCCACAAAATAAAACTGTTACCTTTCCCATGATTAAATCGCATAGTGCGACTGACAGCTTCCACAGCTTTCTTGGAGTTAACTTTCAACGCACTGAATTCAATTTTGGTTGCCCTTTTACAACAATATTTCTATAGAAAAATCACGATTTGTGTTTTTATTAGTTTGGGCTGTAAGCAGCTGAGCTTAAATGTGAATTATAACTTTGGCAAACATATTGTATTAATGGTTTATAAACAAAGTAATAATAGACCAATGATAGTCTTGAAAAATGTCTCGATGTTGCTATTCAAAATTGCCAGTAAAAATTTCAACTGGTCTTATTTCTTAAGTCGACTTAGGCTGTTATTGCTTATGACCAGAGATTTTTACTATTTTTTGTGAAATCTCCGAAATTATTTGAGATATTGAAATAAAACTCACATCACTATGTAGTATTCATTTCTACCTTTCATTTGACACCCATGTTGGAAAAAGTAATTTGGGTCACATTTTGTCAATATCTTTGGAACGGGATTAGATATCCTGATGGAAGATGTCCTTAATTTTAGGATAGACGTCTAGTATTATAATGGTGAAATTTTCATTCATAGTTTTTATGTGCCGTGGGCATAATTGTAAAAAACGCACATTTTTGGTCACCCGGACCCACATTTTGGTCAATAACTCGGGAACTGGATGAGATATCTAAATGAAAGTTATCCTAAGTTTTAAGTTAGACGTTAAGTGATAGAGTGGTAAAAATATCATTCAATTATGTTCAGTACTTTTTGAGTGATGCCCGGACAACCATACAGACAGACAGACAGACAGACAAAAATTCTAAAAACGGCTGATTTAGGTTCTAAAGGCTTAATAATGACCAGAGACATCATTTTTTTTTTAATAATTTCAATGTACAGACATCGGACCTGTTACAATTTTATTATATGTATGTAGAGATATTGTTTTTCTGTGTTGTGGGATATAAACCATGATTTAATGGTTCAAAAATAAATAAAAAGTTAGATCAAGGCAAATTGATTGTTATGGTAATGGCAGAGCGAATTCGGCAATATTCGCCTCTATTCGCTTCAAGTTTTTGTAAACTAGAATGTCATAGTGATAAAATATTTGAAATGACAACCATCGATTGTTTTTTTTTATATCTCATAAAAATTAAATTAAACAAATGGTGTCTGGAATAATAAATACGTGTTTGGACAACTCATGCGTGCATAAAATTTAGTTGAAACCATCATCATCGTACCCTTTTGGTAAGCTGCGATGGTTTTTTGAAAATAAATACCAAATACAATATTCAAAGTCAACAGTCAAATCTTTCTTTTTATGACATTCTACATTACACGGCGAGTTAAAAACGTGAAGAAGAGGAAGTCAGCTGTTCACTTGACATTACCATAAGAATGAATTTGCCTTGAGTTAGATATTTTATAAATTTTTCATTTCATTTCCAAAAGTACCTCTTAAAAAATTTGTTAACGTCTTTTTAGATCAAGATTCCCCATCTAGAATTTGTGTTTATCTTTTTCTACTGTGACTTTCGCGGTTTCGACAACTTCTAAATTAAACTATAGACATTGTATTAATGCATAAAACTGGGTCCCTCATGTATTTTCTGTGGGTAATTTAATTTCCTATAAAACTAATATATACAGCTACATTTTTAGCTCCAACGGTTTGGCAGTGCCAAACCAATTCAAATATAAAATCTGGAAGTGATATCTCTGAAAGTAATTACTTAAAGCTTAAACTTTTGTAGATTTTTTTCGCCATTCTGAAAAATAGTAGTATAAAATACCGAAATAATTCTCAAAACAATTTTTTTGGACGGGTCTAATATGCACTTAGTTAACTTATTGTAAGTTAACGGATACGGATATTTGATGGCCAGTGCTTGTCTTACTAAATTTCTATTGTGTTAACAAATAACAACAACGGTCGATACTACTATATAGCGCAACCAGATTTTACATATGAACATACATATGTACATATATTCAAGGAAAAAATCAAAAATTTGTTTTTTGAGAATTTTTTTTTCGTTACTTTGATGCTACATAAAATATTGTTAGTACTTCGTATAAATGTTAAGTATAACTTGAGCTGTACGGAAAATAAAACAGCTACCTTCCTTTCCTTTCCTTTCCTTTACTTTCCTTTCCTTTCCCTTCCTTTCCTTTCCTTTCCTTTCCTTTCCTTTCCTTTCCTTTCCTTTCCTTTCCTTTCCTTTCCTTTCCTTTCCTTTCCTTTCCTTTCCTTTCCTTTCCTTTCCTTTCCTTTCCTTTAATGTCCTTTCCTTTCCTTTCCTTTCCTTTCCTTTCCTTTCCTTTCCTTTCCTTTCCTTTCCTTTCCTTTCCTTTCCTTTCCTTTCCTTTCCTTTCCTTTCCTTTCCTTTCCTTTCCTTTCCTTTCCTTTCCTTTCCTTTCCTTTCCTTTCCTTTTCCTTCCTTTCAATTCTAGTTCGTGGCAATATTTCACCTTTTTTTCATATTCCATTTAAAATTCTTCTGAAACTTCATCACAAACAGCAACAATTTCCAACTACTTTCGAAAATAATTTATGGGACAAGTTTTTAATTTATCGCGCAAAAGTTGTCAATAATACAGCCCACAATGTTGAAAGTACACTAACTAATTTAATTTGACACTCGTCATTTGTGTCTCTGTTGATATTTATACTGCCATAGGTATATGTACACTTAGGAGCAAAACTGTAACAATATATTGCGGCTCATATGAAATAGGTTTACAAAGTTACAACAAACAATAATGTTTCGAGCTTTAGTTTCAATTTTATTAGCTTGTTTTTTCAACTATATAAAATTATAAAAACAATAACCAGAAATCCTCGGACTATACATAAAAACAACAAAAATTCATGGAACCTCAAGCGTTACACTATTGCACTCTCTGTTAAATTGAGGCAAAATTTCAAAAACAATTTAAGAACTTATGTTTCGTCCAAAAACCTTTTGCTTTTTTCAATGTCTTCAAGAGAACTGGCATACTTTTAATATAGTTATCAACAAAATGATCGGTTGTCGCCTTCCAAACTTCTTGCGTTCGCTCCCACAACTCATTCCTTCCTTTTACTGGGTTTTTGTCTTGAGCAAACTGCGAGCTGCGAAAAATTACCTTTTCAGCAATAAAACCTATAACGTCCAAGACTTCGGGGAAAATTTTCTTTTGAAATATCGAGGTACTGTTCCTTCGCATAATTCCCTTGATACGCATCGAAGGACCTACCCCATTTTTTATATACAGAAACTTCAATTCTAATTCAGTTTGTTATAACTTTATAAGCCTATATCACGCGAGCCGCAATATCTTGTTACAGTTTTGCTCGCCAGTGTATGTAGATTAGGGATGTTACGGGATCGGATTTAACAAATTTTGTAAGACCCATAAAACTGCATCTCACTAAATAATATTGGCCCTCCCTTTTACTGGAAAATGCCCTCGTCGTTTCTTCACCCTGTCAACTGACGCCAATTCGATTATCAATATATCCTCCTGAAATCTAATATTGTCCGAGCCGAGATATCTGCGCCTAGTCCTAACAAAATCTGTACAGCTAGTCATGAAATGTTTTGAAGAATATTCGATTGAACTAAAAATCGAACTCTAGTTTAAGCCGAACTATTGCTTACTTTTCGCGATTGGACCAGGCTATTCGTAACATCCCTATTGCTGATGTGTTTGAATGAGAATAAACTCAAATTCTACATAGACGTCCATATCGTATATATATATAAGTATGCATAACGGTATCTATGGGTATATGTGTTAATTGCTATTTCAATGCGACACCAAATAAAGTGCAACAATGATGTTGTGGCTTGGCGGTTCCAAGTGGTTAGCGTCAATGTGCGCTTATTGTGGTTGTAATGCGTGGACCATGCACATTTTTACAAGAGTCCCTACGATGTGCATATGTGTGGAATTTTTGTGGCGTGTGCCGCTCAGAGCTGAAATTTAATGCGTACCACGCAATGATGCTACCGACCATTAAAGCTGGCTACATACATAATTTCGTATAAAAAGTTACGAGCTGTAGTACCAATATCGAACAAGTGTGCGACATATAAACAATAAACATTCAAGTTAGGCAGCAGTATGCATAAGCAATGATGTGCCTGGGACATGGTATGTATGAGGGCGTGTATGAGGGGGCGCGTGTGACTGGCAACGACAAGCAACATTATGATGCAAGCAACACTTTGCTATTAGCATTGCGCATGCTGCATAAAGTGAACATCTACACACACACAGACATATAATATGTGGCGAGACATGTATGTATGTACTTACAGACAAACAGTCGAAATCCAAAAATATGGTTGCGCAGGCCTATCAAATATGCTTTGATTATGTCGATATTAGCGCGTACATATGTGGCATGTAGAACACGTGTACTACTCACTTACATAAGCAAATGCATGAGCGCGTAAGTAATGCAACCGCCATCAAGTCTCTATGTCATTCGAATTTTATTTATGTCATTTGTATGGCAATTTGCAACATGCAACATGCAACATGCTCGTGCCACATACAATTGCAAATAACAAACTGTCAAAATTAAATTGCGCGAATTAAGTGTCAGCAAATGTGATTTGGCAGACCATGGACGGAGGATGAAGCAGGCCGGAAATGTAAAAAATCATGTGACATTGGCTTAGCATTCATGCCAGGGATCGCATTTACGAGTGAGTTTTGCAATTTCACTTTAGAAAGCCTGATGAAAGAAATTAATATATTTCAAGTTATAAGCTGTTGATTCGAGAGTACGTATTATAGCATGAAAGGCCGGAAAAACCCCATTCTTAAATTTCTTCAGAGCACACCACGTCTAAAAATGTAATTTAAAAATACCGCGTCAACGTTACTCCAAAATACTTTCGGCTCGGGGGGATATTCCACATAGCCTAAAAACTAATAGTAATTTTGTAATAGATATTTTTTAAAGAACTCAAAACCGTCACGATCCCTGAATCATGCATAAGTACGCTTGACTAAAAATACTTTAGTGTGTCAATTGCTGTGTGTTGGCAGATATTGATATTAAAGCTGTTCAATGGTAATTGCAAAAATGATATAAATTATTTAATTAAATGATCTTTCCCCCTTCTATCTCTCTATATGAAGAGAAGTTTAATTCAACACGGTTTTGAACTAGGACATAACTTCTCACAAGTGTATTTAATTGAGTTTTAATGGCACCCGTATAACCTCTATTGTCGATTTTGGAGCCACTGATATCGAACCCAAAAGCTTTTGTACGAAAGCAAATGTACGACGCTTATAATGGGACGACTTTCAATGGAACCTATTAGCTTTGAAATCCGTAAAAAGTACCCTTGGTAAGTAGAACGACTCACATTACGTCTTTGTCGATTTCAAATTTGATTTTGACAGCTGCCATGTCTAAATTTGACTTCTCTGTAAATCTTATAGGGGTATGCAAAACGAGGTTGGGTATTACCACCAAGATGCAAGATCATGCTCTATAGGTCTCTCTACATATCTGCCCTAACTACAAGCGAAGAGTGAAGTATCCTAGAAAGAAAGAAACTGCATACGAAACCTGGAAAAATATAAACATTTACACGCATCTACTAACTTCAACAAATATTAAAAGCGCGCTCGTTTGAATAAAAAGTTAAAAGTTAAGGCAGCAAAGCTCCTTTCGGATGCAGCCACCCCTACACATTGCTTAAGATGAGCGGTCGACCGCTTTAATATAATAATCCTGAGCTTTACACGTGGGTGAGTAAGGAAAAAGGTCGAAGTGAAAGTAACGCTGGAAAATATGTTTTTTTTTCCACTCAAATGTTAGTATATTTGTACGAGCCTATTCCGCTTAATTCTCAGCATAAAAACCAGCATAAAATTTAATTCCAATGCTAAATGAAAATAACTGAAAAGCAAAAGGTAAACAAATGCGATAAGTATTCACTGATTAAAAGAAAGTGCAACATAAAAAAAGAAATGTTTAAAGCAAATGTGAGCACAAAAGTTTAACACGTCTCAGTGTCCTTGGATTGCTAATGGCAGACGACTGTTCACGGCGTTCTTGGTTGCATGTCTCATGCGTGCAAGTCGAATGTAATAACGGTAAACACCACAATGGTATATAAAGACAACAATAATGACAACTTTAAAATACAATAATAACAATGCAATTTTTACAATGGCAGTTGGTGAAAGAGCGCAGACATGAATTGTTGAGTTGCGATAAGTGGGACACATTTGCGCTCACTTGAATTATAAAAGTTTTCTGTTTGCGATACTTACTTATTATCTTATACACTTGGCTTATTACTGAAATAACTTTTTTTTCTGGAATTCAGTAATTTTATCAAATAAAAAGTTTTTGATGGCGCTTAAAATGTATTGAGATGCTGAGAGCGTGTGGAGTTTCACCAGGTAAATTTTGGTAGACGAAGAAATTTGTGCTTTCCATGTCCATTACTTTTAATGATAGTTATTTGTTAGATTCTTTTATTGAAATGGACTGCTTTGGTTATAATACCAAAATATAATAACAGTTGAAGTGCAAAGAAATTTTAATATTTACATTTTTATTGCAGTAGCCCATGGATCCGGTGGGAATTATTATTAAATAGGTGGGCGCTGTTTTATTTTTTAAATTTTATTTTATTTTTATTATTATTTATTATAATTATAATGACACAGATTTAAACAAAAAATTGTTTGCATTTTAAAATAATTAAAATAATATCCATTCGACATTCCTTGCAACATCATACATTATTGGAAAATCATTGCTGCAGAATTGTGACCTATATATGGAATATAAGAAGGTAGAAGCAAATACTTTTAAGTATGGCATTATTTGCTCAATTCGAGTACATTGTCACTCTGAAATTCTGTCCCCGTTACAAGTATTGAGTTAGTTTTGCTATTGAATTTCACCAGTTAGTTCCAAAGAAAAAATTACATACATTTACTGTTCAACGAAGCCAACCCAACTTGCAAGTGTTTGAGCCTCAAAAAAATAGTTCACAATATTATGACATGGTTTTGAGTAATAAAAGCCAATGACTATCTGTCTGGATATTTGTTCTTTTTGCACTCATAAACGATTGCATGGAATTGAATTTTAATTTGCTCCTAAGCATTTACTGAGTGGGATCTAAATTAAGTTAAGGACTCATTTTAACGCACTCATACTGTATACAGTGGTGTCAATAAAAGATAGTTTAAAATATTTGATGGATAGCTTATAATAAAATTTGAATAGACCGACGTCTGCAAATAATTGATAAATATTACATAAAAATTAAAAAATTTCTATAGTTTCTTGTTAAGAAACCATTTTGTATGTATTTAAGCTACAATATTTTAGCTTACTGGGAAGCATTTAAGTGCGTGTTTACCACTTGTGCAATTGCATTTGTTATTGTGTGCAGCAAACACGTTTTCAATGCAACTGTAAAATTAAATGTATCTAAGGGAAAGTGTTTAGTGTTTAGTGTTGCACTTGTGAATGTAACATAATCACAGCTACTGGAGCACGTGCATACATACATACATACGTATGTACTTATATATATATAATTATTTGAACTAACACATTTAGCCTATCCTGAGGCGTTACTAGCACTTTTTGTAGCAACAAAGTGCCATCATAGGTTTCAGAAAACACAAACTTTGTCATTAATGTGTTGCATTCTGAGTTGTAATGGGACTGGAATGTGTCGAGAGACGAATTTAGCGAAATGCCATGCACAATGAAGGTAATGCCGTTTAAGGCAAATACAAAAACTAAAGTCTAAAGGTAACTAAGTTGAAACTTTTGTAAAAACATTTGCTGTGGTAAGCCTCGCTCTCCAACAGCCAGCAAAGCGTCACTTACATACATATGTATATACCTACATACATTAGGTTGGTGGGCTACACTGCAGTAAGTCAGTTAGTCAGTGAGGGAGGCTGTCACTTGCCACACCTGCTAACGTAGGAACTGCAGTAGAGCACAAGTAACCGCATTGTTGTTGGTTGGGTTTTGTTCGTTTAAAAAGTTTACTCCCGCTCAATTCAATTGCTTAGCCACCTTCGCTCTGCTCGTTAACTATTTCTGTTTATAGCACTAACATACACACTCACATAGTACATACATACATATACATGAGAAACATTTTTCAGTAATAGACAAATTTCTACGAAAAAGGCAAACACGTACTAAGTGGAAAGTTTTGTCAAATTAAATTTGGATTACAGTTGTCAAAAAATGTACATATGTATATAGTTTATCTTCAACATTTCCTGACCGACATCCTTTTGTTTCCGGAATATTTAGTGGCGGATATCCGTACTTATATGCGCGTAACTTATTTATGTTTTACTGCCTGTATGTGCATCGGTGTTTGTGATTTTTATTGTTTGTAGTTTCTTTGAAAAAAAGGGTTATTTGCTCTCCTCTGTTGTTTCTGTTTCTTTTATATATGAGGCATTTGTACTACATAAATATATTTTGTAAATATGCGCCAAAGTTCTAAAGAAGTTTACATATGACCTTTTAAGAAAATCGGATTCATTTTCTTTGTTTGATATACGAAAGTCCTCTCACTTTCTCTTTTACAAAGTACAGTTGGCTATTTTGCCAAGCTTTCACAATTGTAAGAAATATGACGTTAAAAAATTGAGAATGTACATTTTGAACGCTGGTTAAATAAGAAATATCTTGAAATCATCACAAATTGAAATAAATTGTTCAAAACTGTTCACGAAATGATACCAAAAAATCTTTGAAAATTTGTCCATACTTCGAGAAAGGTGCCTCTAAGGTTAATGCGACTACTATCTATCTTTGAATTATCTCTCAAAATAAAAATTATGCCGAATCAAGTGAACCAAGTAATGTGGAAGCAATTTAAAAAAGGCCGTTAAAAAATAAATAAGCAATCAAACATCCAAACAAACAACACTAGTATTAGTTGAAGCAATAACATAAAAGTCCTTCCATCTACTGTCCCACGAGAGTATTTATCACCGTTTCAACGAAGTGTCAGGCAAAAAGGTGACTGGATGCTAAATTTACTTTAAATCGTTTTACGCACCTTCCTTTTCCTATCACTCAACATAATCTGGCCACCTACACTCGCACTCACACTGACACACATACATACTTACAGTGAAAAAGATGGCGATTTGCGCAAGTTTATCCGCAGCAGCTTGAAAAGTTTCGTGTCGCACGCACCACATCTTTTTTCACTTTTGCGTTTGAGTTTGTGAAACCGAAGGGTGGGGCAATACGCAAGCCGATGAAGTTAGTTGAAAGATGTAAATCTGCAAAGCTGGCGGCATGTAATAAGCGTATACAAAATCGATTAACGTTCCTGCGTAGAACTTTGTAGCGACAAATAAATAAAATGGGAGCGGCGATGGGAGTTATGGAATTCCGACTTTATTTGTTTGCAGGTTAAAAGAGAAGAATAAAGTTTCAATGTTGTTTTGAACAACTTAGGCGTAGAAAATTGGGTGTTAAACAGGCTCTTTGATATTCAATGACTTTTAAACGATAGCTGCATTTATGTAAATGGAACCCGAACCAAGTAATAAAATAAAATTAAATAAAATGAAATAAAATAAAATAAGATAAAATAAAATAAAATAAAATAAAATAAAATAAAATAAAATAAAACAAAATAAAACAAAACAAAATAAAATAAAATAAAATAAAATAAAGTAAATGATCACTCTGAAAGCTTAAGCTAAATTATACTTAAGTGACTGATAGAACACGTCGTTGCCCCATATTTCGCAAACTAAACTAAAACTAGACAAATTTAAATTTGATTTTGCATTTGTTCACAAACAGTTTGTGAACACATTTCTTGCCACACGCATACATACACCGAAAGCTAAGTAAAAAAGCTGTTCGTCCGCTTAAAAATTCGCCTGACTCTACGGACTTATATTTCAATTACAATGGGATAATATTGAAAAACAAACAACAAAAATGTAAACAATTTTTACGCCCTCGCAATTGCGGTAATCACAGTAATCTACTTTTGTTATAAATAAAATAAAAAATAAAGTGAAAAAATACAACAAAAAAATCAATGAGAACAGCAAACTCCGTTGCTGCTCGAGTGATGGCGACGTGTTTCAATTTTCAACGCTGGTTTGTCATTTCATTTTGCGAAACATAACAGCAACATATCTATACACATACCTCGTACATACCCTGCAGTAAACGCAACAAGTTCAAAACTACCATACCATCCAACTAGTCAGCCAAATGTATTTTAACAAATAAGTATTCCTGTACCAGTTTATTGAAAACCAAAAAAATTTTACTTCAGTCATGCTGCATGAAAATAAATCGATTGTCACCCGTCGTAGATAAGCAGTCGGATGCCATGGGTAAGAATCCTGGAACGAAAAGCTATACTCAAAACTTGCAATTTTTGTTGGTTAATGTTTGGACTTCTTGTGACTAGTTTGAACTCGAGTAGTAAAATGGTTGGTTTGGTGTTTCACTGCAGTGCACTTTGGACATATACATACATACATACATACATAACAATTGTTTTGTAGCTGAATGTTGTAAGAACAAGTAGATTAACGAATCGGTTCAGTTCATGCGGATGTGCACGTGCTGGATACGCTGATATTGAGAAGTTTATACTTAATAGTCAACCACTCCATTTAAGTCATAGGGCGTACTTTAAACGCACATATGTACATACAACCATACATATGTACATATGGCATGAAGTAGTTAAGTGTACAAAATGTGCTGATAGAAAACACGTGGAGGATTTTCGCATTTTCCATTAAAGTTTTGGACTCAGTTCGTAATTTATTTGTTGTGTAAATGAAATTTTCAGAAAACATGTAAATGGACTTTTTAGTCAGCAATTCCTTACATCAATACAACCTGATAAAGTTCTCAATTTTTCACAGAGTCTTAAATTTGTGTCGCATTACTGGAGCCATACTAGAGTCCATTGTAAAATATTCATGGCAACTTTTGTATAATCAAGCTTTAACTGTCTAAAAGCTCGGCAAGTTTGTTATTGTCACGCTTTACAGTGAATAAAGCACGCTTGTTGTAAGGCTCATGCTTTCGGGTTTTCGTAGAGCATTACCACTTTTGGAATTGCCTTTAAGAATTTCTGAAAGAAGTCTGCAAAAACTTGCATTTTCAAAAGTTTTAGAGAGCAATGATAGTGCAAAGAGCTTGTTGCGTTGACTCGGTTAATAGATCGTTCGTGTCGCGTGGAGCCCCAAGTATGACATTTATAAGATTTTGTTTCGTGAAAGGGGCCACGAGGAGTACATAAATATGTTGTAGTAGCGCCGTCTTCGGAATAGTATAGAACTCCTTGTAGGTAGAATCCAGCATTAATGCCAATAAGAATACCCTCTATGTATGTTATATTGATGGATAAATATGCTTCGGAAGGTATTCTTATCGGCAACAATGGCTGAGTGAAAAAGGAAAGCTGGTACTTACAATTGAAACGAGCCCGTGTGCACAAGCGCCTTACCAAGCCCTAACCCAAAAATATTCTTTACAAACAAATTTATTTATTTATTTTGTATGTATGTATTTCCTTAATACTTATGATTGACACAATTTTATGGCTTAAATACTAAAACAATTTGCAATAAATTTAAAGTTTTGAAACTCAAAAGTAATAATAGCAAATGAAAAGAAACTTCAAAGTGGCCAAATAATAACAAAATCGAATAGAGAACTAAAAAAGAGTAACAAAAAACACTTCACACTTAGTTGATAGTTGACATTTGACAGCTGACAGCAGTCGCCAGTTGACACTTGCCACTCTGACCTTTGTAAACTTTTTATGTTACAGTTTACACTAGCTTAGCACACCTAGCACAACTTTGAAGTCGTCTTGCACAGCTCTTCACACATCACTCCTCGTTTACTTCGCATCATCGCTACCAGCATCATCCTCTTCCTCACCACCACCACCACCACCACCTGCTGGACCAGAGAATATGTAATTGTCACGTCCGGAAATGCCAGTACCGCCAGCATCGCCCAACCATGGATAGACATTGGGACATTCACGGCAAGTTTCCATGTAACGTGTGTCTGTTAGATTTTGTTCGGGTATCTTAAATGATAGCGCACAGGTATTCCAAATGTTGCATGGTTTGGGTGCAACAGCAACACTCTTGTCACACTTCCACGACTCGATGGTGTTGACGTCACGTAACTCTTTTGGGTCCGTCATGTATTGTAACATTTGGGTGATGGTTAGAATGTAGACGTCGGGACTGAAAAAGAGTGTGTGAGAAGAAAAGAGCACGTAAGTATATGTAAATAGCAGGTGAATTAGTAAATAGTTTCACAAATATAATAAAAACTTTTGATGTTGGTCAATAGTAAAAGTTGTGCAACTCAAATGTGGCGAAAAGTGAGAAAGGCATGCGTCGCATACAAAAAAAAAACATAAAAAGAACAAAAACACAAAATTACAACATTACAAAAGTGCAAAAGTAAACATTTGCATTCTGCTAAAATAGCAATAAACAGTAAGTAAATTTGGGAAAAAGTTGATTGTGGCAACATTTTCATAGAAAACTTTGGGAATTCCACAGCCAACGTGTGTGTGGTATGGCTGGTCGGCAAATTACTTCAAATTAAAGGCTGCCCCCATTCATTCGGAAGCTTGCTTATTGCAATTTCTGGGTTTTTGTTTGTTTTTATTTTCATTTCTTGCTTTGCTTTTGTTCTTTATTCCAGAAAAGGAGACAACTTTTTTTGGACGCATAGTCAGCTCATAAATGAAAATAAATTTAATAAATAAGGGAGCCAAGTTGAAAGGTTACTTTTTCTAGCAGCTAATTTTCTTTGATTTACCTCAGCTGGTATTCGCCCATTACTGCCTCCGCTGAATACACAAAAAAATTAAAAAAAATTTAAAACTTCATCACCAACATTTTCAATTTGAATAAAATTCAAACCTTTATTGAAAACATAACAATGAGTAAACAAAATATAAAATAATTTTCCTTCAATTAACAAACACCAGGGTTGATGTGAAGGAACAATGCAAAATACCATGTGATCCTTCCGCTTAACTTAGGTACATTTAACCGCCGTTTAGCCATAAATAAGTTTCAATAACGCTAACACCCACCAATGCCCAAAAATAAAAAAGAACATACCGACTACTCACACTTCTGTTCATTTATTCTTTCTTTAAGTTTTTGTTTAGTTTTTTTTGTTTTTGTTTTTTTTTGAACAAAACTTTTACTCTGCTGGCATCAACAAAATCCGTTCTAAATGTAGTGAAGTCAAAACAGAGCAAAACTCTGCATGACAGGACCATTCACTAACTAAATCGTACACACACACACACCTGCACAGTGTCACTCACACATAAACACACACCCTCCAACAATAATTTACCCTTCAAAGTCAGTTTTAACTCGTCATTGAATAGCGACCAACTTGATGATGACGGTTAAGACCAAATACTGGAAGAGGGGACTGAGGGCTAACTTATCCAACTTTAACACATTTTATTTGAAACTTTTGGAATTTTTAATTAGTGCCAATACCAGCTGTAATGGTGTTGGTGTGGCAGGATGTGCAGTAGGGGTAAGTTGTGAAATGAATAGCGTTTGGCGTGAGCGTGTGAGTAACTATTATGAAGTTGCTGCTTAACGAAAGGTATCAATACCATGAGATCCACATTTTTTTTACTAACTTTATTTAGTTTAAGTTGATTTTTTTGTGTGTTGTTGCTGTCTTTTATTTGTTGTTTAGTTAAAATTTTGTTTAAATTGAATTTTCGAAAGTTAGTTCCTCGACACCTGTAACTTGGTCCATTAACACTTAACATTTCAAACGAATACAGACATTGTGTGTACCCAAATTGTTGATCTTTTGGCGTATTGCGTTTCTCAATATTTTTTTGATAATACTATAAAAGGAATGTAATTAAGTAGTATTCGCAAGTTAAGCTCTATCCTGAAAGACGTCATAAGTTAAAAGGCGAAAGGGAAGCATTAGAAATAAGAAACTGGCAAATACGAAACTTCTTTATAACTAGTCGTACACGAGATATTGAGTAAAACTGAGTAACAGCGTCACGAACTTAAACCAAAAATATAATATTACTTAGTTTTATATCATTTCGTCATAGTCAGCTGATGGAACATGGGTTCTGTTTCAGAGAAAGCGGTCGTCGTAGCAACAAAACTCATTTGTGAAGAGCTTGATCTTATTATTAAGGAAGCCGCAGTCAAGAGTGAAAGTCCTTATGAATGGATGAGAGAGAAACATCAAATCAATTGAGCTAAAGTTATGCTCAGCATAAATATCTGGTGACTTGTTGTATCGCGACTTGCTCACCTCACTGCTGTCAAGGTAGTTTCAAAACTGCGAATCCCTGATGCGAATCAGGTAGTAAGAAGACCACAAATTTGACGCATTTATTACGTCACGTTCAACAAAGCGGTCAACTTCAACTTTCTAATTGGCCAACATTTTCTCATTGAGATTTTATAGAGTGAATAACAAGCTAACTTACTTATATAAATAGAATTTCCAACAAAGTGACAAATGCTTCAAAACTTTCTTAACACCTTTTCAAAAGCAGTATACTACCGACACAACAAAATCGATTCTTAGTAGAAAAATATAATAAAATTGTGCGGCAGAATGCTCCTACCAGAGTTCTCAAATAAATAACTTTCCTCGCGAATGTATGCATACAAATACAAACATACAAACATACATATTTATCTCGGCTGTATATATGCACGTATTTGTGCTTGTTTCATGAACGAATAGTACCGTTCAAATCGCTGATACAGTTATATTTCAATCTCAGCAATGCTGTCAAAATATGAAACTTTCCAACAACATTATACGTATTAGGGTGGGTACAAAAACGAATACTTTTCGTTTGTTTTTATACTCCGAAATATCCCAGCAAACACAGCCTCTAACCTTAGAGAAATACTGTAGTTTTACATTAGAATTCTAATGTAGTTCTCTAATGTATCTCTAATCGAAAATCACGTTAGAGAACTAGGCTAGAGGACGATTAAAGAACGATTAGAGAAACACTCGAATAGTGAAGATGCGTGTATTGTCAAGTATTGTATTTATAAACTAAGGTATAAAAACTTTGAATTTTATTCCCATTGGATATTTAAGCTTAAAACATGTCAAACATATTTAAAGCAATAAATTTATCGAAATAGAACTAAACAAGAACAATTGGATTTCATTTCATTTCAGTTAGAAATTTCTCATTAGAATCCCATTAGAATTTCACGTTAAAATTCGAATCGATAACTAACCTTTTTCTCGATATAGAGAACTAAGTCCGCTTTTTGTCGAGAATGCTATAATTCGCGACAGTTTCACAAATCGTTCTCTAACCATCTACCTTAGAGAATAACATTAGAATTCTAGTCGTTTTCTAATCGTCCTCTAACCTTAATGTTTCCTGGGATAGGCTGCTAGACCCAGGAAGAAACTATCTGTCTTCGAGTGCTTGTAGGAAAGTGACGGGAGTTGGCGGCAAAGGACGTGCAAGGCTGACCTATGGTCCAACCAATTAGGAAAACATAATCAAGTAAACAAGGCCAAATAAACCTTAAATTTTGAAAATATAAATGGAAGTAACTTAATCCTACAAACAAACAAACAAAAAGGAAATTGAAACTAAAAGTTAATTCAATAAACACAAGAATATAATTCGGAGAGCATTTTTGGAAAGGGCAATGTTCCTACAAAGAGACCGATGAACAAAAGAAAAATCGATTTTGTAGGTGAAAACGAAACACAAGCTACAGTGTTTTAAAACCTGATAGTGGATTTGGTTTTAGCGTTCAATTAATATTTTTTTGACAAAATTTGTTAGGTAATTTTATGAATGCCAAAGAGTCGAGATTCGCTTTGATTGACTCTGAATATTTATATTAAGGTCTGAAAATTTTAGAAATTTTTTTTGTTAATTAGAAAATCTGTATCAATATGATTCTCAAAAACCAATATCTGTGTTTCCATACCAGTCTAATATATATAAACATTTGGTGACACTTACAGTGTTAAGGAGCAGTAAATACAGCAAACAACACCACTCGTCATGGGGCTCGTATGTCGAGTGTGCGCTTGGCAAAAGTTTTAGTGTTGTTGTAGTTAAGTTAGTGTCTAGTAGCAAAGTTGGAAAATGTTTGTTGACAAGCATTTAATTTGTTTACGATACACAAATGTCATTGACACATAAAATTTTATACCATATTCTTCTTCTTGCTTTGCTAATGCTTATTCTTCTCCAACTCACGTGTATCTTTGGCTTTGATTGCCACATTGGCGTTATTGGCTCGTTTGGTTCAAGCACCTTCCTATTTCAGTTTGCTACCATTTATCGACAACTTTTACACTTTTCTTTATTTACCGCACACTTCTTTCACTTCTTTATTGGTATTTACTTTGTTAATTGCTTGAAGTGTTGCAAAGAAAGTAACAATAAAAGAAGTTGCTAAAGTTATAAGTAAATAAAAAAATAAAGCAAATATTACTGAAATTTGCCGATTTGTCCCTACAAAGAATCTTCTTTTTTCTACAGTTAGAGGCTTCTATCGCTACATTGTTTGCATATTCAAATTGTCTGTCTCCAGAAGGTTTGGAAGATTTGTTCAACGTTATTTCGTTTCGACTTTCCTAGTTTTGGTTATATTTTTATACAATCGTTTAATAAGAGTAAATAATTTACTACTTTCAAGGAATATACACTTTGAAAAATTTGATTTTATAGCTCGGTAACGTATGGCGCAAATGGCCAGCCAAGCTGAAGTTCATTAACATTAACCTCATCAATGCAGTAGCGGTAACGGTAGCTGCAACAACTCAACGAACTGACAACAAGTTTTAATTCGCCTCACATTGTTGCTGTTTTGAAGCGTAAATTACATTAAAATAAAATAAAGTTCCCAAAGTTTCATTACACGCCAAACGTCGCTGTTGCCATTTTCAATTATCTATCGTAACTGGATTGCGGATAAAAACAGTTAGTATGTAACGGTAAGCAACGGTAGACTGGAAAATGAGCTCGAAACCAGCAAACGCCGTACAGTGAGTAGAATATTTTCGAACAACAACAATACGATTTAATACGGCTAATATGCTGGCTGCCAACGGCTTTGGCCGCCAGCGGACGATAAGAGTTTTATTAGCGGCGTAACTTCATTACCAAAGTTGTAGCAACAACAAATGTGCCATTTTAACAACGCCGCGGTTTAGGCCATTTCGCTTTGAGCCCATTTTACCGCCGTTCTACAAAGTAATATTAGCGTGGTAAACTTTTTACAATTTTTTTCGTTGTTTCGTTTTATTGATTTTGCTTTTTATGTGTGGCCGAGTGTGTTGTTGTTCGTGTGGGTGTTGTTAGCTTTCAATGCGTCTTTTTTGCGCAGCGTTAATTTAGTTTTTCCACGGTCACTGTTGGACATTTTTTACATTGTTCTCAAATAAACTTTAATTTTGTTAAACTTTTCTCATTAAAACGTGCGAAATGCTGTTGGTTAGGCGGTTGCAAAATGTGAATGCCGGCAAAAAACGCTGAAAGTGGTCGTTGTTATTTTTGTGTGGCCTGGTGCTTGTGGGTGTGATGTAAATGTGTATGTGTTTGTTTACTTTTTATATTTGTTCCTAGGCCAGGGCATTCCCTTCTTGGTCTGGAGTGATAACAGTCATTAGTTGGTATTTCGCTGCATTCAACAAGAACTCAGATCAGACCTGGTCCCCTTTAACATTCCTATCAGTGGAGCTAGGGTCACGTCTCATTTTATGAAGGGATCCCACGACTGAGCAGGGCGAAGTTCTCCGAAGTCAGCTCGTTCGTAATCGCTCGCGGCAGTATTCCGGTCTGAAAGGCTTCTATCGCTACTTGATTGTTGCAGTGAATTAATTTAAAATTAGTTTTAATATGTGTTTGTTTGTGTAAGACCACTACAGGAAGGTTCCTTCCGCCGTTAGTTTGGAGGCCACTTTAAGAAGATAAGGTCCGAACTCCAGTCGATCCATAACTATCAGTTCCTCGTGAGGACGTAGAAGTGAGCGCTTATCTTGAATTGTAAAAGGTTTTGGATAAGTCAATCCACTTGCGCGTACGTTGAAGTTAAGGATGTCTTCCGCGATATATTTGCATTCATCTTAGTTAATCAGCGAACAGTCTGGTCTTAAGCTCACCGGCCATAGAACTTGCCATTTTGTTAGTTGGTGTGAATGACGTTATTTGTTATTTGGAAAGGTATGCCGGATGTCATAAACCAAGAACTAAAATGCCTAAACTTTGGCTATTGTGAAATATCAAACATAGACACCTGCTTCTCCTCTCCCACCCCAGAGTATTAGTGCACTTCTCAGCGCATTTAATTAACCTTCAATCAAGCACACCCATACTCACGAACATTCCCATACTTAGATTCTTTAAATGTGCGAATCTCAAGTACCCTCCATAAAGTACAAACATAACAGTATTTAGGAGTTTAAACTAATCGAGTAAAATATGTGATCGTTTTATACTTACAGTTCAAGTGCCCAATCAAGAAATTTATGCAGACCATTTTCCAATGGTTTCGTTTGGAACCAATTTGTATGGAATGGCATCATGTAGGGTGCTTTATTTTGTTCGTAATAACGTGTGAAATCTTCTTGCAGCCAAGCGAGTACGTCATCCGCATCTAAATTATGTAGAACACATTGATCCATATAGGGACAGTGGCCACCTTCGAAACCTTCGACATAGTGAGTGTTAAGTGGTACCTCCCAAACGCCTGGGAAGCTCTTTGATGGGCACGTGCCGCTCTTACATTCGTGCGAGATTTTATAGTCGAGCGTGTATGGCCAGATGGGTACGCTAACTGGTGGCACCGTAATCGAACTGTCATAGATGTAACCGAAGTCTTCGATAACCTTGTGTGTGTGTGTGAAACAAGTACAAAAACGTAAGTCGATGTTAGGATACGGTTGTAATGTTGTCAGCAAACGTATGGATGAGTGGTGTAGGTGTTAATGTATGTTCGAACGTAGTTTGTGGTGATGTGCCATGTAAAGGAAGACAAGATAAAGCAAGGAAATATTGAAAACGTTGTGTTACTATAGAAGCTTTGAATACATTTATTTAGAGGTGTAGATTAGACTGATTGAAAAACAAATATTTTGTTGGGGTAGTAAGCGAACTGCCCAAAATATGTATATATAAAATATTTTTAAGTGTGAGTAAACTAATCAGCAGGAAAATAAGTGCGAAGAAGAGTATTAAAAAACCAAAGTGCAACTTGGAGGAGAAGCGAAAAGGCATAGAGAAGATAGAAATTGTGGGATAAGAAAAATATGTGGAAAGATATATAAAAGAAAGACGATGAGTTACGGGAGTAACGTAAGAGTTAGACAACTAGGAAAACGACGATACCTAAGAACAAGTTGTAAGTGAAGCCGAAAATTAAAAAAGTGTGTACTCGATTTTCCTTGGTATAGCTTAATATTTCGTTTAAAAAATATGAAGCGACCATGTTATACCTATTGACAACAGAAGGGTGAGTTGCGTACGCTAACATTTCCAAATATTTGTTCACCAATTGAGCTTAGATAATATTTTTTTGAAACAGTCTATTGTACATGCAAGTCACTTGACTACTAGTATTTTCAGAATAAAAGCTAAAAATGTTTCAATAATGCGTTCCATATAATAACAATAAAAATGTTAAACGTGGGTGTTAATGTTACAGCAAGAACAAGCATAATATAAAACGTGAAACAAAAATAAATGTGACCATGAACATGAAAATGACTTTCATGTTCTTGTACTTACTAGTCACATGCTGGTATAAGTACGTATGTACGTATGTATGTATGTTTGTATGTTATTTGACAGCAGTTTGGTTTGCTGTTATCGTTATTTTTTATACTTGTTGTTGTTGCTGTTGTCAGCTTAATGGTTTTGTTTACAGGTAATTGGTTGTATGCGCAAAATGCTCGAAGCTACTCATGTGCAACAATTTCAAGTGCAAGCGGGCAGTCAAGCACTGATTTTGGCCAGTCAATAGCCCTCCCCTAACGATAATGTGTTTATATGTATTTTATTAATTTAATGTTTTTCTTGTTCGTATGAGGTGGCGCATATTTTAGTTTAGTGAAGCGGAAAACTTTAATGCAACTATTTCATATGGAACTTAATTTCATTAAAAGGACTTGAACGATATCGAAATGGGGTCTAAAAGCTGGGCAGCTTTCGGTGAAATGTCAGATTTTTTTCGTCAATAAAAGAAATGTATTAATTCGGAATAAATTTTAAAATAAATAATTAATTCACTTGGCCCACTTGCTTAATAAATTCATATGTAAAATATAGCGTATCTTAATAACAAATATATAGAAACAACATAACCCCACTTAAATATTTCTCCCAAAATTATATACGATTGTTTAAAAACCTTGGAGAAAAGTGGGAAGGTACAGGAACAATCCATTGTATATTGGCTGTATGTTATAATATAAATCGACCGAAATTATGATTGTCGATTAAAATTAACAAATTAACGGCACATTTAAACCTAAGATAACACTTGGTAGAAAAGAAAAAAACCAAAAAATGCACCCTCAACTTAAGAAACAGAATCATCGGTTATCGGTTATATTCGATAAAATAGTCGAACAGTTTAAATAACCTAAGCAAATTCAACTTGAGGTATCTACATTTTTAGCTAAAATTGACTAATAAAATGCTATCAAAAATGCGAATGTGAAAATTGTTTGCATATGTCGATCCTCCACTACACCCTAGTGCGTATGGATTTTCAATGGCGGAAATATACTTGAATAGTTTGTCGATTACCAATAAATGAGTGGCTATAAAATTTTGTTTTTTTTTTTTACTTTTGGTTTTCTAGAAGGGTTAAGTGCACCATTTGGCTTTTCTTGTTGCACATTGAAAACAGTTTTTGACAAGTAATTGTTGCTGCTGAAGCACTTAAAAATCCACTTGATGTAATTCCCCAAAGTAACAACAAAATATTTGTACCACTTCCATTGTCCAAACAGTATCAGCGCCCACAATGAATGCGAGTGCCTAAATAACCTACCCGTTCCCGTGGGCTTGAAGTGGACTACTACAATGGATAAACTCAGAAAATCTATATATTTACGAATATCTCTGGTAAAACTTCAACATTTATTGCCACATAAAATTTTATACATACATACATATGCATTTCCTATGTACGATGACTGTTGCATATCAACAGTTATGGCAAGGTTAGATATTATGTTACTGCAAGTAAATATAATGGGCCACCCTATGCAGGGGTCAAACACAAAACAATAGCAATATAAACCGGAAAAGAGAAAGGCCAAAGAATCAATTCAAAAAAGTAAAGACTGCACTGATTTCGGCTTCAAATATTTCTTTATACCGTTCATAAATTGCACCGTAAGAAAGGCGGGGCTCCAAAGAGGCCGTGAAAACAGCTGTGACAATTGGAAATGTCATCCCGCCTGTGAAAAAAGGGCCACTTAGTTTAAAAGAATAACCGAAACGTGAGACAAAAATTAACCTTTTCAAATTACTTCAGGTATAATAAAGACGACCTCATTACCGTAGAAACCAATTGTACTTAAGTTAGGAATGGAACACTTTTTCTAATTCGTAAACAGTAAGAAAGGTAACTAACCCTATCTTGAAATTAATGAAGCTGGAAATAAGTTCTAAAACCCTTTTGTGTATCTCGGCTCAAACACAAAAAAAAAAATAATAAAAGCACCCAGATCTGTTGGACCATCTGCAGTGAAGGTATACAATTGGTAAACAGAAATAAAAAAACGAAAAAAAATTGGTTATGTCATCAGAGGATTAAAATGTAAGAACAATAAATTTTTATTGCAATCGTTTCCCCTCTGCCAGTGAAGAGTAAAAATTGGGTTTAACATTGTTGGGCATTGTATGGCTGAGTACAAAAAGCTGTGTTAACCATTGGAAAAGTGAGTTTCACAATGTATGTATGTAAATACATATATACCACTTATAATCTGCATACTAACAGGAACTCTGGGTTTTTTATAACTCAGGAAGGACGAGAATATCAACTTTACATTGGAGTTATAGGCTAACTTATACATATATGTATGTATGTATGTATCTTTGGCTCAGAGCTCGAAAAGATCTTAATGAATTTTAAAATAAAGGACGCAAACAAAACAAACCAATTTACTTTAGGTTTACTTTGTTTCTTGGGTTAACGTAAATTGTTTGTATGTGTGTCTTTGAATAACCAAAATTGCTTACTTTGTATTGTGTGTTGCGTCCGGGTTTCAGGAATGGTGCACGCATTCCAACCACATCGTTGACCGACACATTGGCGAAGGTTTTCAGTATTTCACGCATGCCAATCATTTCACCAACCCATTCCTCGTAGCCTTTGTCCTGTAGTCCTTGTTGTTGCGATATACTTTCAGTTGCAAACTCATGTCCAGCATAGCCGAGATGTTGAATTTGTTGGTAATTGCTGAAAATATAATACGAAATTTCATTTAGAGCTGACTATAATTTTAAATACTTAAAAAATATATACATTTTGTTGCTTTAATTGTTGTTACTGTTTGTTATTGAAACGAGATCCCATTGTCTGTTGTTAGTAGTTAGGGGGCGATGTTATTGCTCTTCGTCTTTGTCCCTAGGTGATCCTTGTATAAGCAATGGGATCGTTATAGCAAGGGAAAGGGGAAAAGAAGAGAAAGTGCATAGGTGTGGTAGAGAAAAATTTAGTGCAGAAGAGCAAGAGAGTTTGAGAATATTTAATGCGAGGTAAATCCGTTTAAGACTGATTCCACAATAATAGCAGGAAGATAAAAAAGAATGTGAAGAGAATACAGCATCTGCAGGAGTAAAGGGATGGTGGTATAACGCGGAGTGGGGTAGGGTAGATGCTGCTGAGATCTGCGATATTGACAATCACGTTTCTTCAATGCCCCGGAATTATGTGCCCCTTATTGCCTGTATTGAGGAGATTATTCGATACTCGGCATTGGTTCAATCTCAGTCTACCCTTCACGTGAAGAGATTCGCAAATTCTCCGTGCCATGGCCTACGCTGTAGCGAACAGCTGAAAAGACAAAAGTTTGCATGTCTAAAGGCTTGGTTAAATCTTTAAGTACTTCGTGTCGTTTCCCTAAAAGGGAAACAGCATTTAGTGCTGTGTTGCATTGCATACTTTTAGGCGTATATTACAGGTTTCATTAAAAGTGCTTTATAGGTCGAGTTGAGACATTAAAACTTTTGTCATAATATTTTTAAACGATAACTTTGATTCCAATTGCTATGTATTTCTGCCTACAATGCAATTGCTCAGTCAGTTCATTTTATCACAAATAATTTGCAGGATATTTAAATTTTTTAACTAAAAGCTTGTTTCAAGTTTATAAAAGTTTGGTAATATGACAATTTATATTAACTAAATTTATTTATTTCTTTTCATCTTACAAACACAACACACACGCATGACTATTAACGCAAGGAGACAAATCCTTATCAACAACGAAATCTATTTGAAAATATTCTTAACCTCCGTGCAGTCAAACCGCATAGTTGTAAACTAGTTACAGATTTCTTACAACAAATAGACCAGTTTCGAACTAGTTAAAATGTTACCAAACAAATTTTAGTGAAGATAACCTACTGCCGCTTAGGCTGATATTGGCTAGGTCATTACTTCGAACTCTGATGACTTAAAACTGAAAAGAGCATAAAACATAATGAAACAAAAACCGATGTTTGCATTTTTTCGTAGTTGAGAAGATTTTCCTCATGTTTGGACTAATTTGATAACAGTCAGAAAGGTGTAGTTGGATACTAGTGATTTTTCTGACTAGTTTGATGTTTGCCTGCAGCATTCATTACGTCACATACATGTACATATTCTAAAAGGCAAGTGAATTGGTTAAATTATTCATATTGTGCTAAACTTACAGCCGCAAAGTAAATATTTTAGGAAAACCGAAAAACTTGCCCTAAGAACAATAGAAAATGCATTTTATCAAAACAATGCTAGCAAAAATATTTGTGCATGTTATTATAATATTGGAATTGTAACTGAATTTTTAGAAATATTTGCAACAAACCGAGAAATAAAAAACCGGCAATCAACAAACAGAAAGACTAAATCAACTATTTGCATGTGGGACTGTGCGTTTTCTCTAATGGGTGGCAAACTTTTGTCTGATATTTGCGGAAGCTGGCGTAACCAAATAAAAACAAATAACAAAAATGTGTAAACGGAAATACTTCTAGTCAGTATTTGTTTTATGGTTCACTAAAAAATATGAAAAAGAGAAAAAAACATAATAATCGGAAGTTCTAAAACATTCGTTTTAGAAAAAAAAAATATTTAAAACCCAATGAAAAATTATTAATTCATGTTTTATGTTCACAGACAAATATCAAACTTTGTGGAATGTGTACTTTTAGCTATCAATTTATTAAATATGCAATGTTTACTGACTGTTGTAGAATAAATAAAAATATATATTTTGAGTTTAAAATTAGCCATCGCGTCTCGACCAAGCCTTACAATTTGGATCTCAATAAAAGAAAAAACATTTACCCACTTAAAAGTTCACTTCTAAAAAATTTGCGCTCAAAGGGCTCTCTCTATCTTTTGCGACCAATTTCAATTATATAAAATATGTCTTGCCAATGCATACGTTCAAAAATTTGAGTTAGCTTTACACTGGCACACCTAGCTTGTTTTGAAGTCAGATCGACGGTACTTTGTGATCACAAATTTATGCGTTACTACAATTATAAATCAAATCAAAATGGATGCCATATTTTAAGCTTATTATCCAGAAATAGACACCTAAAAACGTTACTCAAATCCATTCAGTAGTTATAGAGTGAGGTGCGTACAAACCGGCAGACATATAAACTAAAGCTTTAAAAACTGTTTATTGAGCTTCTGTTGTACTAATAATGACCTCGCTTTGCCTTTTTCTATTATAACAAAATTGCACATAAACCGCTCTGTTACAATTTTATGCTATTCATAACTTACCACAATTTGCCTTCATATAAGCATATTGTCTGGTTTTTCCTGGAACAATCATCACTTTTCCTTTATTGTTCACTAACTATATTTAAATTTTATTAAATTTGCAGGTTGAAAGTATCACAAACAATGTCCATTATGCAACAATAATTACAATTTAATGCAATAAATGATAATCACTAACCTGTCAACAATGGCACAAAAGATACAAATAATAATAGTTTTGTATACATGTAATTCCCCATTAAATAAAAAACATAAAAGAAAATATTAGAATATGTATAAATATCCGACAGAGGATTATATCACATGTGTGTATGTCCTTATCTCGGTATAAATTCTACTTATATCCATGTATAAACATACGTAAGTATATATGTATAAGTGCATTAGGGTGGCTATTAAAGTCCCTCTGAAAGATTGCATATATATGAAATTGGATGTAGCCCCTTGAATTAATTGTAAATTCAATGTTTTGAACGAAAAATAATCTTTTCAAAGGCAGTAACAATGTAAACATTTGTGGAAGCAATTGGGGTCTGCTTATTTTTACGAGATATTTTAATGGAAAAGACCGTTATCCTCCCACCAGAGCCAAGTCACTCTGTCCAACTTTTGTCCGAGTACTGCAGTAGGTTAAACTCCTTCTTATCCAGAGTAAATTCCGATCTATCTACCTAAAGATGTTTAATAAAATAGTTCGTTTTTCTTGTATTTCCGCCATAAAATGGCGAATTTCATTTTTACTCGACCCTAATGTGCACATGAATGCACGACATGTCCTAGTGTATGCATGTCCGTAGTAACTAGTGCAACAAACTTCTAGCTCAGAGCTAGATGTAAAGTGCTAAATAACAACTAGATCGATAGCAAACGTGCTGGAATCAATCAGCAGAATTTTGGACTAGTTTGGGACCAGAGAAATAGTACCAATAAACGAACTTCCAAGCTGTTGAATATTGGGCTTGTTCGGAACTATAGAAAATGGAGTGAAGATGGACAAATTTCAATCACCTAGAACACTATTATGTTGAATTTTTCAGTTGATTGCATTTGCACTTCAAAACTACAAGTTTTTCCTACCGGGTACGCACATACATACATACACACACATATATGAATTGGATAGTATGTTGATAGGACACAGCAAGTTGACTTGACAATTGCTGACATCTAAAACTGGCAATGACGACCGAAATTCCATCAGCCCTGGCTGCCACCAAGCAACTAAAGTTCCTATGCATAAATACTCAGTCGAAGGGAAATTGCACCAAAGATGGGTGAAATTTATGGCAAAATTATGATAGTGGACAAAAGTTGAAAGCTTAGTAGATGCATTAGTATGAGAAAGTGCTTCAGTATAATGATAATAATTAGAGAGAGAGAGAGAAAGAGAGAGTGAGAGCAAACAAGTTGCCACACAGTCACTGTAATGCAGGCTTGGGTGGCGCTTGTGAGCTGTGGGTGAATGCATTTAAGTACTTAGAAGAATAGGAGCAAGTACCCAGAACAGCATCATTAACAGTTGCATACTGATGCTAGAACATGTGTGCATACATACATACATACATGCCTCCGTATAAAGCTACAAACATGTGAACGACCCAAAAAGAAAAGCACAATTTGATTGACGCCAAAACAATGGTTGGAACTTTAGTTTGGTTGTGATGCAGAAGCAGCTAACTGAAGTTGTGGCTGACTTTGGTAAAGCTTATGCGAATAAATAAAAATGTACAACACTACTCTTCAGCTCAACATAGGCCAAAGTATTTTAATATCTAAGAAAAAGTATATATATAAAAGTATATCTCTAGATTAAGGGTTTCAATAAGGAATAAGAATTAGTCGCAAGTTCTAAAAGTCTTGATTTTGTTTCAATGGGGGAAATTATAAAATAGTGAAAGATGCCGTTTGTAGCACAGTGCTAAAATATGTAGATGCCTAGACATTCAGGCGTTTATGAAACTTTGTGCAGTAGCTACATGCATGTTGCCCATAGAGGTAGTCGATTATGGGTGCTGTTGTTTTGTTCTATTTCTTTTTTAGTTTATTCTCTATTTCTCTGAGTTGGTCAAACGCTTGGTCATTCCCAAAGGGTTCACTTCTAACTACCGATGATGCTCTAACTAAAAAGTTATAAGTGTTATTGTTTTTTCTTTTTCTTTACATCTTTAAAGCATACAAGCAGTTTGTATTCCTTTATGGGTGTATTGTTTGTATTTGGAATTATTGTAAAGGAAACGGACATGGATTTGTATAGTCAATATAGCTAAGTAGTCGTATGTAGCAGCAAGAAGCCAAATACGTTTGAAGTAAAACAAAGCTTATAGAAAGGAAAGACTTAGTTACAGTGTAGTTTAATGAGGGATGTAGAAGTCTGTAGGAAGGTAAAATAAGCAAATAGAAGCAATTATTCACTGTCGCAGTAAAAGTAGGTTTGGTTAGGTTGGCAGCAAGCGCTTGGAATATCCAAACTCCTACTGATTTTGTTGGTTTGGCTTATAGAAGATTTTAGCAAGTTGAATAGTTCCAGAGATGATGGTTTAAGTGAGAGAACTCATCTCGGGGGGACACATAGAACTCGAGCACTTTGATACTAGACCAAAGTCGAGCCTGAGCGATCACACTTACTACAGAGAAGAAGGAGCGGCCAGAGCTTTGGCCGAAGTCAAGGTATGATTTATGTAGTTTGTTCGAAATACTTTTCGGCAAATACATATATTTCGGCCGTTTTGTATTTAATATTCATATATCTAATGGAAAAAATATTGAACATGGTGGCAATGCCAAAATAGGAGAGCTTGAAGTGTAGCATATTCCTTACATTCAAAATTTCATTAAAATGGGAGTTCAGCCATCATAGAAATTTGGTTTGTTGAAATGCGACTTAAAATACTTTTAGTTTGATACCCATATTGACATATCTCATTTGATATTTAAAAACTTTCAGAAAGGTGGCAATGCTGTAAAAAATGCTTTGTGTCAACACTTGAGTAGGAGAGCTTGAAATGTAGTATTTTACCTAGATTCAAATGTTGATAAAAATGTATAAACTCGTTAAAAGATAGAAGCAGATCGCCAAAAAAATAATGAGAAACTTAATAAAATTAGGTGGCAACACTATTTGGTATACAAGTAGGACTAACTAATATTTTCTTGAATAACGACATAAAAGAAAGGTATTTTATGTCCTGCCTCTGTTATTGTATCACGTTTGATTAAAAACTTAATTGAGATAGGTGGCAACACTCACATGAGTACACAAATTTCAGGAATTTTAGCAAACACCTTATTTCTATAGAACATACGGCGCCAGTCATAATTTCTTTTCGGAGGGCCTTTTTCCATCTCTCTTTTCCGTGAAACATCTTTTCCAGCATTATTCTCGAAAGGTGTGGTAAGCTCCTAGATATTTAAACTTCCTTTTTAACTTCCTCATCTCTTACTATTTACTGTCAATACGGAACTATGCATACCGGTCCTTGCAGGCATCATTTTTTTATTTACGGCCGCATCACAGACATTCCTACAAAACTAACCGTACCTACGAACTACATTTATGTCACAGCGGAAACTTACAGACGTAATCTACATAAAAGTACTGTTACTTTTATAAGTTCCTCAACTGTGTAGTAAACTATTTTGACTTTAAGGCGTTATGCAAAGAAGTAGTAGATCAAAGTTGAAGAAATGTTTTGCAACCACTTTTGCGTTAATGCCCTTCGGTTTTATGCTTCCAGCTGCTACGCTGCAAACGCGCTTGGTTGGTGTGTTGCGCTGCTTATTTTTAGGGCCAAAGTCTTGCCGCATTCTGAATTTTTATTTTTTGTTTTTTTGCTATTACCTGCAACATTATGTCTAAAGTATAAAATTATTTTTACCAACAACTTTGAAAGTTTTTCTTTAACTGATGTTTACCCTTGTTGTTGTTGCCTTTTTTATCATATTGGCACTTGGCAGTGCTGCACTGAGTTGGTTTGCTTGACACAGAAGGCGTGGTGTTGTGGGAAGTGTTTATGAGCTTTCGCAATAACAGCTGTTCATAGCGGTTGCACGCTGAAGCTGTGGGTTTCTTGGCCGACTGGTTGCGGCTGCACAGGCCATTACAAAGTTGGAAACGTTTATGCAGTTTTCATTTACGTTTGCGTTTTGGCTCGTTTCGGCATTTGTTTGATTTTTTGTTTTTTTTGTTTTTTTTTTGTTTTTATTTGTACGTTGCATACATAAAAGTGAGGTTGTAAATTCTTAATATGAGATTGACTTATTTGACATATTTTTTGACTCTGCAAGAAGGGCTTGAAGATTCTGCATCAAAATATAAAAAAAAATGTGTTGCAGGGGTTGTTGCTAGAAACCTTTATTGAGCTTTCTAACACTGTTCTACCAGTTCCGACTGAAGCTTTTGTGCTTAGAAAGCATCATCAAAATATGCCTTGTTCCCAACCCGCGGCTTTTACCGAAAACCGCTTTAATAAATTCGGACAGAGTTAGAATAAGAAAAAGCACAGACATCAATCAAATCGTTTTTAAAATATTGCGAGATATGTTGGCTTCCAACGTATTCTATATGTACTTCCAAATCATGTTCCATTTTCCACGCAAGTAGGGTGCGTACGTAATTTTTAAAACTTTTTATGAGATTTTTTTATATTCTTAAAATTTGTTTTTTGTTTATTAAAATTTGAATGCCTCTGCTTGCTGGCTTGCGGTGTTTAGCAGTTTTTCGTTGGTTTTATTATGGCTCGTCTGCTGCCAGAGTTGCTCCTGCTCACTTGCCTTACTCAGTAATGGTCGTTTGCTTGTGGTTTAAGTACTTCTCGAACTTGTAACAGTTTTATGTGCTGCACAGTTGTCAGCCGACAATACCTGTGAACACAAAAAAAGTTACGCTGATGAGGTTGTCATGTTCGAGTAACAACGGAAGTCGGTACATTTTAAACTGATTTTGAGGCAGTAACAACATCCAGCGCAGGCTTCAGCACCTGCTGCAAGAGTGATTTCGTATTATGGCTGAAGCAGTGTGGACGAAGAGGAGAGATAATTGCTGATGAGAACACCACTGGGGTAGGAGAACAGTAGCAAGCGCAGAACTCACAGCAGTTTCTATAGTCACAAAAGCTCGGCAGTGATGAGGCTAGACAAACCGATTTGGATGAACACAATTTTTTGCCCTGGGGGGGAAAAGTTAAAAGCCAAATACTTAAGAAGTGTTGACTTTGAATTTTAAGCGGTGAGGTGGTAATAAAAAAGGTTATCATTGACGTTATCAGTATTGGAGCCGTTGCGCATAAAACGATAACGGTTGAGTATAAAACAGCTGCAGGCAACCATTATAAAAGTACTTGTTTTAGCTTCTTTACTCGAACAAAATCTGTCCTGTTGAATACTCCTGCAATGTATGTTATGAGAAATGAACGGATTCATTCAATTTTATTATTCGTAATAATTCCTTGTCGAATGAATTGTGAGACCACTGCGTTCGAATTAGCTCTCCTAGTTTTAATCAAATTTGCTCAAACAACACGAACCACATAATTACAGTGGCTGTTGAAAGCTCTTTGCTACTGTTGAAAGTTGCCGCCACCGCAGTGCGCATAACAACAACAAAAATCGTAAACTAATAAAACAATTCAATTTCTATTCATTGGTATCATGTATGATTGCTGTTGTTACAAAACCTTAAATCCGCACAAGAATATTTTGTTTTATTGGCTGTTTTTAGCTTTTTAATAATACACTATCTATGGCACAACAATAAGGCAACACGGCCCTGTAGGAAAAATTCCAAGTTCTGAACTGATGCGTTTGTTGTACGACGCTTCAGCAGAAAATGCACACATTTCGGGACCCGCCATTGGAAGTACAGGCAGGAAGAAGAGTACGTGATAATCCCGAAACGAATAGTGATATTATGGTTTATGTATTTACTGTATAAGTTTTTGGAAAAGTAGGAGGTGCCACACCCACTCTGAACAAAACGAACCATTTGTTGTATTTCTGTAACTAGTCTAGCCTATATTTTATACAGAGATTTTATATACGAAGAAACAGGAGTAGTATACTGAGCAAGGAGAGTAAGAGGAGGAGAGCGAGGGACAGGAGCTATTAAAAAATCTGAAGGCGAAGAGGAAAATTAGGCTAGTGAAGTAAAGTCAGCATAATAGGAAGAAAAAGTTGAGGAGGATGTGGAAATTAAACTAAATGATTTGTTCTGTTATGGCGATTTCAAACAAAATTCATTTCACCTTAAAGTACAATCAAACTAATTTTAGGTAGGGTTGCCACAACATTCTGTTGATTATATTTGTTTTCTTTTTTTTTTAAATTCACTGTTGTTTCGAATTCATTTATTAAAATAAGATATATATAAGCTATAACTTCAGTCGTCCTACTTTAGTGAATCCACTTAAATTTTTTGTTGAGTTGCCACCCAACTGAAATTGTTTTTCAAATTAATTAAGATATAGTAGTATGTGTATCAAAAGAAAGTTATTTTACGCCGTGTGTTTTCAATTTCATATTCTAGGCCGGGTTACCAGGCTAGAGCTGCCACCTAAACGTAATATGTTTATTGGTTTATCCGCTATAATATAGCAAATTATTTGACCTTAAGATTATTTGACCTAAAAGATTGAAAGATTGAAAAATACAAACGCGCTTCGAGATCAAACTAAAGTACCCAGCAACCTCGACTAATGACTTTTCTGCAGGGTTATAACGTGTAGATGTAGATGTGTGTGTGTTGGTTTCTAAAAATGTATGCTTGTTTTGTTATTATATAGTTGTAAGCGGATGTGTGCACGTCAATAAAAATCAAAACAATGCATTTTACATGGATTTAACATATTCAAATTACGCCCTTTCTCCGTTCGCCTTCATTGCTCCGATGTGGTTTTGTGTGTGTGCGCTCATGTGCTTTTGCTGCCTTTGTTCATTGTTCTCCTTGCTGTTTTATATTTAGCTTTTTGGTTTTAGTTGTTTTTGGCTTTCTGTGGCTTTTGTTTTAGTACTTCTGTATTGTAAACAAGTAATATAATCCAAGCAAGAAAAACGTTTTTCAAATTTAATTTCTATTTTGTGTGAATATTCAACAATAGACACCGTTGTTCCAAACGTTACTCACACTTCACATTTTCACATTTTCACATTTCACTCAATGTGTTTTAGCGTTTGTTAGGTTATGTGGTTCAATTCTGTGGCAACCTCGATCTTTTTGTTTTTTGTTTGGAAGTTACTTTATTGCATGCGGTTTATTCTTTTGTATGAATTAAGTAAACATGAAATTCGGTTTAGTTGTTATGTTAATGCAGCAAAACTTTTAATGTTTTCTATATTTAGCTTTTGTCAAGGGTAGAGAAATGGCAAAGTGGAACGAAGGAGCGCTAACATTCAGTGGAGTCAGCTATCTTCGTAATTATTATCTCAGACTTGTATAAGAGAAAGAAAGGCAAGGATCACTAGGGAAACCTAGAACCAGTCGCACTTGGTCTCCAGTAGGTGCCCTTGCCAACAATCGGCTATCTGGCCTCAAGCGGTACGCTGAAGGGTACTTTTGTAAGTCTCGAAATATGATTATATGGAAGTGTCCCACCACAAGATCAACTTTTGGACCTAACCATGATGGCTTTCCAAAGGCGAGAAAGTGCAGGCGATATTTTTCGGCTACTTTGTAATTGGAAATCCTAAAGGCATATTCATTTGCCCATAAACTCAGTTTGAGCTGTGTGTGAAATTTCTTATGAAAACCACTACAAAGCCAAAGCGTGCTTTTGTGGTATTAGCCAAAAAAATGCCATCAACAAATCACATAGCATCGTTCAACACGTTTTACTGCACTCAGTCACCCGCAATGCAAGCTTTGGGAGTTCGTGAAAACTGCGGCACATCAACACATTTGACTGCAGCACTCGCACGCAACACACAAATACAAACAGCTGCAGGACGTCACTCAAAGATATATGATAATCTACTGCCGTACAAATTGTGCGTGCTATCAATTTTAGTTGCAAAAAAAATAAAACTTTTTCGCAGAAACTTTTTAAAAATGTGAATCTGAAAAAATTCACCACAAAAAGTTACGTATACGCCCTGGGGGCGCGAAAAGCACACATTCAATGAGAAAGCACTGTCAAACATATGCAAAATGGCTTAAGGGCTGCAAGTGCGATAAATGGGTAAACTTCGAGTCAAATGCAACTTTTGAATAGCGTTGCAATAACAACAATTACATATATGCAGCACACAAAATATATATAAAATAGTGCGAAGAGGAGTAAATTATATTGAGGCAAAACCAACTTGAAAATAAAATTTCTAAGCATCAAAAAGTTGTTGGGTATTGTGTAAGTGAGGAGCCAAATAACTCCTTTTACATGGCAAAGAAGCAGCGTTTATCATTATCCAAATTCGTGCGTAATTGCTGTCTAATACCATGTTATTTAAAGCTTGTTTTACATTTTATTTTATTTTATTTTATTTTACATTTTATTTAATTTTTTTTTTTGAAATTCGCCTATGAAGATTCGTATTTTTCTAAGTCCTCATATTTTTTTCATGACATGTAAAACATACTAATTTGGTCTTGTTTGTACGCAACTTTGTAGTAGAACTCACCACAAATTGCTCTAAAAATTCTATATTAAATATTTAATGCATAAAGCCAAAAAAATGGTTAACATATATTTTGCGCAAACTTGCGTGACTTTGCACTGACCTATTTGCGTTTGTACATATATGAATATAACATCCAAAGTGCATAAGAGTTTTGACTTTCTTTGAGGCTCTCACCCATTTCATATCTCTAAGTATATTCCTAAAAGTTCGCAGCATTTCAATGCGTTTTCTGAAGCTCAAAATGGTTTGAGGACACTTTTCTTTATGCTACAGAAATGTGCCGCGAATTTTGCAAAAAATATATGATTTAATGTGCTGCCTGCCAACTGAAATTGTTTCAAGTTGTTTCGCTCTCTACGCCAGTGACTGTAAAATGTGGCATGTTCTTTATAGTTTTTCTTAGTTCTTTGTGTTAATTTTTTTTTTAAATATATTCTGAGCTGTCACAAAGTCTAACCGCGTTTGTCAAGGTTTTGGCCGATTAAAAAAAAAAAAAAAAAATTCAAACAGAAAGATTTATTTGATATTTCAAGTGCTGCACTAAAATTGCGTGAGTGAGTTAGATACGCACATCCATATTTCAAAGTAACCAAAAATGTTGAGTGGTCTTTGAAATGTTCTCAAACGTAATGTAGGATTGCGCTTCCAAACGCGACAGCTCTTTCAATAATTCTTTTAGCAGTGACTTCATAGTTTTTGTTTGGATTTCTTTGAAAGTGTTGTTAGAGTGTATATTTATAATAACTCGAAGGAGCGAACAGGATCTAGATGTTAGGAGTTATAAGATCCAGTAAGCCATACGCTTTAAGAACGTGACACTAATCCCTCGCGTAACTGAAAATGGACATGCCCTACTGTACTCCTCGTGTTGGTATTTTTCGCAGTAATTTATGAAGTAGTCCATTCAAATATTTGCACTCACCTATACTCATGTGACATGAAGAATGTGCCACGAATTGCGCAATTATTTGGATTCTTTCGTTTACCATTGAAAATCTTCAAATAATGATCATAGTTATTTAAGTTCACAGCGCCATCGAATGTTAGCATGATAATTTGTGGAATCTGAAAGAATAAGAACAAGATAGTATTCAATAGTATGTATGTATGTATGTATGTACGTATTTCCAGAAATGATAGTTACAAAGAAAATGATGCTAATTAAAAAAGTATTTTCCTTCCTTTGTGCATCTCAATAAAATTCAAAATAAAATCAATCAAATGGAAAAGTAAAGCGCACCCACCGACAATCGAACGAAAACTGTGTGCATGTGGATGTACATATGTATGTGTGTAAGTGCTGTAACACTGAAAACGCTCAAACTTAATTAGATGTTCACTTAGTATTTTTTCGCCAATTCAGAAATTGTGCTAAAGCAGTGGAAGTGAAGTAAGCAAAAAAGGGACAGAAAACAAAATTAAAAAAGTATAAATAAATGTCAGAAAAAGAAAACTATAGAGAGGCGAGCAAAGTTTTTGTTGAGCGCTTTTAACTTGCTTACCGGCTATGTTGTTTTTAAATATTACAGAAACTACAGTATTTTAAAAGAACTCTGGTACAATAAAAAGTAGTATTTACTTGATGTGTAAAAATTAAAAAAAAATATTTCAAACTATCAACTTATAAAATTTTAACTTTTTCGTAACAATAAAAATGTTTTACTTTATTTTTCACTAAAATTTGATAACTGATTTTGAAAAATTAAAAATTTTCAACGTTTTGCAATTTTAAAAATTTTTTTCAAAAATATTTCTTTTTAATTTTTCTCTAAATTGCTCCTTTGAAAGCGGCTGTTGTTCAAGATGTTAAAAAATTAGCTGCAAAACATAAAAATAAAGTTTTTTTTCGATTAGTTTTTTTTTTTAGTTTTTCAAAAATGCCTGCTCTACTACTATCGGTATGGTCTCCTTTACTTCTAGTGAGAAATATTCTGCATGAAAAATAAGTAAGAACAAGTTTTGCCGTTGAAAGAGAAAGCAAAATACCCCAACACCAAAGAAGAATGCAAAAAGGAAAAAATAAAAGAAATCTTGGAAAAAAGAATTCATAAAAAGAAGTCACATCAATTGCAAGTAATTTTAAAATAATCAGCACAACATAATTTATTACTCGCTTGTCAGTGCGTACGCCAGCACCAGTATCGTAGATAAGTATTTAAGTATAGAAGTTTATAGGTGGTGCAAATGTGAGTGTGAGCGCGCACAGACTTCATGGCAATTTTGCTTCTCCTTGCCTTTGTATTGGATGCGGTTAGTTCGGTGTCCTTTCAGGCGTCTGCAGCCCTGACCGCATGCAATGCGTTGTAAAAGTTTAAAATACAATCGAACAAGACAACGATTTGCTAGCTATACGTACGGAAATAAGGTGAGGGGGGGTTGTAGTGGCGTCGATTGAACGTCCGTGTGGTAAGCGAAAGTGCGGAAATGTGAGAGAAAATGAATTGCGCTGATCGGAAATGGTAAAATATCAATTTCGTTTAATATATAAAAGATATTTATGAGCACATTTTATTTTAACAACAAAAGCTTAAAGCACTAAAAGCAAGAAGAAGACAATGAAGAAGAAGAAGAAGAAGAAAATCATATCTCGTTGAACAAATGATTGAGTAGCTTAAAGGAAAAGCATCTGTTTTGGCCAAGTTATTTTGTCTTAAATTGAAATTGGTTCATAGAGCTTTTTGCTAAATGAGTAAAGTTTAAAAGCTTGGGCTGTGCTACTGTTATATCATACCCACATTGCCTGGAATTTGATCATACCATTAAGAGTGACCTGGGAAATATTTTTCATTGTCATAACCATTCTCATTTTGTTTATGTCAGGCGTGATTCCAAAACCTCTTGGAAAGGTCCACGTAGTCCTTCGGGAACAACAAGATATTTATCCCGCAAAGGACTGTTCATCTCTGAAAGAATTGCTTTGGACCTCGCGAAGTGCTCTTTGGCCACTACAACTACAAATTCCTTTTAAGAAAATGTGTATTTACAATTTTGTTTTGGACGTGGATATGGGGAACATAGTGCACTCTTTGAAATTAATGCCAACGAACTTGTTTTCTGCACAAATGATCCAAACTTCTCATCATTGAAGAATTCAATCGAACCCAAACTCCATTTTCTGTGGTGGGTTTTTTTAATTTTTTTGGTGTGCGAATAATAAACGACTTTAGAGACACACAAACACCAGCCGACCATAATGCAAGCGATAGAAATTAATTCAAAAAATAAATAATAATAATAATAATATTGATAAAGAGTTTAATAACAAAAAGCGCTTGCACACAAATAAAGCACCCATTGCCGGTGATTTTATGCGCTTCCTGTGGCTTTCAAAGCACCACTATTTCCAATCAAATTCACTCATTCCGCTCTCATTTCACACATCCATTATTTTTATGATTTGTTTGTGTGTTTTTACTATCGTGATTTATCTTCGAGGCGGAAGTTCTACAGTTGAAATATGCCATTCAATATTATGCAAAATTCAGGACAAATAAAGCGTCACCATCAGCATAATATCTATATACATATATACATACATATATCTACTATATACATATATAGTTCAAATTGCAAGCAAGTGTTTGGCTGCTTTTCGTGGACTGGTTGATTGTCCGCGCCGTTAAGTATGCAATGAAAATGTGGTTGATCTGGTTTGTGTGTATGTATGGCTGGGTGAAAAAAATAAGAAAAAAGATTTGTGTTGCACTTAGTGTCGTGCCACTGTCAAGCCAAGTGCAAATGGAAAGTGTAATGAAAGACCAAAAAAACAAGAAATTGTTTCAGCTCAGCGCGTTTGACTGGACTGTGAGCTGTGTCGGAGACATGGACGTCGAACTTAATCATGGAATACTTGATATGAGACAAATTGCGTGTCAAGCGCTGTAGAAATAATATTGCTGAATTCTATGGAGTTTATCAATTTAATTCCAGTTCTAGTGCGACATTTTTCCAACTTCGATATCGATACTTATCGGAATATATTCATAGTATCAAACGGTTAACATGTTAAATGCTCTGTAACAATTTGTGACGCTCTTCTGGATGTTTGCTCCTGGTGAACTTGCATGGATTTTTACCAGTTTTTATTTATAGCCGTATTTAAGTGATTGAGTTATCGATTTTTATTTTAATTGCAAATACAAATTTCTATCAATAAAAATGCATCTTTCACAGTTTAAGTGTGTTAACGTTTTTCTGGTGTCGACTTTTTTCTATATTTATCGACTAGCATTAGCTTTTGTAGAAATTAACTTAATGCGAAAAAATTGTGACGATGGCTTACAATCGATTTTCATAGTTTATTGGCCCGTCTCGATAGTTATCGGATTTGCAAAGGGGTTTATTTATTAGTCACTTTTTCTACGACTCTTATTCCGTCTCTCTGGATTCTCATAAACTATTTTTATTTATTTCGGGGGTTTTCCGCACTTGATAACTAAATCGGTATTCATCCGGATTGTTTATTGTAGTCGATTCTCTTTTCGATATTTAAGACCATTTTTCATCGTTAATTGAAATCAGATTTCAATGTCCATCGAATTTTATCATTCACTACTAAGTACTAATACCTTGAATTCTTATGGCAACAACATATTCTACGTCAAATCTTTTAAATACAACAAAGTTCAAAATGAAAAGAAAATGTTGCAAAAAATTTAAGCATTGGAAATGGAAGCAAATCTTACAATCGAAAATACTGTAAATTATGGAGTTCTTTACGCGGCAATGACGTTGTTTGTCATCAATCGTTTGTTAGCGCTGCTTCTCGCTTGCAATATTTAATGGTCGAACGGAACGGAAATACTCGCATTTGCGTGTGCAATTTTCGCGGTTTTATTCTCGTGGATTGTCGCTTAGCTTTGCTCAATGATTGAACTTGTAAGCGCTGACACTGCGTTTTGTGCAGCAAATAAAATTGTTTGTGTCACGTTGAAATAATAGTCAGTCAGTGAGTGAGGCGGTTTGGATTGAGTGCTTACAGCTCTGATATATTTAAGGAAGTAGATATTGCAATTTCAGGGGATTTAATTTTTTATGGTTCTTACTAGTTTACTATTCAATGGCAATGAGAAGGAAAGCTTGATTGCATTATCTTAATGTTTTTTGTTGGATTTTTAGTCGTTTGTTTTTTGGTGTTTGTGGCTTTGGTTAGCGGTGGATGTATTCATCGATTAATGGTTGAATTTTTATTTTCTCATTCGGCGGTGATTTGGTGGGAGAAGGAGATCAAAAAATTCTTGCGAAGCTGAGGAAGGTGAAGAGTAAGATTTTGAGTTTAAGGGAAAACTGAAAGCAAAATGGGCAGAGGAAAAATTAGACTAAGAAATGGTGGCAAGAGATTAAGAAACAGTGGACGTAGGCGAGTGACGATCACTCAATACTGCCCGCTGTATTGTGACGAGAATGAAATGTAAAAATAAGGAAACTATTTGATGCCGATGATAAAAGCCCTAAGCTGGCTCAGAGAGAGCAATGATAAGAAAACTCGGAGGGATATAATCTTTTCTGAGAATATATAAAAGAGTAAAAGAAATGGCAGAACACTGAAAGAAGATGCTGCTGAATGGGCTGAGTCTTCTTGACTGGCCGTCAACCGAAGAATTACGGAATTCGTTTTCTTTACGAGGAGATCCAAGATCCCCGGCTAAAGACTGTTCCTTATTTGAGAAGTACCGCTAGAACTATCTGATGGAGTTTGATATTTCGACGTTACACTACATTGGCAACTATCTTCGAGCTTGAATGTGGGAGATAGAGCTAAAGATCCCTTGAGTATATTCGGGGTCGAATTAATACACCAGCTTGATATGCATGCTTAACTTTAGCTCCCGCCTCATGACTGAGTGCTACCATTCCTTACAAGTGTATGCCCATCCACGATACCAGAACAGTATATACGGACGAGAATTACAAGCTTCTTAATCACCTTTCAAATACTATGCGGCAGCACTTTAACGCTTAACAAACTACGCACTAAAATTCTGAATCTCTAAATCAACAGACTGAGTACTGCACCTTGACTAATTCCACGAAACTTTCCAGCGAGTTGAGTAAATAAGTTTCCACCAAAAAATAATTAAATGCAGCCAAGTGAAATGCATTAAGTAGTTGCATTTCGAAAGACGAAGCATTTCTAAAGTAAGGCGACTATTGTTATGACGTCGAGGCAGCTCAAGTACACATGCGACTATGTTCACACATACATAGGTGAAAACTTACTTGGCTATAATACATACATACTGAGCAGAAGATAGGCCTCTATGTAGACGTATTTAGTACAAGAACCACAGCAATAATTAAGTCAAAACGAAACTCATTGGCTGGTGTATATTATGGGGTATGTATGTATTTATTTATACATAAACATATGTAGATATGTATTCAAGTATGCTTTAGTACATAGCAATGAACATCCGTCATCATTCTGGCAAATACTTAAATAATTGTGGTTACTTAAACAAGAGCCTAGCTACATTACTCATTCGATGTGTAGGCGCATGCCAAGTTTTGCGAGTAAATTTGTAGTATTTATTATATTGCTAGAAGCGGTGTTGTTGCTCTTGTTCGTCTCTGGTTGAAAATAATTAATTATAACTTAATTAACTACAAATGAGCGATTAGGCTCGTATATTGATTTATCTTGCTATCTCGGGATCTGCACTCATTTATACATTAGACTGGCACAAAATAAGGATGTTTTTAAATTTTCGGAGCTTAAAAATTGTTTTTGGTAGTCCGTAGTTGCTGGTTTAGAATTTTTAGGACTGATGATGATTGAATTAAAAGTTTGATGGGCTATCATCGAAATTTTTTTTAATTATGTATGGTTCTAAGGATTTACTTATTTTATCGATTATGATCGTTTATCTTCATAAAATAGTTTAGGTCGAATATTGTAAGCTTAGAAAGATTTTCGGACTTTCTTCTCGCCTTGTTATGCCTTGCGCGTCGAGTTTTGCGAATTTCCAGTATTTGTTAGTATTTATCGATAAATGATGATCGACTTATTTTTACAGATTTTTAGTAACCTCTTAATTCAAATTAATACATTTTTGTATTATTTACAGCTGCATTGAAATATTCTTTGCTTTATGAATTCTTATATAATTTTCGACTTCGATTAAAATATATTTTAAATTCTCTTTAGCTGTGTACTTTTCCCACTCGATAAGTTTTCTTTATACGCATGACCATATTAGTGTTTTATTGCTATCTTTCTCTTCTATTTCTATTGAATAATTTAAGGAATACCCTAATGCATATCTATGTTTTCTTATAAGCTTTTGTTTGCAACAGATTACGAAATTTTGTTATTGATTATTTTATAAATAGCATAAGTTTTATCCAAAGTATTAATTTGATTTATTATATTTACACTTAACAGTAAGAAATACTTTAATGAAATGCTTCAGTAAAGTAAAATAAATGGAATAATATTATTAGCTACTCATTATATGATATGGCTGAGTTATCTGTGAGTGTTATTGAGCTGCAACAGATGATTGCACTTTCTTAGATCCACCAGCTGAGGTTTTTTTTCGAGGTTTGAAATAATCTCACCTCAAGGTTACTTCGACAAGGTCACCGCTTCAAGTCCCAAGTATTACTACAAACTACTAACAAATTTCGTCTTTACTCAATTTTGAGAAACAAAACCTCTCATCAGATCTATTCCCACCATTGAGCGGACACTGAATGCCTTTGCCCTTGTTCGTGCTAATAACTTTTGTTTGAAAGAAATTCCTTTATTCTATTAACTATGTACGCAGCGCACTATTTGATATGGTCCACTGATGCTCATAAATAGGAAACCGAATCGATTTCAAATAACGGAAATCACTAGGGATATGGTGAAAGTTTTATTTCCTGTGGATTCTCATACCAATTCCCTCTTCATCAAGCGCAACTAAATAAAGGAGAACAACAGAAATATTGGTCCAAAGGAAATTATGTAGCAGGAAGAATTGCTATTAAGTTTTTGTTTTTGTATGTACATTTGATACTCGCTTATTGCTAACCAATAGATAACACTTCAAATGTGTTAATTTATAGATTGCTGAAATGGTTTCAAATGGCGCTCACCAGCAAATAGAAGCAACTAAAATGATGAGAGAACGCTTTCTGAAATAAAATTGCAAAGCCATAACTGTTACTGCGACATTGTTGTTTGACTATTTGTTATACCGTTACTATTGCTTGCATATTTTGTTAGCTATGTTCATTTTGAGTTAATTTTTTTTTGTTTCACTTACCTTTTCCGCTTCAAGACCGCCTGGAATTTGTGTGCCATCCTTTGAACAAAAACAATACGGCAATTGACATTCTTCGGTATTACAACGTTGCGCTCTATCAGCTGGTGCATCTGTTGCAGGCGATGGTGCTGGAAATTAGAAAAATTGTATAGCAATAAGTACAAATATAAGTCCCTGGTATTAGAGTGTTAAATGTAAGGAGACAAGTTAGTGAGTCTAAGTTCTTGTGAAATTGAACACTATGAACATCAACAGCTCATCACTTTTGATATCCGTTATAGGCAATAAAAAGTGGCCTCTGAAGAAGCTGAGTCGATCGATCACTTTATTAAGCAAACAACTTCCAAGAGTGAACGCAAGCTTCGGGAGTTGGAGCTCCCACGCTTAAACACAGATTCAAGACAAGTAAGGAAAGGGCTGTCTTCGGCTGTGCCGAAGGCTTTATACCTTTCATGAATGCTAAACCACACTTATCGGAACAATCGATTGAATGGGAGCTATACGTTATGTTGGTCCGATCTGGCTGATTTTGCCTACATATGTTACATGTATAATAAGTAGCAAACGTGCAAAGTTTAACGTTCCTAGCTTTTTAACTGCAAAAATTATAGCCCAAAACCCATTTATCGAAACTATCGATTATATGGGAGCTATATGTCATGTTGGTCCGATCTGAGTCATTTTCACTACACACGTTGCAAATACAATTTGTACTAAACTTGCAAAATTTTACGTTCCTAGCTTTTGAATTGCAAGAGTTATAGGCCAAAGCCCATTTATCGGAACAATCGATTGTATGGGAGCTATGCCTTCTATCGGTCCGATCTTGCTGGTTCCGACAAATGATTAATCCTATGTAAAATGGCGCCTGCTTGCAAAATTTCATCGAGATATCTCAAAAACTGAGGGACTAGTTTGCGTTCAAACAGACGGACGGACGGACGGACGGACGGACGGACGGACAGACGGACATGGCTAAATCAACTTGCCTCATCGCCCTGATCATTTCGGTATACTTAATGGTGGGTCTATCTCTTCTTCTTCTCATACTTACAAACATCGGACCAAAGTTATAATACCATTTCATGTTCATGAAAGGTATAAAAACCGTCTACACCAACAAACATGCAAAATATATTTTAAGAAAGTGGCAAAAAAAATTAAAAGAAAACACGTTTTTTTTTTATCTAATAAAGTACCAAAAAAAAAAAAACAAACTTAAACTTAAAATAAAAAAATGTATAAGAAAGTAAAACACAAAAAAAAACAAGTAAGCAAAGGGCTGTCTTCGGCTGTGTCGAAGTCTTTATACGTTTCATGAATATGCACAACTTTTCTAAGTGTCTGCTCCTTACCTACAATTACTTACAAACTCTCCAAAACTGTTAATTTAAAAATACATAGCCAAACCACATTTATCGGAGCAATCGGTAATATGGGAGCTATATGTTATGTAAGTCCGATCTGTATGATTTTCACTACACACATTACTCATATAATAAGTACCAAACCTGAAAAATTCTACGTTTCTAGCTTTCTATTTGCAAAATTTATAGCCCAAAACCCATTTATCGAAACTATCGATTATATGGGAGCTATATGTTATGTTGGTCCGATCTAGGTGATTTTCACTACACACATTACTTTTATAGTATGTACTTAAACTGCGAAATTTCGCTCTAATAGCTTTTTAATTGCAAGAGTTAGAGGCCAAAACCCGTTTATCGGAACAATCGATTGTATGGGAGCTATGCGTTGTATCGGTCCGATCTTGCTGGTTCCGACAAATGATTAATCCTATGCAAAATGGCGCCTGCTTGCAAAATTTCATCGAGATATCTCTAAAACTGAGGGACTAGTTTGCGTTCAAACAGACGGACGGACAGACGGACAGACGGACGGACGGACGGACGGACAGACGGACATGGCTAAATCAACTCAGCTCGTCGCCCTGATCATTTCGGTATACTTAATGGTGGGTCTACCTCTTCTTCTTCTCATACTTACAAACATCGGACCAAAGTTATAATACCATTTCATGCTCATGAAAGGTATAAAAATGGAGTGAGTAGTTGTTTTGAAAAAGGTGGTGTAAGAGAGTGTAGAGTTGTGACTGCGATTTTTGTAATGATAGCTAAGATGAGACTAGACCCATAACTTGAACTTTACTTCATTACTCTAATTGAGTGTGTGATTTTATTGCACTGATCAGCAAAAATGTCAAATCCAATATAAAACAGTAAAACGAACAGCTAAGCACAAACTCGTCCAGTAATGCAAGCAAACTCACAACATCCATTGCTATAATGATTACAAGCTTACAATAGCATTTTGCTAAGTGAAAGGACTTTGTTGAATTATGCATGAAAGTCAAGTCAAGTCAAGTCGCTCTCTGTGCACTCTGAAACATTCCGCTATTTACAACGAAGCACTGAATTAATATCGACATTTGATTTTTATCCATTTACACACATGACCCAACTGACATATCCATCTAATATAAACACACATACAACGATATATTTGTGCACGAATATGTATTGCATGTCTGTACTTTGTATATATTGATTGTTATTGTGAAAGCAACGTTGAGAATAAAACTTTTTATGCTTCAGATAATACAGTGAATGTAGTTGCGCATTTGCATATAAACATATATACATCGTACACACATACATATTTATATACATATGTATAGATATATAGTACATACATGCATCAGTACATTGCATTGCTTTTAGACAAATGACCTATCATCGTTTGCATTTATAGGTCATTGCAATTGTCCCTTTAACGACAAATATTATCGTGACTGATCCCATCTTTGACTTTGCCTTTGTACTTAGTTGACTTTGTTAATGCATTTAACACCTGAATTTATTGCTTCTTGGCTGTTAAGTAGATTGCATTGAGATTAGAAAATAGAAAGTGATTGCATTATACCGTAAAAGGGGGGTGTGAAATATTAGAACTTTATCTTTAAAATAAATAATTTGTAATGCAAGCAGAAAGTGTAAGTTAATCTATGACTATAAGAAACCCAGTCAAGTACTTGGAGTGCAAAAAGTGTTCTGCAACATATCGGAATCTGGCTCTTCCGGTTGATGGAGAACACTGGCGACGCACTCCTCCTGGTTAAGCTCGAAAGTTGCTGGCGCGGAACTGAGAAGTAGTAAAACATTTCTATGGCTATTCGTGATAATATGAATGATCAGACATCGAATGAATCGATAGTTCAGCACAGGTTGTTGAGACCAACTGAAAACCAAAAAGTTCGAAATCCACATTGACAGTAAGAAGTAAGTTATCAGCATGAGTTCCATGAAATGCACAGTATGATCAGTGCATTGAATGCCGAAGGACTCAGATAAGTAGTGGACTCAATCAGAAAAAGCTTTACTAAAGCTTTACTTAATATTTTGAGTTTTTTTGATATATATAATATCTTTTCTGAATTCTTCCTAATCACTTAAAAATTCAATTTAAATTCAAACCCGTTTACGGTATTCTCTACACGGTTAACAATTTCAGCATGAATTTAAAATTTTTTCCAGCACATAATTTGTTTGAATATTCCGATTTTTTGATGAAATGGTTGTGATAAAAAGTGTTTCCATTTTAAAAGAAAAATGTCAGAACAATACGAAAAATAAAAGAAATATGTAATAGCTGGTAGTATTGGAAGTTGTTGCAAAAAAAAGAATGACTTGAAAAAGCTTTCAAAATTAAACAAATTTTAAATAATTTATCTGCAACTGGGTTTTAAAAGCAGTTTAAATTCTTAGAGTTTTCATTTACTTAGGTTTTTAATTTATCAAAAAGAAACTAGGAATCATAGTTTTGAAATTTCTACACAAATTGCTAAAAGCGAGAAATATTTTCAAATTCATGCACAATTTTTTTCCGTGTAGCTTCAGTTCTTGATCGATTTGAAGTCATAAAACTGTTAGTTGTAGATGGAATTAGATGAATGGAAGAAGTAAGGGCGCATTGCCATACAAGATTGTGATACAATGAATGCGACGAACTGGCGCAAACGAAAACATCTAAAGCCAGATGCAATTGCAAGACAACAATGTTGATAGTAATGCCATTTACATATCACAATACTTTTACAAACATGCCTACATACATACATATATAGATATATATGTACATATGTGTTGCATACTTCTTGATGTTAGAAATTGTTTTTGTTGTTGAGCAATGAAATTCTGAATGCTTTGCAACATAAAATAAATTGTTGATGAAGCCTAAAAGTCAGCAGTTGACAAGTGATAACTTTAATAGTCGTTGACATTGTTAGCTCAGTTAGAGTAAAGGAATTGTTGAAAGCACAAAATAAGCTTTTATCACATGAAAATATTTGTTTGTTGAATTTCTGTTTGTTCAAGGACTCCGAATTAATGATTTTATATTATAATTATTTGTAATTAGAATGTGTTCTAAATGTGTCTCATTTCAATCAATTCATTTCAAAGGTAAGTTAGAATCATAGTTAAAGCCCAGAAATTTAATCCGGTAAAAAATAATATTTGCTCAAGAAATTATGACAAAACCAAACAAACAAATTCTGTTTCCTGTTTGCCTAAAATTACAATAACAAAGCAAAACAGCTTAAATTTTCAAAATAATTTTCATATTTTGTATTAACAGCCATAGAAAGGTTGAATTTCCAATGTGAAAAGGCCTATATTCAAAGGGCTAGCCGGAAAAACAGCTTAAGTTGATTTTAGCAATTTTTTTATTAACAAAATTAGATAGCGGCACCATTGCCTTCTTCGTGCTAAGATCCAAGAATAGAACCATACAAATATGTTTTCTCATTTGACGTATCTACTATGAAAACAAACAAAATATTCACAATAAACTTGAAATTTTTCAGTGTAAGGAACTTCAAATTGCAATGCAACATAATAAGAAACTATACAAATATATACAAACATACATATGTATAAATGTTAGAATACAAAACTTATTGTGTCAATTCAGTCTCCGCACAGTTTAAGAAATTTTAATTATTTGCTACCTCGAAACATTTGGAAATTGCAAACAAAGCACAATGAAACCGGAAACGAAATTTGCATGAATTTATGCGTTTAATCTTTAGCGTGCAATTCAATTTTGCGTCACTTTTATGCATACATACATATATAAACAAATACACTCATGGACAATATAATAGGTGCGTGTAGTATTTTATCACAGAGAGCTAAATTTTTTACCGTAACAGTTCTTTATTTTGAAAAAAATGGCTTGATTAACACAGGTTTATATTTTTTATTAAAGATATGTTAGTTTAAAGATTCCAAAGTACTTAACACAGAAATAATTCATATAAGTTAAAAATACATTCAATTCCAGCTGGACATTAAAATAGGTGGACATTACGTATAATTAAAAAAAAGTTCAAAGAGTTAAGAAAACATAAAAAAGTGAATATTAAACTAGTATCCTGTGTATCCACCATTATTTCTAATTACTTTTACCATCCTCCTAGGCATGGAATTGACTAGCTTTTGACATGTTTCGACTGGGATGTCGTACCAAGCCTTTTGGACATTTTCCCATATTTGCGCTTTGTTGCTGCATTCTTGCTTTGCCAATCGTGTCTTGAGTTCATTCCAAAGATTCTCAATTGGATTGAGATCAGGAGATTGACTAGGCCACCCAATAACACGCACATTTTTTTCTTGGAACCAGTCTTTCACCACTTTTGAACCATGTTTGGGGTCGTTATCTTGTTGATAACTCCACACCAGGGGCATATTCTCTCTGGCATAGGGTAACATTACTTCCTCAAGTGTATTTCTGTAGACAAATCTATCCATGGTGTTTTCAATTCGGCGAATTGGACCGACTCCATACCAAGAAAAACAACCCCATACCATGATGTTTCCTCCACCATGCTTCACTGTCTTCTTGGTAAACTTTATATTGAATTTTTTACCAGGCGGTCTTCGCACGGTCCTGTTGCCATCATTCCCAAATAAATTTATTTTCGTCTCGTCGCCCCACAGAATGTTTCGCCACTTTCGGTCACCTTCTATGCCATACCACGACTCATGATCGATCGCAAAATTTTTCCTCGCCTGTAAATTTGCAGTTCTCATCAATGGAACTCTGCGAGCAGTTCTTCCTGGTAGATTAGCGTGTGCTAGTCTCCTACACACAGTTCTACTTGAGATTACGTTGTTTATTTCAGCTGCTGCGGTCCTAGATGAGACGAAGGGATTTTTTTTCACTAGGCGTTCGATGTGCTGATCAGTTGTAGGAGACGCTTTTTCTAATACCTCCGCGGCGATCACTGTTCTTTGGTGTTTTAATTTCATTTGTAACAAAATTTTGCGATCGCCCCAAAGCTTCAGCTATAAATTTGTATGTTTTTCCTTGTTCACGAATTTTTTGGACTATCCTTCTTTCTTCACCACTGCAGTGGCGCGCACGTCCCATCTAACTTAACAAAGATTTATTTTTTTCCTCTTTAATATCTAATAACATTAAAACAAACCTTTAAGCAAATAATTTATGTCGGTAGAGAGTTTAATTTCAATATTTTGTTGAATACACCTATTTCATTGACCACTCTAAAATGCCATGTTTACACAAAACTTTCAATAAATACTTTTTATCGCCAATTAATATAAACAACTTTTTCGTTTTAATATTTTAAATACTCGGCCTACTTAAATCAACCTTTACTTCAATAACTTTATAGTAGAAAATTGAGATATCTGCGAAACCGATTTTGTAGGAGAGCACACCTATTTTAATGTCCATGAGTGTACAAGAGTACAAACAATCTAAGTAGTGAGAATATATAATTTAGATACTCCACACTTTAATACATATTTTGTTGCTGTGGCTTGTGTTCATTGAATTGTGAAATTGAAAACAGTTTATAAACTTTCTGGAAAAACTTGGACTTTGTGCATAATTTTGCAAAATTTTGAAGTTAGAAAAGTGAGTAGATTTGCTAAGTATAAAATAGCTAGCTAAATTGTCTTCGTTAGCATAAGGAAATTAACTTCCTTTAACAAATCACTGCACATATTTTTTTGGGAGTCAAGCAAGTGATAGGCAAAACGCAAATATGTGGGTGAACCGCAAGTAATCATTCACAGGCTAACTGATGTGTTGCCTAAGACTAAGACTACCAGCTTAAACCTTGCATACGTTCGAGGCCTCGTTACATAAACGACGCAAATACTGACTGGCCTATAGCTAATGAGTTTTTGTTGTGTTTTTTTTTTGATGTGCACAGAAGGCTCTTCTTCTGCCGGCTTAGATGTGGGCTATATGGCACTTACGCTCAGGATGGAACCTATGCTATAGAGTAGCTTATTGTTATACCAAATCTAGCTTTGAATGCACTCTATTTGGGGTTGACAGAGAGATCGTTGAAAAACTATGGACCTATCCTCGTGCGTATTAGCTAATCCATCCATAGCTTAATCTTGTTTCATGCTCTTTCATATTCCTCATTTTATTCCACAAATTATTGTCCACGTATCCTTCAAGTTCTAATTGCGGGGTTTGCATATGCCAGCAAGTTTAATATTTTTTACTCGGGAATTTACTGCTGCTCGAAAAGTCGCTCGACATAGCAAAAAGAAAATGTTATGGTAGTAAGCGCAATAATCATAATAAAGTGAACGTGTAAATTGTCAAATGGCAGTTGTCGTAAAGTCGGCAGCACCATCACGCTGACTTTAGCGACTTTTGTGCTTAAAGCAATAAAATCAAGAGTTTTCTTCTTTTAAATTGTTATTTTTTGTGGGATGTACATATGCTGTTTAACCATTTCCTCTGCCAGTCCTTTATATTTGAGCACCTCATTTCGTTGGCGTTTCAGTTGCATGCACAAACGGTTTGTGTATGTGTGTGTGTGTGTAGCATTACAATGGTTGCATCTCTAAACGTGCCACAAGCAGTGAATGCTTTGCTGCTGCATTTTTCGTGACACCATAAGATATAAATGTATATGTATGTACATATGTATGTATGTATATATGGCATGCAGCTATATAGTTTTGCATTTCGCTTTTATGTCATTTTCCATTTGCTACGACTCAATTGCACTGCTGTTAGAGATAAAGATTTTCTTTTAGACTTTGCTGAGATATACAAGATTTGTACGAAATCCAGAATAGCAATTTCACTTGATGTTTCTACTAAGCATCAACTTACGAGCAATTCCAGCGTAGACGACAGCAATTGCTAGACACAGAAACTACAGTGAACAGGTTCAATGTACCATATAAATGTATGTATAAGGATTCAGATGTTATGAAGTTATTGTTTAAAAAACAGGTAGAAAAAGACACAGAAAAAGTTAAACTGATGAGCGGTTTACGGCTACGGTTATGTTTAAGCTTAGAGTTACGGTTACGGTTACGGTTACAGGTGAGGGTACGGTTACGGTAACAGCTACGGTTACGGTAACAGCTACGGTTAAAGTTACTGGTATGGTTACGGTTCCGGACACTTACGGTTGCAGTTACGGTTACAACTACCGTTACATTAATTGATTTTTCCAGAAATGTTTTGATTAAGTTGGTTGAAGATGACACAACAATATTTTGCACACAAATAGCTCTTACTGGAAGAAATAAAGTCGGTTACAGACCCTCCCACTTCTGTATAAAGGAAATATCACAGAGTAAAAATAATTGTATACCGATATTTAGTTAAAATTGGTGGACCCCAAAATTGTTTCTTCCATATGAAACAGAGATTTAAAAGCTTGTTAAAAAGAGATTACTTAAATTATGAGCGGCTCGAATTGTTCTACCCGTCACTTTGGACTAGCCCAGCTCAATTTAAGTGCATTGTGACTCGGTACATTTGTAGATATGCCCTTGTTTTTGTGCGTGTGCCTGTGTGTCTTAGTAATAATAAAATCATCTCAGCTGTGTGTGCTTTAGTGTGGTTTTGGGCTTTAAATGAATTATGCGACATTTACTATAAAGTATGTAGCCTACGTCAGCTCTTCGAATTGGCCCTGTGACCTAAACGCTAGACCATCACACGTACCAAGTAACCTTTACATACATATAAAACACTACTCGAGTGTTGAGATTGTGGTATTTAGCCCGATTGTAAGACTTTCTTCCTTGGATGATAGAAAATATAACACAGTGAGCTGCAAAGGCGCACACACAACCACAAACACTGGCGAATGAAAGAGTGGAATCACTTTCCATGAAAGTTTCTAAGTTACTGACTTTAATGAATGAATATGGTTTTATCTAAGAAAACTGTACCTAGGACCAAATTCGATGAAATTTTCATGTCAGTTAGATACATATCTCGAGAATCTTTACAACTTTGAATACAAAAAATAGGTGTTAATTTTTCATACATGCCACAATATTGATTACTATATTGGGGAAAATCCAAACCAAAATCAAAAAAAAAACAATTTCTCTTAGCCGAACTTCGTTTTATGATAAAAGAAAACCGTCCACCCAATTTCAGACTGGTGAGCATCGTAAAGATCGGAGGAATACAATATATAGTATAGTTTTGGAACTTATGCAGTTACTTGAGTTCGCATTTTATTGCTCATCATTCTCAATTCAAGAAAATCAAATCTACAATGTTGCCTTGGGTCTAAAGTTTTTCCTCTCACTGTACGTAGGCAGCACATCAGCACTTTGGCTAGCGGCTTACCATTTCCAGAATAGTTACGTATACGCCCTGGCATGCCCTGTACCAGAGACAATTCGGTATGAGGCTGGGTAGTGAGTAGAGCGGTGCTTTGCTTCTGTTTGTTTCACCTACTTCTGGTGCAGCAGCCAATTTGTCTTTCTAACACATGCATGTATGTATGTATATCTCTATTATGTATATATAATGTACATGTATGTATGTATGTATGTGCTATATTTGTATACGAGTATATGCCCACTTGTGAGCTTTTGTTTGTGTTTTCACTGCTTTTTTGTTTTAGCTCTACTGCACTTCTAATCGAATTTCCATTTGCTCTGAGGCCAATTTCCAATTTCATATTAAATGCATAATAAATTATATTTCGACTTGTAAGACGTTGTTGTAGTCTGTTCATGCTGCAGTAGGTGATGGGAAGTGGCAAAGAGCTTGCATGTACATATGTAAATATATTAAAAGAACAGCTGCTGCATGTGTGTATGTATGTAGATATGTATGAAGTTACGATGACTCTTTTGTCATTTTAGTGCACACACACACACACGCATGCATATTTGATACCTTGGCCGTCTCAATTATGATTTATTGTAGCCAGTTTATTTTGCTCTGCTGCTTGTACGATATCTTGGAATTACACATACATACATACGTATGTATGTATGCATTTAAGTATAGTTTAGTGCATTTGAAATTATATACATAGATATACAAGCTATTATATATTAAGTTTAGATAAATGCCAAAAGTGCATAAACTAGATTGATTAGATTAACTTTAGTTTTATTTCCAAACATTTACCTAAATTTATTATTTATGATCGTTTTTGTCAGCTTGTAATATGGTTATTGTAATGTATTTACATAAGTAATTCTCTGCAAAATTTTAAACTGCATTACATTTGCATTTTTGTACTTACTTGTTGGAAGTGGCCCACATTTTGCTTCATCTTTGAAGGTGCAGAATTTTTGTAGATCATCAAAGTAGAGTCCGGAGGGACAACGATTCAGATAAGGAAAGCCATCCACACACTTTAAGAGAAATTAAAAAAGGGTTAGCATGAGATGGAATGGAGGGACACTTTGAATTGAAATTAAATATGATAAATGGATAGTACATAAATGCTTTTCATAGGAATTTACAGGGTATTTGCAAAGAGATCAAGGCCAAGTTTATCTTACCAATTTGACGGACAACGCTGAACAGCACCTGACGGCTCACAAGAAGGCACTTGAGTCTGGTATATTTTATCTGAAAAGAGCTGACTACTGCCTACTTGTTCTTCTGGCTGTACTTCATCTTGTGTTGTTGCCACCAATTTCCTTGAGCAAATCCCCCCAAGCAAACAGTTTCAGCTGAGTTGATTGATAAGAATTTTTATATCACCCCGGAATTAAAAAAGTGCTAATTTTAAATTTCCATTCTCGCAAGTACATTTAGCTACAATAATTGAAGTCCTGTCTTGATGGTACACCAGACCCTGAATATTAGAGAACAGAGTAAGCTGATTCGGTCCTCTCTTGACAACAAATTCTCCATAATACGTTATCGTAGGAAGAGTTGGGTGGTAAAAGGTTGTGGAGGAATTAGAGGTGAAGATAAGAAAACAATACCCCTTGAACAAACATACCTGGTAGAAACGCCTGCAGGTGGCTGGATCCGCATAATTTCCGTTGGCAATGTTTGACGGGCATTGAAAATCTTCTTTTTGTGCTATAAAGAGAAAAAAGTTTAAAGTTCGATTAATTTGTATACAGCTCATTTTATTGTTAAAAAATTTCTATAAATGGATATGAGATTTGCGGAAAATTTTTATTTTGGATTATTTGAGCTATTAAATCCAATGAAATCCTTTCGCCAAATTAAAAATTTGAAAATTCTAGACAGGCCCTGTATTGGGAAACTAAGCCGGGAGGAGGAAAGATTAGGCAATCCCATTAGAGCTTCCCCCTTAGATTTTTCAATTTGGGCTTAATGTGAGAAAAACTAGTGAGTCTCCTCGCAAAACATAACATAAATTGCCTGTGAATAGGGCAGGCCCAACGTTGTCTATTGTATTTAAATTGGGATTTGCAGATAAATTATCCCAAAATTGTTCCAAAATGATCACAAAAACGTCCCGAAAATATCCTAAAATTATCCCAAAAATGTCTTAAAATTATCCCAAAAATGTCCCAAAATGACCCCAAAAATGTCCCGAAATGATCCCAAAATTGTTCCAAAATGATATCAAAATGTCCCAAAAATATCCCGAAATTATCCCAATACTGTTCCAAAATCATCCCAAAAATGTCCTAAAATGATCCCGAAAATGTCCTAAAATGATCCCAGAATGATACCAAAATACACACGAGCTACATAATGCGCACCTGGGTATAATATTCCAGGATCTCGAGGTACTTATTTTTTATTTTTAAATAACTGAATAAAAATGAAGTTTTAACGTTATTCAAGAATTCCACAAATAAAAATAACATGTTATTCGTCACTCAAGAAACTCTGAGCGCTTGAATGAAAATATCACGTTATTCATCACTTTGATTTTTTTGAACAAAATTAACCGGTCACTCATTACTCAAAATTTTATAAATGATGATTAATTTTTAATTTTTTATTTGAATAATTTTTTATTCGAAGTGGCCCAACCCTGATGCAATGTGAAGTCTTGAAATTTTCTTACTAACCTGCACATATTAAGTGGGTCACAATAGAGTCGAAAGGAGTCACTTACAAACATACAAGAGAAACCGAAATAAAGTGTGATAAAGTGGCGAAGACACCTCATCCATTGTTGTGTTGAGCTGCACAGCTGGGTATAGTATTGGTTTCCGCACAAGCAACACACCCACGTTTGTGCGTTGCCTTGGCCATTGAATTAGTTTATACGCTCGCAAAAGCCTCGAAGCACAACTCAGTGCTTTTATTTTTAAGTTTAAGAAAACTTTTTTTTTTGTGAGAAACTCAATGCCAGCATGTGAGTGTTTTTTCCAGGAAACCAATTTAAACAATTTTCGTAAATTATCCAAAGGCAAGAAAGTTTTAGCTAAAAATGTGGAATTCGCTTTTATGCATTTAATATTTTACTGCACTTTGTGCTATTTTTTTGTTGTTGTTTTTTTTTGGTTCTTACTTAATAAAAAATATATTTGGCTAAAAGGTTTTAATTTTAAGTAAAGAATGTAGGTCAACCCTGCGGCGGCTTTTTGAACGGATAACACTTTTTGTTTTTGGACTCGTAACGTTTGCCACGAAAGTTGATTAGTGAAAAAATTTTTAACTATTTAATTTTCCGGTTTGAAACGACTTTCAGTGTTGGCTTACATTTATTCAGTCCACTTAGCTAACTACACACAAACACATACATAGGCAGTGCTCATGTTTTTGGATTTGTGTTGGCGGATATTAATAAAATTTTCTCACCTCAGTTTTGCGGAGCTTAGCGCTAGGTCAACCACACTTGCGCTCACAAATTAGTACTACCTATATACATACATACATACTACATACATATATTGCCGTGACACACATACACACGCATTCAACTAAATTACAATACCTACATCCGGCGAGTAAGCCCATAGACGCACACACACTTACACGTGAATTTATATTTAATGGCTAGATATTTAACAGGTTGAGCTAATTTGGGAATATGTAGTATTTGGGTCCTATAAAATACGAAAATAAAAAGCAAAAATGTTTAACTAATTGTAAAGTCCCATATAATTTGTAAATAAAAAAAAACATTTAAAGGTCTTCTAGGATTCCTAACGTCTTCTCTTGATAGCCAGAACTTAAAAAAAATGTTCTTAAAAAAAAAAAAAAATTATATCTCTTATTACAATGAAGCTAGGTATAAAAACTCACATTAAATAATTTTTTGAAGCCTTTTTTAACTAGTTTGGACCATTTTTCAATCCACTCTAATATATGGTTCATGTCGTTGAAAATGTTTTTATTTCTCTTGCTACTAATAAGTGCCTTTGTTGATCTGGGGTGTAAAATATCTCGAATCGATTTGATAAGCTGTTCTGGTTTCCGTCAATCAAGCACAATACGATCCTTTTATTTCAATATCATCGAAGTTTTAAAAAAAAGTTTAACACCCACACACTGGCTGGAACCGTGAACAAGTCTCCTCTATCCCCTCATCAGCTTTTGCTTTCTCTTTATTTGCCCCAGCACCTCAAACTTATTCTTCTTCCAATTCTTCATCCTAGTCCACTTCCTAGGAATATTACCTCACCTTTCCTCTTTCTGTTCTTCTTCTTCTCCTCCCTTAATTGCCTAGTTCTCTTCTAGTTGCATTGCTTTCCCTCCAATATTCGTACTCTTTCACTTATGGAACTCTTAAAACTGGTATCCAGAGTATGTTTATAAAACACGTTTGGGCCATAATTTTGTGCGAGTAACTGTATTAATATGTGCAATTACAACAAATTCATTTATTTAATAAGCAAAACCTGCGTTGGAAATTTATTTGAATTTTTCATATGGATTCAAACCACCAACAACATGTATGTAAATAGTATTTTTGTAAATTTAATAAGTAGTGAATTGTTTTCGGATTTTCATTGGTCAGATGAGCGTGCGGTCATGCGGTAGGTCGAACGGTCACAGGGCCAGGTGAACTTGTTTACATAGTCATTTTATGTTAATTATAAGTTGGTGTTTATGCGTTTTGGTATTTTAAATAATTACAGCTGTTGTGGAAATTACGCTTATGTCGAATTGTTTTTGAAAATTTTCACTTTTACCATTAGCAAAACCTTGACATAGTTAAGTGCATACTGATTTAGTTGAAGTGCAAATATTTGAATGTATGTGTGTGTGTGTGTGGGTGAGTCTATGATGAATATACTAAAATGGCAACACTAATTATTATTATAATAATACAAAATTGTAATAACAATAATAGCACTAATATTGCGTAATGTTTATTTAAATTAATTGCAGGCAATGCGTGTATATCTGCGTGTGGGTGTGTGTGAGTGCTTTTTATGAAGTGTTCATAAGGCTTGCAGTAGTTTTGCGCAATCTGTTTATATACTTACTCACTTATATAAGTTATGCATAAATAAATGTCGAGTTTTGAATAAATTTTAAAGAGTTTATAAGCACACAACCGCATTTATGGTAAAATTGTTTTTGTGAAGATTATTGTTAATTGAAATATTTTGATTTAATGTGGTCTAATTCTATGTTTGAATGTAGGATATTCGTTTTAATAATTACAAACAGCATGTGATGAATTACTGGCTTAACATATTAAATAATATTTAATGAATAAATTATGCGCTTAATTGAAAACATGAATACACAATTATATTGATTTTTTAATGCGGAGTTAAAATTAGTGAAACAATGAGATTATATGCATTTTGGTATGTATTTAATAAATAGAAATATTGAAATGCAAATAAATAAAGTGTTAAAGGAATGAAATCACTTGATGCAAATGCACTAAGTAAATATTTCCTTATTAGCCATTTTATATGTATGTATGTATGTACATATGAGCCCTTTAAAGCACAAGTGGTATAACTCCACTTTTTTTTTTTTTTAGTTAGGCATGGTACTGTATGGAGAAAAATGTATTCTATTTAATGCAATAACGTGGTAGCTTCTAGTTCCCATAGCATCCTCATAAAAAGCAGAAATTGCCTTTGGGGTCACTCCTGGTCCACGTTTTGGTCAATATTTTCGGAGCGGACTCACCTATGTACCTGAAAACCCCTCCTTTTTAAAACCCCAAGCAACCCCTTTAATTTGATACCCATATCGCATAAAGACCTTCTAAGGTAACCCCGTCTCACATTTTGACCGATATCTCGAAATCTCGTATAAATTTTAAACTTTTTTTAACCTAGAATCATGCCGAGCATCTAGAGAGTTAATGTTTCAAAATTTCATTAAAATCGGTAGAAAGGTTTGCAATTAGAAAACGAAACAGATTTCAAACTATGTTTAAGTTAAATGAAATCTTAAAATCGTTTACAGCACAAGTGGTATAATTAATTTTCGGTGCTCGATAAAACAAGAGTTAATGGACAAAAAGTTTGAAAAACATCAATTTAAGTTAAAGAAGACCTTTTTCTGAAGTTTTATTGAAAAAAAGTAGTCCAAAAGTTCAATACTGATTTTTATATACAACTTTTAGCAAACCCTTTAATATCTCGATAGAAGAAAAAGTGGAGTTATACCACTTGTGCTTTAGAGGGCTCATATATGAGATATGTTTCATATTTATATAAGTCTATAACAATTTGATTAGCTACCAGAAAAGGGATATAAAATATGCGCCTTAGTCAGTATTTATTTAAAATAACAATTAAGAAAATTCCTTATAATTCGAACTCATCGCAAATATCTCTATGCAGCGACTTTGGCTGAGCATGCTGCCTTATAAACCATTCATAACTTGGCTGATTTTTAAAACTTTTTTCTCTCCTTGGGACCACTAAATACAACATACTTTGAATTCTGCAATCGCATCACCCTTTACTTGTTTCCAGTTATTGTTAAACATTTGTATGTACATATCGGCAACTTTTCCAATATCAACGTTTGCTCAGCAGTCAGCCTGCAATTTTATTAAACCAATTTTGTAATTCACTTCTGTAGATTAATTAATTAATGCGCACTCCTTTATGAATGTCCCAGCGAGGTTTAAGATATGCCTATAATTCATAACAATAATATCTTAAATGTACTGCATGGCGCATGCAACTGACTTAAGTAAATAACTATGGATAAAGTACACGAAACATAGCCGCGCAAAATGTTGTAAGAAGTAATTTCATTGAGTCCAGTGATGGTCCTCCGGAAAGAATGTGCGACTATTTTACTAAAGACGGATTTAAACGAAATTTATTTCTCAGGAAATCCGAAGAAATAGTGCTTTGTAAGTTGATGAGTATTTTCGAAAACACTTTTTTGGGAGTCGTAGCTCTGTGCTGTGACATAATACAAATTAAAAATATTAAGATAGCACCCAAGCTCCAGTGTCATAATCCCAAGTAAAGTTGAGACATAACACCAAATCCAAATACAAACTAATAAAGCGACTCACTACCAGCTCAGCGATCCGCACTACATATTAAGAAACTTGAAATTTTAGTAAATAGGCGAAAGCGGAGTACAATAAGGCGAAAGCGGAGTGCCTACTAGGGCGGAAAATAATCTAGGCGACGGTCCTACATTTTTCATGGTTTCTAAAAAGCCAATGACTAGAGAACAGGACTCTCATATTTAGGTGTCAAGGTTCGATGCTGCCTCAGAGGCGATTACTAAGGCCGGGGTTTAATTTCTTCACCTCCCACAAGTCCTTTAAAGTTCGCGCTATGTCTCAGTGCTCTTTTCAAGTTGTGCCCAGTGTACAAAATTTAGCACATTTTTCGCGGCTCTGATTCGAATACTCGTATGTATGCATGTGTGATGCATGTCATTGTATGCATTCCTTTATTCCTTCATAAATGCTCAATAAATATTAATAAAAAAAAAGACAAAAGAAAAAATAAATGTGTGGAAAGAAAAGTCATATTGATGGCGCCGATTGCTGGCCAAAATGCACGCTTGAAATGCCTTCAATATTTCAATAACAGACTGGTGCATTGCGCGAGTGCGTAAATTAACGACATCGGAAAGTTAAAATAAAAAAAAAAAAAAACAAAAAAAGAACAACAAAAAAAGTGAAGAGAACAATTGCTGCAAAGTTAAATGCAAACCGAGTAAATTGCCATGGTTGGAGAGAAATTGAAAGCAATACCAAAATTGGTGCGAAATGGTCAAACCAGTATCGTATAACAATAACAACAACCACAACAACAACTACATGACAATAACAATTCATGTATATAAAACGAAGAAACTTAAGTGGCTTATCGCAGTGAGATCCTTGTTTTAAGTAAGTACAACAACAACAAAAACAAATAATATGAATAAAATGCAACGGCAATCGCAAAACAATCGGCCACATTCACATGCGCTGACGCGTGAAAGGCAAAAATCTTTGCAAATGTAAATTTTAAATAATGACAAAAGGATAATTGAAGGCGACACACGACAAACACAGCCAGTACAGAGCGAGCACAAAAGTGTTAATAAATGAACTGTGCATTATTGGCAGAAATCCATGTAAATGTTGTTGGTTTTATGCGAGTGGATGTGCGTTTTTCTCCGATTTTAATGTAAATAATGAACGCTGTAGTTGGACCCTTTTTTTAATTTTCTCTATGGAGCGAATAAACTTGTACGCATGAGAATAAATTTATGATGATGTATGTAAGTATTCGTGTTTTTTACTTTTATGTATATAAATTTTATAGTTCAGATATTTCTGCAGGATTTCAACTCACATAAACTGGACAATTTCAAGATTACCTACAGAATTCGTCACAATCAATTAAAACAATTAAACTGGTCTGCGCTCCCAAGTTTCTGAAATCTGTATATTTTCTTCACTTCAACAGAATAAAATTAAAATCACCTAAATTTTTGCTTATTTTGTCTCGCTACCTCATCTCTAGACAACTTTGGCTTTTGCTTATATGCCCTCTGTATGCTTTTTGATACAATAATATGTCTCGTACGGTAGTCATTCCGGAGTAATCACACTTTAAAAGTACACACCCACAATTTTTCGAAAATGCAATTTCTAAAAATGAGGTTGTGTTTGGGTAGGTAAGATGTACGTCTATGCATCAAATTCTATTTCTATTCTATTTCATCAAATTCTTAGGGGGTCGGGTTAAATGCATATTGGATTTGATATGAAATTCATCATATAGAGAGGAGATTTCTTGCATCCGTATTGGCATTGTCTCATAATATAAAAAAATTATAAATTAAAAAAAGGTTGTTAATAATTTTTACATAATCAATAATGAATAAAAAGCAAAAATTAAAATACAGCAATTGCCAATGAAAGTTGAAGCAACGCCACCAAGATAAATGATTAACACAGAGAAAATACGAAGTTGTTGTATAAGTTATCTCAGCATGTTAAATCAAACTAGTTTTGAAGGAAAGCAAAAGTTGTTGAAATCTACTCGAAATTGGGGGAATACATGCGCATGCGCCCCCCGCTTATGTTGCCATTGGCAGCTTTGGCAGTGAATGATCAGCATGCCGTAACTATAAACATACATAAATACGAACACAATCTTACGCATTACTAGCTGCGTGTTAATATGTTAAGCTTTTAACTGGTTACTGTTGTTGCCAACATCCAGCCGGTTTAACTACAGACGCTCAGACAACTGTGCGTGCATATGAACTGAGCTGATTTACTTTTGATTTGAGTCTTTCGGTTTATTTCATAGTCAACCTGATCTTGAGAGACTTGGTAGCGGCCTGAAAGAGTGTAAGTGGAATAGGCTAATAAATACTCGTCTGCCAAAGATGATCAATATTTGTGGTGAAACAACGTTACGTCAGCGGATGATCAGTGGAAATAAATTGAAGCGGTGCTGTCTTTATACCCAGCTGCCTTTGGAGCGAAAGTTTTTTTTTTTAAATAACATTTTGGGGTATTTAACTTTCAAGTTCAAATAAGTTGATTTGAAGGTGTGTTTATGCCTTGTTGTTATATATTCTATGATACTATAAATCCAGCGTATAAGAAGGTATCTTACTGATCGCATTCTGTTCTAACCAGGTACTAGGTTCACGATACCTTAGATTCCAAATAAGTATCCAAGTGGAATTGGACAAAATGAAACTAAATTTGGTTTCCCTCGTTACTCCCAAATCTTCTTCAAGAAGAAGAAGCATTTAAAAATTTATCAAAAAAACTTATTACCGATATGAAGTTCTACCTCATTATTACGAAAATTAAATACATAATATATAGCAATATAACAAAAAAAAAAAACAACGAAGTTTATTACAAAACAAATATTTCAAAAAACTATGCCAACAATTTTGCAAACAACTTCTTCTTCTACTTCTTTTGTAAAGAGCCGTTATGCCGCCGGTTGTCAACAGGATATTAAAATCTGAATGTCAATTGGTTAAAGCAAAACATGTTTGGCTTGTATAAAATCACAAAAAAAGTGCTAATAAGTAAACTGCAATAACAACAAGAATGCCAGAAGTCTGATGTCGGTTGCTGGAGAAACGATCAAAAAACTTGCCTACCACTGGGCTTTGTTCAAAGTAAAATATTTGCTATGGAGACTCAAGTCATATTACAGATGAGCTAAAATTAAAAGTTAAAATCCAATTTGATGAAATTAAGCTGACACTCATCAACAACTAAACACCCATATTATATATCCAAGTAAAACCGGTAAATTATGCAAAAATTATTGTGGTTATGAACAAAAAAATGTGCACTTTAGTAATGTTTTGTTAATAATGACGATGGCGCAAACTTGTTTGATGAGTATTTGGCAAATTCAACTACAAAAATAAATTAAATTTAAAATAAACAACGCGATGATAATGAACATATTTGAGAAATACTAAAAACTGGAACAAATGTCGAAACTTAATTTAAAGAACGATACGAAAACTGAAACCAAGGGAATGTTCAAAACCAAGACTGCTAAGCAAACGAAATAATTTTCTAGAACACAAACGAAACTGAAACGAAAACACAGTGCTTAGTCCAAACCAGAAAAAATTGAACTACCTTTAGAGACCGACATCAATATTTACTGATTTAAACTGGAGACAGTTTAGCGGCATTAATAGAAAAAAGCTGAAACTAAAAGACTCTTCGAAACCGAAACCGAAAGCCCTTGAAAATAATATTGCGTTGGTTCCATTGTTAAGTTATATCATAATCCAATATACGAAATGGAATATGGGACAACGAGCTATTCAATTTACGCACACAAACATGTTGCTTCATTTAAGTTTGGCATTCAAAACAACAAAGAGAAATGGTTTTTCAATCTGAAATTTTAATATCAAGCAAATTTACTGAAGCAGGATTACCAGGTAAAAACAACAACATATGTATGTATGTACATATTGTTAGTTATATATGCATGTATGTACATACATATGTACATATGTAAGCCAATGAGTCATCAAGGACGTCGTGTAACACAAGTGCAAATATCGAGGCAGCCAAATTGATGGACAAGTTTACAAAAAAATAATTCGTAGTCGATGATTTTTGTTGCTGGTTTACATTGAGGAAATGTCAAGCGGTGCTTAACCGCATTATTGACAGCTGAAAAATGTAAAAACAAACAAAAGCAACAAGTAAAGAGAATAAAAACTCAAACGAAAATATGCAAAAGAGCGACGAAATGTCTGCGTGGATACGAAAGCTTATGCGGATATAAGTCAGCATAGCTTTGATACCAAATTGGGCAGACGTGTGCACATGCGCAGTGCTGCTGGCAAACTAAAAATAGCACAAATATTAATCCACTTTACCGATTTGCTTTGACTAGAGTAAAAGTTAATAAAATTGTATAACCGTGAATGTCTGCGGTCTCAATACAACAAAGTATTATTAAATTTCAATCATGCGGAGAGAAAATTTTTGTAAGAAAAAACAAACAAACAACAACAACAATTGCGGCAATCGTAAGGTGACGACAAATGAAGAAATAATCAAAATGAAACAAGAAACAAGAAATACCAGTCACACAGGCAAACTGTTGACTTGCAACCAAGAGTTGATGAACATTCGCCACCGCTCTGTTACAACTTTATAAAAGTTGATAAGTGAGTGTGGTTGTTGTTGTTGTAGGTGCTGGTGGTAGCCTCAAAGCCGCCACACGTTTAATAGCGTATGTTAAAACAAAAGGTAAAAGCGTCGCCGCCGATTGGCGTCGTGATAATAAAGCAACAACAAGAAATGGAACAACAAACAAAACGAAGAAAATTATGAAAAAAGCGCAACGTAGACAATTTATTGCATTCCATGCATGCGGAACTCGTTCAATAAGACATTCATGCATTTGCGGCTTAATATTTTACTATGAGAAATGTATACTTCTTTGGATTTATATTAATTTCTTTTATTTTATTATGTACTAGCTTACTTCCGCGGCGCTCAATATTCTTTGCTCAACGAATTCAAGACAAATGACGGAAAAAGGATTCCATCTGTGGGAAATAGATTTTTGTTGAAAACAAAAATGTAAACAACAAAAACTTTAATTTTGTTTTGATGAATTAATTTTCCCAACTGTGGAAAAAAAAAAAATTTAAATAAAAAAAATTAAAAAAAAAAATTTATTTTTGTTTTTATATTTAGATGTTAATTAAATTTTTTTTTTAATTTCCCATTTGTTCAAAAAAAAAAAAAATAGAAAAAAAACCTAAATGAAAAAAAGTAATTTAATAACTAAGTAATTTTATATTTACCTCAACTATGTAGAAAGTTAAAAAAGTTAATCAACAATTGAAAAATCATGTTTTCGATTTTAAAAATTTAAAAATTTCAGTTTTCTATATTTATTAACTTTTTTTTTTCAAAATACTTTTATATCACTTTACTTGACTCGAACTGGCATTCAATAACTTACATTTTGGAAAAAATAAATGCAGATTAGTGGAAAATTTGATCGCGAAACTTAAATTTTTGTTTTTTGCAAATTTTAAATTTTCTAAAATCAGAAATTTTTAGAAATTTTTTTCAACATATTTTGTTTGTACCTCTAAGTAACCCCTTTGGAAATGCTGATATTCTTTTAAAATATAAATTACAGGAACTATACAAAAAGGAATTTTGAATTTTGCATAGATACTTATACATATACATACATACATATGTATTAGACTGTCATAGAAATTTTATTTGTTTTTTTTTTTTTTGCAGAAATAATATTTCAGACTTGAGAATACATTTTTTTTCAAGGCAGTCCTGGCTTTGGTTATATTATTTGATTTTTTTTATCTTATTTGATTTTAGTATTTTTTTTCTTTGGTTCTATGAAACCTTATTTAATTTAATTTAAACTTTTTATATATTAAAATTTGTTTAATTTTAGCTTAAATAATCAAATTGCAGTTTATTTCATATTATTAAAAATTTATAATTTTTTTACGTTCAATTTAATCATACATATGTATATGAATAACTTAATTTTTTCCTTTGTTCTCAGTTGTTTGACTTACCACTTCCAACAGAAGAAAGCGTCAGCAGTGAAATCGCTAATAAAAATTCCACTGAATGCTTGCGCATTTTGTTAGATATTCTTTTAAATTTTATTATCTAAACGGAATATATCTTTTCTTTTGCAAATTATTTTCGAGCACTCGATTTACAACCGATTTCTCATTAAATAAAAGCAACCAGTTCTCTCTCTTCACTGCCTACCACTACAGCAACCAACCACAACACGATATTGCACGAACCAAAGTAAACCGTCAACTGACCGTTGGTGTCTTCGTAGAGATAGCAAGAAGTGACTAAAGAAATTGTGAAGCTAAGCTTTTGAAGAGCTTGAGTGTTGGCAATTGGCACTCAACCAAGTTTGAACAATGCTGAACAGGTTAGTGAGTGTTAGTTAGAGGCTTGGTACTTGAGTCACATACCTGCTTATGCCGGTAATTGAGTGCTTTGCGCATGCGCATTGTAGTTTATTGAAGAATGATAATTGTGTATGGATATGTGGGCGTGTATGTACACATTTTTATTTTATTCTTACTGCTTGAGCTGTAATTTTTTACCTACATATTTATTTGTATATTATTTTCTTGCTTGCCCTTTCTGCATATTTGATACTTAGACTGGTATGCGGGGTGTGTATATCATGTCAAATGTGGATATGATAATAAGCTGATTTACTGCTAAATAGCATGCGACGTGCTTGTTGTTCACCGCTGCTTGTTGGGTATGCTAGCAAATAGTTTTTTGGTAGCAGGTAATTTAATATATCAAAATTCCTAGCACATACAATTTGGCTTCACTCACGTTTGTGGAGCGTTTGCCCAATTCAAGTGCACTGACTCCTTAGGAATAATAACATTAGAATTTATTGGCTTGACCCACACCACGCTAATGGGGAATTAATTCGAGAGTTAGAAGTATGAAGATAGTTCTCCTAGTCTCTCAGACACAATCCGCTCCCCGAAAACCGGCATAACCAAGATTTGGTCGGTGTAAAGCATTGCCCTCGAAATTTTGATATTTTAGTCATGCACATAAGCAGTGGTGCATAGGAGATCTTTTAAAGTTTCCATAGATATTCGATATGACATATTCCATTGGTTCATGATTTCTTGAAACAATTCGCTATATATCATTAATGTGTAGGAGGTATTCAAACTTTTTTTAAATTGTAAATTTGAAAATATGAAACCCATAGACAGCATAACATGTACATTAGACTGTCCAAAAAAAAAAAACTTTCAGTCAGACCTTTGTGTGCGGGAATTTCAGTGCCAAAAGTTTATAATATTTTGTTGGTGTTCTGAAAAATAATATCAAAAAACTATTTTTTTTGGCCCAGTCTTATTTATTCATATGTTTCGCATAAGCGTATTTTGTCTTGGTCCAGTCTAGTGAACATATGTACATATCTTTACATAATTATAAATACGAAGAGGTGTTGGCAAGATCAAAGGCTTTCGAGCAGCTGTTAAAAATATACAGAAAGTTTTAATTGAGTTTGGTAAATTTCTAAATGAGCACATTTGCTTTACAAAGGAATAGTGAGAAGGTAACTCGCACTATGGGGTGCTTTGCAGAAAATTGCCGCAGAATGCAATAAAAGCGCTGTAGCAAACAACGGCAAGAGCTAGAGTATACGTTTGAAACTCATATAAAAATTTGGTTTTTTACGAAGTTGTTTAACGATATTAAGGGGTTGCTAAATTCAAATTAAGTATTTCAAAATCGCTGAGGCGGTTAGATGGCCATTTAAAGAAGATTTGAAAAGTTTTTGAATTTCTCACTTAGTTTTCACAAAAACTCTTTTTTAATTCTCCAAATATGAACATCATTAATGTTTCATTCAATTATTTACTTTATTTACAGTATAAAATTAAATTTGGTAAGAAATGATATTTTTCGAAAATATTTCTAGGGACTCAATTTTAGAATTTCTTCTAAAACTCTTCTTTTCTCAAACTTTTTATTACTAAATCTTCCTCTGGACATTGTCAAATTATTGGATTTTCAATCTTCTTCGGCGGCCACCGTGGTGTGGAGGTAGTGTTGTCGGCCTACCACACCAAAGGTCCGGGTTCGAGCCCTGGTACAGGTTACTTCAAAAAGTGGTTTGAAAAAGTTTTTTCAAAATCGGGGTCGCCCCTCGGCAGTGGTTTGGCAAACTCTCCGAGTGTATTTCTGCCATGAAAGGCTTCTCAGCAAAAATTCATCTGCTTTGTAGATGCCGTTCGGAGTCGGCGAAAAACCGTAGGTCCCGCCAATTTGTAGGAAAAATTTCAAAGCGGCACACCACAAATTGGAAGAGAAGCTCGGCGCAAAAATCTCCTAGGAGGTTGATGATATAACTGTTGTATATCGCGCCATATATATATATATATATATAATCTTCTTCCAACAAAATGCCCCATGGTAACGTAAACTAAAAATAATGTTTAGTAGTTAGTTCTACTAGCGCAGCATCCAGCGGCAGATTAAATTACTTCGCATGCAGAAAGTTACTTCAAAGCAGAACAATTTTCTTAGAATCTGCTTACAATGCAAAATAATGGTGCCTTTTTTTAAATTTTCAAATGAGGATCTGCATTGAAAACTAAACTAATTAAAGTGCGTCAAAATAAACTAAAAACATTTGGAAAGGTTTTTCTATTTGCCAGGCGCCACCACGTGTACACATAAGATATGCCGTGCATGTAAATTAGGATGCTCCTACATGAAGTTAAATTAGAGCTGTTTTTGGACTATGTTATGATGTTGCTTTATGAATATAAATGTGAGAATTTGAGTTTATTTCTCTGCCACTAGCGTATTCATGACTTTTCTTAAGGGAAATGGTTTCATAGTACCACAGCGTTTCGTAGGGAGCAGTTTTGCATCTCGACACTTAACAAAGGACTGCCTCTCAAAGACTCGGTAATATATACGAGCACATACATAAGTCAAAAAAGCCATGCGTTATGTGGATGCGTTCCCACGAGATGGCTGGGTGCGATGGTGGGTGATCTATTTGGAATTATTATTATTATTAGTATTGTCCCCATCGGATTGGAATGCAAATTTGTAGTGAGTTTCCTTAAATCATAGATCAAAATTCAGCAAAAATAAAACAGATTCATCGCTGTGATTATCGTTGTAATTTTTCTCTAATATCAATTCACAAAAACATGAAAATTCCGACACTTCTTCAACAACAATTTATCAACAAAATTACTTAATTTTGATAGGTGAAAACATTTTGTTGAATGTAAAACCCAAAACTGACTGAAAAGTCTAAAACAAAAATTGGAAAATAATTTACATATTCTAGTTAATGCCTATAAACGCATTTATGTTTTACATGCCATCAGTACAAAAAAAAAACTTTTCAAAAAGTTTTTTAAGAAATTTTGGAATTTTTTTTTTTTGAAAAAACTGAAAGTTTCAGGATATCGCTATATATAATAGAGTTGTAATAAACGCAATATTTGAGTCAATGTGGCGAAATATAATTTTTACGATTTTGAACGAAAATTATTTGCTTTTGTACCTCTTACTACCCCCCTTTTTAAAGGCCCAAAGACTTTTTTGATATAGTAGCTTACAAAATTAAAAAAAAAACTTTACGAAACAGGGAAAAGGAAAAAAAGAAATTTTGGAATTCTGTAACTTTTGTTAAAATTTTGTTTAATATTAAAGGAAACTCCGAAACAAGGCGAATTTCCAACTTTCTGTTGATTTGCCCCATTTAATAAATTTTTACGTTCGATTAGCGGAAGAGAGCACTGTCTCATTTAGCAAAAGATACTGCATCCTATTATTTTTTTTGAAAGCGTTTAAACAGCTGCATTACATACATACATACATACATACCTATAAACTTGAGACATAATAATTCTCCTTTCAAATTTAAATGCAATCGGAAAGGTACTCAATGGAATATGTTTCTTAAAATTTTACTAAAGCAGGTCAGCCAATTAAATCTGCTTTCGCCTGTTCTCACAAAAAAAAACTAAAAAGTATAAATCTGTTCTAAATATATGCAACGAACAAGGGCGCACAAAACATGACAAGCAAAAAACAAAAAACAAGAAACAAAAACAAAAAACAGCAAAAGTTGTGAAAGTGAAAAAGGTGCCGTAAATTTGAGTGGTGACGGATGTTGTTAACGGATGAATATTCATTCTTTGTAAGCCTCGCACAATAAACAAAAAAATAAATAAGACAACCTTATGTAATGGCAATTTGGTAGTGCCCGCAAACCAAAACAAGATTAAGCCCAAACGAAAACGCCTTTTTGTTAAACTTTTACATGGAATTTTAATGATTTCGTTTTTTTTACACTTCGAGCTTTCTTGGTGTTTGGTGTTGGAAACCAATCAAAATGTAAATTTTATAAGTAAATTAATTTTATACAACGTTGAGCATCAGTTAAAAGCATGTGCGTCAGAACCGCACCTCGCACGAATAGCTCAAATACGACCGTCCGCACTTCTGCATCGAAAAGGGTGACCGAAGAGGTCGCTGATAGTGAAAAGTGGCACCAACATTTTGGTTTGGTGATTAAAACTTTTACATGACATTCAGCTTGTTTTGCGCAAAATGTATGCAAACAATATACATACATACATATGTACGTTTGTGCATGGATGTATGGGTAGATATGTACCCTGTAGGAAATTAGGCTACGTCGATGGCCGAATCTGAATATGTACATATAATGTTCAACCTGAGCTATTGAGGAATAGAGAATACCTAAAGACAGCAAGGGACATATCTTATTTATTATTCGTTATAACTGACTCGACCTAATTCAGGGCTCTTTGGGCTCTAGCTGCTACATCTTACGATCTGCCCATTCATGTGAATAAATCAGGACACATGCTTTTCGGCGGCTACCCATTTTCCACTGGTTATGTGTGCCCTCCTGCTTTAATTTGGTTTGGTTGAGAATTTATTTTATTTGTTGTAAATATACACAAAACGAATACTATAACGGCGAGCAATCGCTTTTGTTTCTGAATAAATTGTAAGCCACATTCCATACGTTCGCTCTTTATACACGTATAAGAGTAGAATCAGAGAGCATAATGGAGCTCTGATAGACAAAATGCAATTTGGTGCATGCAAAATTCCAAACGCACCGGAAGCGAAATGAAGTTCGAGCTTAATATTCGTATATATGGGAATTCGAGATGCCAACTGACAGTTGAGGGATCTGATCCCGATATCGCTGGACTAGTAACGGAATTTGTTTATTTGCAACTCTTAAGCAGTTATTGTTGAAAATTATTGTTTGTAATAATTATTTTATTTTTGATATTTTTTTTAATTTTAAACGAAACTTATTTTCTTTTAAAATAAATTAAATAGACGAGGTTTTTTCTATAAAAAAGAACGTCACCTTAGTAATGTTGTAAGTCCGGATTAGCTTTGGGTTTTTGCAAATTTTAAAAGAAATCAAATACTGTATACATAAATAAACAAATTTCAATAGTGGATGCGTTAGACCCACAGTCCGAGATTGCCACAACTTTTACTTTACACAAATCGCTTACTAGTGCAATCTTTTTAGATAAAAAAGCAGCCCCGAATCATTCGTTTTCATTCTGGAATCTCAGCTTTGCTTTCAATAGACAATTAGTTGAACCAGAGGCTCCGACCCCTAGCGATATCTTAGGTACCAATGTCTTCTCTTTGCTATCAAAAACTTACATAGCCTTCCAAAAGCAAGTATTTTTTATCTACTCGTACAGCAAGTGGGGTAGTGGGGTGATGTTAGATGCCATTAGCCATTGATGTTCTGCAACCATTCTAACCTCCCCAAATTCTGTGTACTTGACAAATTGTCAATCTTCAAGAATAAAATATTTGTATCAATTGTTAATTGTTTTGTATTCTGAGTCAGAAATGATTTTTTTTGATGTAAACTTCAAACAATATGATACAAATATTTTGTTCTTGATTATTTATAAAGATTGACAATTTGTCAAGATCACAGCATCGGGGGTAGAAGAATCAAATTTATTGTCAGTGTACATATCATCCATTTCAAATGTATCTATAACATGGATCTACACAGGCAACCAATGACAACCGCGATTATTTTGGAAGAACGAGTTGTCGTTATAGATAAATAGTTAGTAAAGCCCTACTTTAGTCTATGTGCTCAGGAAGAATGTTCATATGCACACACATACATATGTATGTGCGTGCATATAAAAGTATTTTCCCGAATCAAAAATCCGCATATTTGCAAAGTAATCAAATGAAATCCCTGGAAAATTGTGAATTCGTGAGCGAATAAACAAAAACCTGTGGGCGTAATACACCTACTTTTATTAGGACAACAGGTTGTGGACTGTGAAGCTGAGATGTATCGAAGTTAAAGCATTAGGGATATCCTTTTTTTGATGGTAACAGTCGAAGAGGTTCATAAACATTCCGCTCAGGAACAAATACTAAATCTAAGAAATATATCGAAATTATAAGATCTGAATAGGAGTTAAGAAATTTGAGAAAAGTGTTTAGGGAGAAATCTGATCGCAGTATACGTCAGACAGCACCTTTTCCAAAGGCAGTTAGGAAGCTAAAAGTTAGTAGAAGCCAAAAGGCATATAAGAGATAAAAAGGAGGGACTAGAGTGAGCTATGGATCAATATTCAAGTTACTGATACTTCGACCAAGCAAAACGAACTTCTATCTTATTATGATATTACGGTTGACTATAATTCGAAGAAAAGCGAAATTGTGTTGCATATATACAGGCGTAGATTTGAAAGTGATACATGGCGCACACACACCAAGCTGTATACACAAATACACATACAAATGTACATAAATACATACAAACATTTATAAACCGAATGAAAACATTCCGTCTGCTGCAAAGCAAAAAAAGCTTTTGGGAGATTTGCTGCTGATTGCTGGTGCAATTTTCGGCGCTCGAACAACTTAGCTGCCAGATTCTGGAGTTATCGCTGAAATATTGCGAAATGCGCGTTGTTTGTTGTTGTTCAATGCTAACTCACGCGTAACACTTACTTTGCTTACTGCAGGTGGCCTGTGGTTCAATGCACGGTACGACGCGGTTTGTGTGGCTGATTTCGTTGACGCGGTGTTTATCACCTCAAATGTTCTGCTTCTCTTTTAACACACACCTGCTTATAGAGGCATGCCTTCCCATTTATTTATATCCGTTGTGCAAGCTTTGTTCTCTGAGGCATTTTATCAGACGTTCCTAGAACCACACATCCAAATATGAGGACTGGCAGCAGCAGCAGTGTGAAAATTTGTTTTTCTTTTTGTATTTTTTGTTCATTTTGCTTTTGTATTTTACTTCCATGGCCCAATACATTTTTTCCAACCACAAACTGCTTTTATTTATTGGGATAATCGTATCACCATCAATAAGTTATTCAGCAAACTACGCAGACAATAGAAATCATGAAAAATAAAGATTTGCTAAGTAGTTGGGATATCATTCTAGAGCTTTTTTCTGAATACTAAATTTCAGTTAAATTGCAATCAGAATCTAAAGATTAAGCTGCATTAAGCCATATAGGAACAGTTAAGGTATAAGGTATAAGGTATAAGGTATAAGGTATAAGGTATAAGGTATAAGGTATAAGCTATAAGGTATAAGCTATAAGCTATAAGGTATAAGGTATAAGGTATAAGCTATAAGCTATAAGGTATAAGGTATAAGGTATAAGGTATAAGGTATAAGGTATAAGGTATAATGTATAAGGTATAAGGTATAAGGTATAAGGTATAAGGTATAAGGTATAATGTATAAGGTATAAGGTATAAGGTATAAGGTATAAGGTATAAGGTATAAGGTACAAGGTACAAGGTATAAGGTATAAGGTATAAGGTATAAGGTATAAGGTAAAAGGTATAAGGTATAAGGTATAAGGTATAAGGTATAAGGTATAAGGTATAAGGTATAAGGTATAAGGTATAAGGTATAAGGTATAACGTATAAGGTATAAGTTATAAGGTATAAGGTATAAGGTATAGGTACTTTTTAATAATTCTATTTTGCTCCTCTCATAACAACTGTTTGTAGCTCATAATTCGAGTATTATTACTATAATTATAGTTTTCCATCCTACGTGGTTTGATATGCAATACAAACTAAATTTAATTAGGAGCGACAAGTCGACCATTACATGTTTGGGTATCTCCAGAGCATTTGGTGTTTGCATAACTCAAGTCGCCATTTTTTGCAATCTGTAAACTAACCAGGGGACATTATCTGATCCGCCAGACAGCCCCCGAATGTCAAAAGGCATGTTTTGAATATCAAACTGCAAACAACAAAAATGATTTATTTCGGAAGTTTACGATATATAATTTGCGGTAAGTTTTTAATAGCAGAGTTGAGTGTCATTCTGGTGCAGTTTTATTTACATACAGGGTGCAGCATAATAACGGAAGCTATATTCCATATCTTTTTTATGATGTATTAAAAGTCAAATACTCTGTTCAACGGAGAGCATACGTATATGGGTGAGGCCATCTCAAGTGAGCTCGCATTTACCAAGTGTTCGAATAACCAAAAAAAAAAAATTTTCACATTAAAGCCTTATAAAAGGATAGGAAATCCTGTTAATTTTTTTCTCAAAATTTGTTACCGTTAAATATTTATAACCAATTGAATTTTTTCGCATTCAATCGGTCAAAAATTGTTTTCTCAGAAACTACTGAACCGATTTTATTTCTGAAAAAAAAAATGGGGGCCCAGCAATAGTTTCCTTATAATAACGTTATATGTGCAAGTGCATTCGCTGCTTCCCATACTACACTTCGCATATTATGAAAATTTTTCTATACTACTTATTACGTTTATCTTGTCAGTAGCTGAAATATAAAAAAAAAAAAATTCATAATATGCGAAGTGTAGTATGAGAAGCAGCGAATGCACTTGCACATATAACGTTATTATAAGGAAACTATTGCTGGGCCCCCATTTTTTTTTTCAGAAATAAAATCGGTTCAGTAGTTTCTGAGAAAACAATTTTTGACCGATTGAATGCGAAAAAATTCAATTGGTTATAAATATTTAACGGTAACAAATTTTGAGAAAAAAATTAACAGGATTTCCTATCCTTTTATAAGGCTTTAATGTGAAAATTTTTTGTTTTGGTTATTCGAACACTTGGTAAATGCAATGCTCACTTGAGATGGCCTCACCCATATGTAATTATTTTAAAATTAGATGATCTACAAAACTGAATATTTCTACCCAAAGAGCTAAGCATTTTTATGTCATTTTTCGAACTTTTGATAAACTTTCTCAAAATGAGTGAAGCGTTTTCACTAATGGTCGTGAATGTAATATTTTTCCATGCCTGTTTTTCTAAAATTCGCAAACTATTTTCGTTGGACTTGTGTTCGGAATTGTTTTATGAACACAAGTTAATTGGAAATTTGTTTTAAACTTTTCAGGCGACTCTGTGGGAGCTGAACTCCAAACATCCGGCTACTGTGAATGCGATGTTGACACATGACTAATGTGTGCCAGTGTGTGAGTTGAGCTTGAACCAAAAGGTGGAAGCAGGAAATGTGAAGTTAGCTTTAGCGAATTTGTGCAGTGCCACGAGGGCATACCTACAAACAGGAAGCGCTGTGTTTTTACTATTCATAAGCGTTTTAGTGCACAATTGTGTTGTCTAACAAATTTTAATATGGTAATGGTAAACTATCATTGTGTATGTGTTTGTATGATTACTGAAAACTTGATTTTTGGGGGGGTAGAATTCTGAAAATGAATATTGTGTCTCATTTGCTTACATAATTTTTGAGCGCTCTATTTCAGCTCAGGTACACGATGCACACAAACAGTCGTATTAAGTTTCTCTCTATTCAATGCTTCTCAAAATTTCTTCCATCAAAAGTTCTCACTAATGATTGATTATGCACTACATGTGATATATAGTTAGTAAGCTCATGAATCAATACCATTTCTAAGAGCACCATTGCTCATAGCGGAGTTATATTCCCATAAAATCTCATTCAAGTTTCAGATGGATTGAAAAGGAGTTGCATGCTGCTTATAATACAAAGATCAAAATGAACTTAATCTGCATGAAATGAATAAGCGATGGAAAGTGAGCATTGCGTTGCGTAAATTATGTTGAAGGTAGAATTGAACTGACCGACAAATACCTTTTCAAACACATATACACAGTGCTGTAGGTATCCCTGCAGGCGAACCAACCAGTCTCATGCTACCTTAGAACTAGTGCGAACATTATACCCAACTAGGGCACAGAACACCAATATTTAAAAACTGGTGTATTCAAACATTGATATCTTCAGAGGTAGAGAAATTTAATTAAAGAAAAAACTTTTTGAAATTTTTGATATTAGAAAAATGGAAATTTTGAATTTTGAACTTTGCACAAAAATCTTTTTGTAGTAGACCTCTAATAAATGTATCTTATGATATGCTGACATTTTCAAGAGAGAGTATGTTTTTTTCAAAAATGCGAGTTTCTTAATTGAGTTTTTACCAAAAAAAAAAAAAAAAAAATTTTTTAACTCTCTGTATTAAAAAAATTATTGTCAAACATTAAATCCAGAATTTAATTTTATACCTTAATTAAAATTTTTGTCGGCCTAGTTTGAGATGACTCAGAAAATCTTGATGCAACCTATTACATATGTATATCCTTTTAATAGTTTAGTGTTACACTGCAGGGTACTTAATACTTCATAGTTCGATTTGTATGACGATTCAGCTGCCATCTAAACTCATAATTCAACGCTGAAGCGCTTACACACACTACTACGCACATGCTTAATCAATGTTCAAATGTTCATCATACGACATGGAGGATAGGAACGAATCAATTGCTTCACTCTCCATTCGAAAACTCATTTACAAGCAAAAATCAAGCGTCACATATTATAAGACATAACGATGAAGAAGTCCAGTCGCCACGTGTATATCACAGCGGGTGCACATTAGTTCGACTCCCGACAGCAATTCCAGCGACAACGTGATGCCCCAAAAATTTAACGAAATCCAAATTTTTTGTATTAAACGAAAAATAGCCTTAGAACTAGGTTGAAGTAGGTTTTTTCAGGTATTTTAGATTGCCATCTTGATGTAGCGATTTTTTTCAAAAAGGTGACCCACTTTTTTTTTAAGAAATTTGAAATGCAATATTGTAGCCCATCAAAGTTCAATGTCACGTGTCAAACTTTTTGTTTCAGTGGTCACTTTATGTTTGTCCATTTCTGTGAAAGTTTTAAGCTAAAGTACTTACGCATGCACCGCACGCATTGTATTTGAAAATCTCCTCTCTTTGCCTTTTGAATCTCGATATGTCAATTTATCATAATACCATTATATCGACTGACAGAAAAATTATGTCAAATCTGATTTTTGTTCACTTCATAAACACTAAATACTGTTGTTGCTTTTCAAAGTTTTATTTGTAGCTGTCAATGAACAATTCATAGCAAATGTCAGCCACTTACTTACACACTTACTGCAGGCAATCAAAACATCAACATGTTGTACAACAAAACGAAGGCTAAAAGACAAATTGACAGGGCGGTTAAAGCCAAACGACTAGATAGAATAGTTGTGCGTTGTATTGAGATTGGCTGCATTTACAGAATAAATAGAAAAACGGAAATGAAAAGCTTTTGCTTAGCATAGAAAAATCCTCTAGGCGTACATGCGTGCAACAACAACAAATCATTACATGACACACAACAAAGAGAAACAAAATTGAAAATATTTGTAGCGTGGTTGGCACCCAAAGCTCTTAAGTTGTCTGGACAACAGCAAGTACATAGATTGCAACTCATTGATTGATTTGATTGATGAACGATGATTGGTAGACAAAGGCACTTTTGATTTATTGCAAGTAACTGTATTTGACTTTCAAGTATAAACAAAAACAATTTGAATGCTTATTTTGTTTGTATGAGTTATAAGTGTGTGTGTGTGTGTGATAAGGCTGGTCGGATGTACGACCGATTATGCGTAGTGGAGCAGGCATGCAGGGGGATCAGTATTGGTTGTATTATATTTTCATTGTAATTAAGTACCGATTTTTAAAACAACAAATTTTCATTATTAGTTTTTCAAACTTAAAGTTATCACGAAAAGAATTGATTTTGCAAAAAATCTGGAAATGGATATCTGGTAGAGAACCCCGTTTTTTTTTAAGATTCAAACTGTTTGATAGGCCAATTTTAAAAGCACTCAGAGTTGCGTGTCCACAAAGGAACTCCTTTCCACAAGTTGGATTATCTTAGTCAAGTATTTTATTTTGTGGCTTAGACTGGTTCTTCTAAAACATTTTGGTTGGACTCATTCCCCCTTGACTCCAACTACGTTAAATGCAAAGGTTATGGCCATGCACTTTCTATTAGAGTTTTTTGACAAGGACATGTTCAATGACACCACCCACTTTGCCTCAGCACTAACCTTCATCTAGTCAAGAACGTCCTTCAATATCTATTTTTTGCTACTACACTTAACTGGCAAAAAGGTGGCACTTTAACAAATGAATTGCCAATTGACACATTTGGCAGACTCAAATCATTTTTGCTTGCCTGCATAATATTTCAATGAGAGGCAGCAAGTATGTTGTTGAGTGAAGTCATTCGTAAAAAATGAAATAAACTAGAAATGCAGAAAAACATACACACATACACACATACACAATAAGCCATGTTTTGTGTGTCGCTATAAATTCCATTTACGATTGCCTTTCTCATTTATTTATATTTCAAGTTGTAATGCCGTCAAGCATTTGCTAGTTCACATTGTGCTCGCTTGTTGAAGGTGATCAATCTTTGCCTACATTTCTTTCAGGCGCTGTACATATTTTTTTTTGTTTTTCACCTTATGCCAACATATGTACACACATAGATCAAGACATAGCTATATGAGAATGTCGATGTGTGACATAGTCGCACGGTTTATTTACGCTATAAAATGAATTGAATTATGCTTCCGTTGAATTTCACGTCGCTCATACGCCATGTCGTACCTCCCCATTCTTATCTCTACGCTGACGCACAATTGAATAGGTTCAGAAGCTAAGATTTATTAAAATGTTATTTCCATCAAAACAAATGTTTCATATGAGCTTGAAAAGCTCAAAGATAAATGGTCTTTGGTCCATCAGAATATGTCCGAGAGGAATTGTAAAACTAGAGAGATCATAACCATGGAATCTTTAAAAAGACACCGTTTGGCATATATGTATACTGGCTCGCTTTGCCCAAGTTCTATAAAAAGCTATAAGAAATGTTTTCTAAAATATCCTAGTGGTAGCATAGTGGGAGCTTTCCAAAGCACACCTTTTTGGTCCCCAAAAAGGGACATTCATAGAAGAGATCGCAAGTTAATCAATCTAATGATAAAACTCTCTGAGCCTATTCAATTGAACGGCTGTGTATTTGAGCGATTATAGCAAAATGTGTTTACTTTTCTATTCTCACACACATGCATGCATACATACATACTTATCAGTTATTCCTCTTTCCTTTTGAATTAGATCTATTTCAATCGTTTGAATTTATCAAATAAATCTCGTGAATTGAATACTTTTACGTTATTTATGCATTTCGAAGACATTTTCATAAATTAAATTGAATTGAATTGGCTTTAAAATCAATTCACATCACACATAAACAGAAGTATAATTCAAATTGATTTCTAAAATATAAATACAAATAGGTTTTTGTAGTCAGTCAAACTTCTGCTGGCTGCCAAATAGCTAAAATATCTCTCTCAGCTGTTTGCTGTAAGCCAATTTTACTTTTCGCTTCTCCAACGAATTTCTTCCACCTGCCGACAGTGCAAGCCACCACAAAGGCAGCGCTATAGCTATGGTAATATTTAACTTTGTAAAATAAAGACAAAGAAATATGATGCGAATAACAAGAACAAGACAACGTACACCCGCTGCTTTTAAAGTTCTTTTCATTAAGTGAAATTATTTTGGTGAGAACGAAACCTTTACGTCCTTTTGATATAAACGCTCCAAATTTTTTCAAAATATATTCAAGTTTATACTTCTTAGCTTTGCTTTTTATTATTTGTTTTTGTTCTGTGTTTGTGTTTGAGAAGCACAAGAAATGTAAGGCGCAAGTTGTAATATTCCTTGTTGAATGCTTGGTTTTACTAGAAGTTATCGCCATAGCAATTTTGTAAAAATAAATATTTTAATAAAAAAATAATAATAAAACTTTGAGGATAACTAGCATATAAGAGAGAGATCAGGCCATCTCATGGCTAAAAGTGGAGGGACTGTACGAAAAGTTAAATCCATCAGATATGCTATCTAAATAAAGAAATAGTAAGGATACTTCCCTCATAACAAGGATACCCATCAGCCAATGGTGTGTACTTATTTTCGCCTGATACTTAGGGCCTCATTCTCTATCACGAAACGAATTTCCGTTTCGCCTCAGAAACGAATCGTTCGTCTGTTTGCAATATGTAAGACGATCAAAGCAATATTCTGAATAATAAAATAAATTAGTTGTCAAAAACTCATAGGCAAACGAAAATGATAGAAACTACGCTTGCTAGACGAAATCGTTAGAAGACGAATCGTTCGTCTGAGATTTCGTTCACAATAGAGAATGAGGCCCTTAAAGTCAAGAAAACTAAATTTAAAGTTGCCGAATAACTGTCGTGTATTTTATTTTCGAAAATCAAACCTAATTCTCGCCCCTAAAAAAAATAAGCAACATTAATTCAAAACATTACCCAATTTTACCATTACCCAAATTTAGGTGACAACAGTTTTAGTGGTTCTTAAGTATATTTGAATTAATATTGGCCCATTGTTATGATAGGTTAGTAGATATGAAACTTTTGTTTTGCTGAATTATAAAAACAACTATAAAAAGACTTATTTCCTTGAATACACCCATCTGCATCAAAAAGTAAAATCCATGTGTCCTTGCATAACATAACAACATTTAGAGGGAAATTTTCTCTTTAACCTGCCACTTATTAAAGTGTCGCTCACATTTCGCTGAAGAGAGCACTCCAACGAGCTGTCTTGCCTATAAAAATATCCGCTCCTGCGCGCTCAATAAATTTGTTTTTGCTGAATCTGCTTTGTGTGGAATCTATTGGATATGCCAAAAAGCCGCTCAAGTGTGTGGTTGTTTGGAAGTTTGCGGCCTTTTTGCCTACTCCCTCAATAATGAAAATACTCATTTACTCATGCCTGCCTTTGTATTGGTGCATTGATAGGAAAATTGGCCGTTGGCTTATTTGATGTGCACATGACAAATTTCTATTGTCTTCTTATTGCTTTTGTGTACAAAACTTTCATTCATTTTTCACATGCGCTAATGGCGTTCAGTGCTTTATACTTTTCACACGCTTCGTTCTATCATCTCCAATTCGTTGTTTTATGAAATATGGTCGGCTGGATGTTGACATCGCTTTGTGCATTTGCTCGCTTGAACTACGGCATAAGATGTTTGCCACAAGAACACCCAAGCAAATTGCGCTTTTCACAATCGTTGTTTATTATTCATCTTGTGTGCTTCTCTTCATCTTTTCTGCTATTCTTTCGCGGCCTGATTCGTCCTTGGCGTAGCTTCACTTCAATGTGCTCCACTTGGCTGTGGCGTGCTTATGCAGCTCTAATTTCTTATCACTCTGAGCTCTATGCGCTTTTTCATATTATCGTGTTCTTATTATTTCTTCTGAAAGCATCAATGCACCAAAAAAAAAAAAAAAAAAAAAAAATGGAGAAAGTACTCAAATTTCATAATTCATTCAAAAGTTTTTGGCCCATTGATTGATGCATTGCAGTGACTGAAATTTACTCGTACGCTCCATTGTGCTTTGTTCAGTTTCAGTTTTTTGAATGCTGCAGTCTCTGTTTTTTTGTTTCTTTGTTGTTTTCGAGAGACTATACGAATTTTGTTTATATTTTGAAAATATTGCTTCAGTTATTATTTTATACCCAGCGGTGTATGAACACTACCAACAAACTTGTAACTGTAATCGTTATTGATCCGCAGCAATTGTTGTTGGAGTATTTGATTATGTATCTAAATTACGCCGAATGTTCGAATATGTAATGGTAGTAATCTTGTTGTAATCATTTTTGAAATAATTTGAATCGTAATTCAACATTATTATTTATTATTTATATCTTTCGTAAGTGGAGAACCTCACATTACCACTACAGTAATTTAAATTAAAATTTTTGTTTTCTTTATTTTTGGTTACAATGACACTAATCGTAACTAATTTTTTCAAACCATCTTGCGGAAACTGCAATTTTAATACGTTCACTCATCATAATCGTAACTTAAACTTATTTAAAATTATTGTTGGAGTAGTCATTACTTAATCAAATTACGATTACAATTGCAGTACACTGAATTAAATAAGTAAAAATCACTTTTATAAAAATTGTATGGATATAAATTAAAATTACTAAGAGAAGTAATTTCAGTTTCAAATTAAAGTAATTGTAATGATTGGTGTAATCGCAATCATTTTGTACTTGTAACTTTTGTAGTGGACAATCGATTCCACCTCCTATTCCCATTATATTCCTTCAACAACTGACGCAGATTGTTTGCTCAAAGCAGCTCAGTAAGGAGCCTCATCCTTCTGTCCGAAGAGTTGAAGGGGCCGAATAGACGAATTAGAGTTGCGGATGACCGATTGCGTGTGGAGCTCAAATTTCACTATTAAATACCATAAAAACTCTTTACCATTAGTTCGACGATAAACAGCTACAAAGTTCCATTACTCGGTGATAAATCCAATTTAGACTCACATCAAGGTATATAATGGTTCCAGTCGAAATATTAACTTTTTTCCATTTTTTCCCACAGAAATTCAATTTTTCAACATCGAATTATATATGAGTCTCCAATATATACTTATTCAAGCATACATATATACATACATACATATGTATGTACATACTTGTAGTTGCTCCTGCTTCGCCGTGGTCGCTGTGGTTTCGTTGTTGTTAGCCTTGATGATGAATGGAAGCAGCAGGCTGTGCGTTCGTATGTATGTAAGTGAATATACGTAATAGGGGATAAGTGAATATATGTATGTATGTGTGTATGTTTGTAGAAATGGTTGTGTGTTCATGTTTGTGTAGAGGAATGCAAGTTGGGCGGGAAATTCGACAGCGAACGTAAAGCAAAGTGAAATTTTTGAAAAAACTAGATTATAAATTAATGCTTATCCTTGTGACCTACTTGGCTTAGCAAGAACGGCGCATTGGCCATATTGCCTTTTGCACAACTATACTCACACATACAAATAAACACTTTAGCGACGCTATGAAACGATTGTTTGTTAAGTGAAATATTAAAGATCGCCTTAGGAGTTTAAACTGAATACACACATACATATGTACGTACATACAACACACTTCGTCAAGCGTCTTTAAAGCGTTTATTTCAAAGGATAGCATACACACACACACATGCATACAAAGCTAAATGTTTGTGTTGCATCCTGTGTATGTATGTATGTATGTATGTTTAAATTAGCGGCGCTATTTGTTGATTTTCCTAGTGGCTTTCACTTTTATTTACTCGCTAAGTAATACCTATGTATGTATGTATGTACATATGTAAGCATGTGTTCAGGTAAATATGTATGTTGGTGTGTGTGCATATAATTTGGTTTGCGGCATCGCTTGTGCATATAAAACTAATTAGTTGTGGGCGTAAAGTTGAGCATAAAATCATTTTGCTATTATGTTTTGGTTACCGAAATCAAAACTGTGTTACCAATTTATTCATGTCAATTAACCAGAGGCATTTTAAAGGCATTTCATTGTTGATGGCAGTAATGGAATTTTACAGAATACCTTCGAGCTTCATCAATTTTATAAATGTGCATTGTAATGCATTTTGGGTTTTAAGAAAAGCAATGAATAATTAAAGAAAAGCTAAGATTGAATTTAAATTTTAATCACTTAATTTCACGATTGCCTTGCGGTAGTGAAGAAACTTGAGCAAATATATGTAAATCGTGCAACAAACTGGCAAAACAATTTTTCTACTTTTTTAAATTATATCTCAGAATAATGAGAAAAAGATACTTTGAGAGTTTCTGAGTTTAAATTTATTAGATCTGTCATTGCTGGCTCAAATTTGCTAAGCATAAAAAAACCGTATTCCCTCCCCATTTGGCACTTGCTCTTAATCCATCTCTACATCAACCTCTTTTTCACCTTTTCATTTGCGCCCAACCTTATATCCCGCTCCTTTCTATAACCTGGTAGTTTTCCTCAAATGGATACCTTGAAAACTTTAAATACAGTTTTTGTATCGAAGATATACACACATACACAAATAGATGCCGTCTAGTATATACATATGCATATGTATGTGTGTATGTATACAAACCTACATACGAATACAAATCATGTCTGCACATGCTTTCTTCATAAATGCACTGACCTAACCCATGAAGTGTGAATTTAGACGTCAAGAGCAACAACCAAAATAATAATACTCATATGCGCAAGTAACAACAACAACAGAAAAAGTGAAACAAAATAATTACAGGAAGAAGCAGCCATAACAGCAAAAGTAGAAGCAGGACCAGACACAACGTGGTGTAATAAAATAGGAAAGTGCACATGACCTCGTCTACCTTAACAGCGAGAGAGCAGAAGTGCAAGAGATTTTAAGAGCAATAATACATTGCGTCAATGTACCGTTGTGAGTTGCCTTTCCGTTGGTGGAGCTACAAAAAGCAAAACCAAAACAAATTCTAAATGCAATAATCTCGGCACTCCATAATGTAAGAGTTCATATTCAATTGAGATGCTGTGCTGCTGTGTGCTTATAATTTGCACACATTGAATGCTCAGTGGGAGGTGTGGAACGTATTTGCTGTAGCACATTCTACAACTCACTGAGGTCAACTCTGTGTGGATACCAGCAGCCAGCTGCTGGAGCTGGTAAAAATAACACACCCATACACGAAGGGATCAGTGTATAATCGTGTGTGTGCTTGTTTTCAAGCAGACAATTTTGCGAATCTACGAAATAGCGAAGCATTCGTTGCCTCCGTAAATGTAAGTCAGTCTTCGCGTGAATTTTACGTAGTGCGGTTCGCATAAGTAGAAGGGTCGCGTAACAACGTTTTGAAGCGTAATTTTCCGGCTCAATTACATTAGTGAATGATTAGTTGAGAAAAGAAAAATCTGTGCCCATATAAAAACAAAATACAATAAAGTGTTGCACGTTATAATAAAACTAATAAAGAATTAAATGAATTTAGAGTGTGAAAAATATAAAAACGAAACAGAGTTTTGCTAAAAGACTATGACGGTGTGAAATTAAGTGATGCGAATAGTTGAAAATGCCATTTACTGCATACACGGCACGAGTACTAAATTTCTTCGCCATTCTCGCAGTGTTGACATTTGTTGTTGCTGCAGCTGTTTTTATTGGTCGCTACATTGAGCGTTCAACAGTTCTATATGTGAATAATCTGGAGTTACCGATGAATTTGAAGTATTCTAGGGAGATGCTATAAATAGCAAAATGCATGACGCAGGTAAACGAAGGGAGTAAAAAAATTGGCAATTTAAAAACGCTTTGAAGATATCAAATGCATTGAAATTAACAAATAAAATAAAATCAAACAAAATAATTTGATAATTTTTGTTGAGCTTTAGGCCAGATTTAGGCTATCAAATTTATCAATAAAATAAAATAAAATAAAATAAAATAAAATAAAATAAAATAAAATAAAATAAAATAAAATAAAATAAAATAAAATAAAATAAAATACAATAAAATAAAATAAAATAAAATAAAATAAAATAAAATAAAATAAAATAAAATAAAATAAAATAAAATAAAATAAAATAAAATAAAATAAAATAAAATAAAATAAAATAAAATAAAATAAAATAAAATAAAATAAAATAAAATAAAATAAAATAAAATAAAATAAAATAAAATAAAATAAAATAAAATAAAATAAAATAAAATAAAATAAAATAAAATAAAATAAAATAAAATAAAATAAAATAAAATAAAATAAAATAAAATAAAATAAAATAAAATAAAATAAAATAAAATAAAATAAAATAAAATAAAATAAAATAAAATAAAATAAAATAAAATAAAATACAATAAAATAAAATAAAATAAAATAAAATAAAATAAAATAAAATAAAATAAAATAAAATAAAATAAAATAAAATAAAATAAAATAAAATAAAATAAAATAAAATAAAATAAAATAAAATAAAATAAAATAAAATAAAATAAAATAAAATAAAATAAAATAAAATAAAATAAAATAAAATAAAATAAAATAAAATAAAATAAAATAAAATAAAATAAAATAAAATAAAATAAAATAAAATAAAATAAAATAAAATAAAATAAAATAAAATAAAATAAAATAAAATAAAATAAAATAAAATAATTTGATAATTTTTGTTGAGCTTTAGGCCAGATTTAGGCTCTCAAATTTATCAATAAAGTAAAATAAAATAAAATAAAATAGAATAGAACAAAATAAAATAAAGTAAAATAAAATAAAATAAAATAAAATAATTTGAAAATTTTTGTTGAGCTTTAGGCCAGATTTAGGCTCTCAAATTTATCAATAAAATAAAATAGAATAGAATAAAATACAAAAAAATAAAATAAAATAAAATAAAATAAAATAAAATAAAATAAAATAAAATAAAATAAAATAAAATAAAATAAAATAAAATAAAATAAAATAAAATAAAATAAAATAAAATAAAATAAAATAAAATAAAGTAATATAAAATAAAATAAAATAAAATAAAATAAAATAAAATAAAATAAAATAAAATAAAATAAAATAAAATAAAATAAAATAAAATAAAATAAAATAAAATAAAATAAAATAAAATAAAATAAAATAAAATAAAATAAAATAAAATAAAATAAAATAAAATAAAATAAAATAAAATAAAATAAAATAAATTGAAATGAAATGAAATAAAATAAAAAAAATAAAATAAAATAAAATAAAATAAAATAAAATAAAACAAAAGAAAATAAAATAAAATAAAATAAAATAAAATAAAATAAAATAAAATAAAATAAAATAAAATAAAATAATATTAAATAAAATAAAATAAAATAAAATAAAATAAAATAAAATAAAATAAAATAAAATAAAATAAAATAAAATAATATAAAATAAAATAAAATAAAATAAATTGAAATGAAATGAAATGAAATGAAATAAATTAAAGTAAAATAAAATAAAATAAAATAAAATAAAATAAAATAAGAAAATAAAATAAAAATGGCTGCACTAATCACATTGTACTCTTTAACACCTTAGCACCATAAAACTTAGTGGCCACAAAAAAAGGTTAAACTTGTTCAGGGAAGAAGCTTAAAGAAATAAAATTAATAAAATATTTTGTAAGTTCCATGAGCTCAATAAAAATTTCTAATTGTTATAGTCAAAGGAATGGAAAAAATTAAGCATTTTGCAGCAATTTGTAATGATGTGAATAATTTTATTTTTATTTTAGGTGCTTAGTAAAACGATTGAATAACTCATTGAAAGATTTCTTACCGAGTTGATAATTTAAAATGCAAGTATCTTAAGCGCTTACATTGAAAATCAAGTAGTCATAGTATATAGTATCTAGTATTTTGTGTTGTGGAAGTACTCACGAAAGTGTTTGTGTAAACAAAATTAAGAAAGAGCCTCCCACATCAAAGCCAAAGTGCTTGAAAGTGTTGCTATCGCCAAAGTTAAACATAAAAGACCTTCAAGTTAAGTTGAAAAGTAATTGCGATTAATTTTATCCAATCAGCTAGTCGTGCGACGCGTTTACATTGATGGTAAGTGTTGCATACATAAAGATATTGAACTACTATGTATAAAATCATAATATTTATTGATTATATAAAGGCTAGAAGAGGAATGAAAGCAAGTAAGCACTTAAAACGATAGCTAACGATAAACGCCGGGCATACTTATAGGCGCTTCAAGGCGCCTAAGCCACTACACGAATGTAAACATTGCAAGGGTGTGTGAGTAGCGTTTGTGTGTATGTTTGCGTGCTTGGGTTTTGTGAGTTTTGGTGCTTATTAAGTGAATGCACTGAAGCGTCTGGTGCTCACGAAGCTCATCAATGGCCCGCATGACAAGCAAAACCTTTGATAGCAGTCATCTTTTGGTGTGCATGTATGTATGTGTGTGTACATTTTTTATTTACATTTACTATGTATACTTTATGTACTTAATTGGGAACGAGCAGTGTAAGGGGAACTGTTGATACGTCTTTGTAGCAAAGTGCTGTGTTCAAGTTTAGTTTCCTTTTTCGTGTTAAGATGTTGCGACTCGTTAACCTACCTCTTTGATGAACTTAATTCTGCGAGCAACCTTGTAAATGAAGCATATAATGTGGACTTATTTCAGTATTTTTAATATATTAGGGTGTATCGAAGACCTACAATATTTTGTCTGGACCATAAAGGGCCCAAAAAAGCTGTTACATTTGTACGCTTTCTTATCCTGCAGTTGTAAGCTATCTTCAACCGAGTATCGATTCGGCACTCATCGTTAGTCAAGTAGAATGTTTAGAGTTATACATACTAAAATCTCTTAATACATTTTTGTAGCTCAGAGCGCTTTAGTATTCTCAAAAACTTTGAGATTAGCTAGAAACCAGTTAGAAAGTTCTGGTATTAAATTAATAATTTTTCTTTCTAGTTTAGTGTTCCACTTCAGAATACGAGTACACACATTTGTATCTATTTTTCAAAGTTTATAAATATTTATGAACCCATAGTAAATATATCATATATGTATGTACATGTGTTGGTATATATGTATTTTCTTTGCAGCGTGAAAAAAGCTTATGCTGCTATTAATTTGTCAAAAGCAGAAATTAAAAAAGTTTAGTCAACTTTCTTATCTATTCATTAATGAGCTCAACTCTTCTTTCATCTAATTATGTATGTATGTATGTGTGGGAGTATACATATGTACTTGCGTCATGTTTTGCTAGTCAGTTTGTTGCTACACTCCAACTTATTTCTTGGAAGGCTGAGTAGTTTGTTGTGTAAAGTTCCCAGAAAAACGATCTGAGTTTTTAACGACGGTCTGACTCAGAAACGTATTTAGCCTACTACAAATTAATGGTTTTGTTCTTGGCTTTGCTCTTAATATCAACTTAAGTTAAAAATAGTTTAACCCAAGGTAAGATTTTTTAGGGTAATGCCATAGGTTTTTTTTCATTTGCTTAGCTAAATATAACTCAGATTTGTGCCTAATTCTCCAAGTTCCTGAACAACATATCATCTATGCGATTAGTTTCAATGTAGAAAGTTTAATCTGTTCTGCTATCAACAGAACATTTGCACTGCTTAGATTTCTATATATGGTGTTTCGAAGTGCGAAAGTTCCAAAGGTCCAAATTATTCCTTTCTAGAATATATTGTATTACACTGTAATCAACCTGTCCGATAGCAATTGTATCACTGTTCTCCCCTCTTCCTACTTTAAACATTGAGCTAACATTTACCAAGCACAAACAGAACAGCAAAAGAACGTGGACTGAGAATTCAAACAGCTTTTGACGTTTTATTATAAATGTTCAGATTGGATTAATTTTAATACAAATGCAATACCGATAGTCTCATTAACATAGTAGCTTACCAGATTCTCATTTGATATAATTTATGCATTAGTTAAATAATTTTGATTATTTGTTTAATAAACGCCTAAGCTATGCAATTTTGTAGAATAAATTATAATTTGATAAATACTTAAAGCAAATATTAAATTAGACTCTAAATCAAATAAATAATTAATAAATGTAATTGCCTTTTATGGATGCGACAATTTCACACTACATTTATGTAGACAAGTATATATATGTATGCCCATACCCAACAGTAAAATGTAATAGGTAGGAAATGAGTCGGTAATAGACAAAGTTGAGGTCTTACTACTGAATTCATCGCTGAATCTTACCGACTCACTTACTTGAGTACAGAAATCGATCAGTTTTACGACTTACTGAATCACTTACTTGGGTATTTGAAAGAATCAGCTGTTGAAAGCAACAACAAAGATTTTAAGCCAAAACTGCTTTTCAGTAATGAATTCTTTTGCTACTGGGTATCTGCATATATACATACATATGTTTGTATACCTCAACATTGAAGCGTTTGTACATCTTTAACAATTGTTAGGATTACAGTGACTGATGATTTTCAAATTAAGATGGAATATAGTTGCTCACGAATCCCTTTATAGCAAACATATAGATACATATGTATCTCAATATGTATATCAATATCTCAACGCCTTATAGAATGCACATAGTCAGTGACTAGTGCGACAAATTTTTGGTTCGAGCCAGCTATAGTCCAAGGGTAACTAGTTACTCACTAGTTAAAAATTAGCAACTGGGAAAGCAAACCAAGACATTTTGAATTGGTTTTGAATGAAATAGTTCCTCCTACGGTTTACTAGTACTACCTTTCGTGTACTCGATATATTTTGCGCTTGCAACTTTCCGTTGAGCCAGATAATTGCAGTTTGGAATTTAGTTCAGGACACTGGGACAGTGCAGTGAAACCAAAACCGATTAAAACCGTTTAATTTTTGGGAACCGAAACCGTAACCCTTATTTTTATGGACAAAATGATGAAGGCGAACCCATCTAAAAAGGCGGAGGCGGTTGCAAATGGATTTTAGTTTTTTTTAATTTCACATTTTTTAACACAAAATAAAATATGTGTCCCATTTTATTTTTCAAGATGGTACCTTGTGTAATTTGAATGAAGTAAGTAACTTACTAAGCTTAATAAATTTTGGTTTTGTTTAGAAACCGAAATAAATGTTGAAGAATGATTGAGACATAACCGAAACCGAAACAAGAGCTTTATTGTAATAGGTTTCATTCCTTTCATAGTCGTAAATCTTAATTTTGGGCTCTGTCATGCTATGTAAGCTATTTGTTAATTACAGGCATCGGCTGCAGTTTAAAAGTTGTCTTTTTGGATGTTATTAGAGGCTTCTGCTTGTCTCCTCGTTTGTATCTGTCGCATGCAATTAAATGAAATTTTCCGAAGTATTGCAAGATGTCTAACTAAGATCTAAGAGCCAACTTTAGAGTGAAAATTTATTCATTACTCAGTATTGAAGAAAAATGCTTTGGCATTTTTTATTTATTTCATCCAACTACAACAATACCAATAACAGCAAAAGTAACAACACAAACTTGCACATTTCACACACTTGAAATTCGAGAATAATTGCTTTGCTGAACACTCAGCATCAGCATTTAACGAGACTATAATGAATCGTTAGCTATTGAATGCTCACTCACGGGTTTCGCTCACACAAACATACACAGCGTATCCATCCGTACTCACATACAAAAGTCACATTTGACTTTTCATTCGATTGGCGTTGCGAATTTGAAACTATCCAGATTTGAATGGATTCATGGAATTGCTTGCGTGCGCACAGCATTCACCAAAAATATTCGTCAAGGCCATACAAGTTGCTCTGATTGCCGTTATTCATGTGAATTTTGTTTGTGTACTTGTGTTTGTGTGTTTGAATATGCAAACTGAGTTTTGTTTAAATTTTTGCGGTGAATTCATTAACACGCGAATTGAGGTGGAAATTTAATTTTGTTTTGCTTTCAGCGAGTGCGATTTTGTGCATATTTGCAACGTCTAATTGAATTTTTATGCAACCATGGATCAAGCCCTGTAGAAAAATTTACCTTTGAAAGCAAAAGTTATTACATTTCTATTAGCTGTGAAAGATGCTGATGGGCATTACCCTCTTCACATAACTACACAGCTCCGAGCTTTGAGCAAAACCCACATAAAAATCGACAAATATTCCGAAAAAAACTCGGAATGTCCCTAAAATAATCCCGAAAGGACACTGAATAATCTCGAAAAGTCCCAAAATATTCCTAAAAATTCTTGAAGTGATAGCCAAAACGTCTGGAAATGGCTCTAAGAATAATCCCGGAGTTATGCTAAACTGATACAACAATCACTAGACCATTATGCAAAATTCCCAAAATTGTTCGGAAACAATCCCGAAGTAGTTCCGAAAAAGTCCTTAATAAGTCCTGAAAATAGTACGGAGGCGATCCTACCTTATTCAACCATAATAAGCTGTTTCCAATTTGTACTACAAATTTTGCTAAAAAAAGTTTGTGATGTTTCGTTATTTCTTTCAAGCGATAGCGCCCCCACTAGTGCCTTCCGCAGTCTATGGCATTCACCAAAAAAAGTTAACGCCATCTCTATCTTCCTAGTATCCTAATCTGTTGTAATATATTTTCAATAATAACAAAAAAAATATTTTAAGGCGGCATAAGGTAGAAATAATAAATAATTTATGTGCGAAGGTGTATCCAATCTTGCCTACGATTTTTTCTACTTTCATCGATTGACATAAATTTTAATTACGTTGCAAAATGTAAACAGCGTACATAATCAGCTTAAGTGTTGTTGTAAACATGAAAAAAATTGCAAACAAAAATACGCAAAAGACAAAAGCAAGCAAATTATGGACCGACTCCGCTCGTCCTACAAAAAAACAAAAAAAAAAAAACAAGAAAAAAGAAAAACTCTGAAGTACCACAAACTGGACAATAAGTACATAAAGAATATATATATATTTGTATTTCTACTTATTGTAGATATTTACGCAATACAAACTCCACTCCAACTTGCGTGTTGCTTGCTTACTTGCAGCTTTCATTTCGCTAATGAAGATGCGCTACTTTACACCATTTTACCTGCATTTCACTTAGCCACCCCTCAAGCGCAAGGTAAAATACAACTCGAAAAGCATAGTACGATAATCAGCGAGTGGAAAACAACAGAACAACGCAAGATATATATTTCGTAACTCTATTACAGCGCAGCACACCCAAACAATTCCGTTGGTTTGTTGCACGTGTTGTTGTTTTAGAAGCTATAGCAGGGAACCCCAACATCAACACAAATGTCCAACAAGTTTTACAATTTTCATGAAATTTACATTTCACCTCCCTTTTGAGGAATCACACAAACAATACAAAAGAACGGGTGCGAAAAGAGAGCTATCATTAAAATCGTGAGCACTGATACCGCTATTAAGTTTGTTTGTATGTACATTGGCTGGGCCCTCAAACATTTTCACGGACTCGTTGCCTCACAAATGAGTTTTACTACTTATTTAGCTCGTAACTATGCGTTTTGGGGGGGAAATTTGTTTATTTGTTAGTTTTTGTTTTTAGTAAACATAAGGTTTTCCTACAAACGTACACACTACGAGGATTTTAAAATAACTCAAATAAAAAAAAAAAATGGAGGAGTGGAGTTTAGCTGGAATCGGACATTATAATATATGAGTATATTATACTCATATGCGAGACTTTGAAAGGAAAGATGAAGTTATTTTCCCCTTACCTGCTATTCACCAAATATCAGGATATGCAAAGTAGGCATGGCTATAAGTAGATATGGTGAGAGCGCCCACCAATGATCAAGTGAGTAAACATACATATGTATGTATGATAATAAGGAAAAACATAAAAAAAAAAATTATTATCAAGTAGTCCTTACTCGCTTAAATTGTTTGGACGCAAAGTGAGACATTCTTCCTCAATTTGGCTATTTACATTAAAGATCATTTGGAAAATATTAAATTGGACCATTATTTATGAACAAAAGCGAACATAGCTCCAATAAAAACTATCACTGTTAAAAAAAAAAGAATTGGAGAATTTCAGGCCACAAAAATATTTCAACCTTTTGCTATATTTCGTAGTTTACAAAATAATCAATATGTGGAAGTAGTTAAAATGCCATTTAGTAAATTTTTAAAAAACAAAGGGCTATGAGTGCCTATATACCAAATTACAATTATGTATCTAAATATTTATTTTTTCATATACATTTTAATGGATAAGCTTCTATTAAGAGAAGATAAATAAATAAATCTATATCTTGCTTGTTTCGCTTATGCCATTACGACTCACCTTCAGGCGAATATAAAATTACCAAACTCTGTGCGCTATGCTCAGCTGAGTATAATTAAGCCACTTTAAATCATTATTTCTTTCTTACTCCTATTTTTCATATTATTCACTTTATTTTAACAGCAACGTGCTTCATTACTCACGCCTCTTCGCAATGAATAGCAGTTTTATTTTTTTTCGCTTGTTCTTTTCTCTTATTCGCCTCACTTTATTTAGCGCCACCACAAACTTGCGGTTTCTTCTCAGTAGCTTAAAAAGCTAGTCGACTACAGAAAATATGCAACGTTCTATTTAGAGCTTATGCAGCTTTGAATATCAAATTTTTTAATGCACGACTTTCGTTATTCGCGTTTAATTTTAGAGTGAAATGCACGTAATGAGACAAAGAATTGTTATTCTATTTGTTTTTTTTATTTTTCAGTGTTTAAGTGATCAAATTTTCATTAGCGGTTAACGGCATATAAAATAGCGAATCGATTCGATTGGGTAGCGTTGTAGCGTAAGGAAATATTCTGTCAAGACGGCAATCCCACTATGAGGCTTTTCTACAGCTCAATGTGTTGTCTTTCCTGCTAAGGGTGCTGCCAGCTAGTAAATGGAAATATGTTCTTAGAGGCATGGGCTTCAGGTCACTTGAAAAGAAGTTTGTTCTCTGTACTTCTCTTGCAAGCTCAAAATATACTGTTTTGGGTAATATCTACATCAGTCTATTTCCCTCTCCGTTAATTGCCGTCGCTAAAACTGCAGAACTACAAACATATTTGCCAAGTACTGCTACTAAACGCCTGCAACGAATCATCCGTTCGCCCTTTCAAGCCACTCGCAAATATTTGTGTGTCTTGCTATGCACAACAATAACACACGATATGAGCCGAACTGCTTGTAAGCAAGCAAGACGTCGCATCAAACGGCACTGCAAGCATTTAGAAATGAGTGTTTGTTTTGTGGCTCGTTTTATGCTTAACTCGAAAGGCAGTTGAGTCGGTTGACAATTGATTCGAAAGGCAATAGTTTCATATTCAACTCCAACCGTTTGCTTACAGTTTGTCTCTAATCTATTTCAAAACGTTACACTGCAGGTTTCTCCAATGGTACTTCTTTAAAAATAATTTCGCTAATTTCTTATGAAAATGTATGTAGGAATACAATACAAATATTGTAAACAAAACTTTAGAATTAAGTGCAAAATTCAGGAAAATTCAGCGAATTATTGGGAAATATTTGAGATTGTTACTAAGAATTTTTAGAGCGTTTCCGAGTATGCAAATTTGTAGTTGATTGACTTTTAGTATGATAAGATAGCAATCTTAAGCTTCTGATTTAATTACCCGATTTTTGGCAATTTTTTTTAGCCGAAATGCTAAGGTCGATTTTTTTTATTGGCTAGAAAACAAATTGCCAAAAAACAGGTAATTAAATTAGAGGCTTAAGATTGATATCTTATTACACTAAAATTCAATAAACTACAAACCTGCATGATCTGAAAAACTCAAAAATCCCACTACGATCGTAAAAACCGGTCATTAAAGAACCCCACTAATGGTATTTTTCTCATGATTTGCCTTTCTTCTTTCATATTTTTTTTAATGAGTAACGGAAAAATTGGTATGCATAAATTTTGCATCTTAACACATAGTATGCGGACAATTTAATCTTTCAAGCGTATTTAGCATACCTAATCATTGTTTAAAATATATGAAAGGTTTTTAAGGGAAGACAAAAGCGAAAATAGCTACCTGCTACTGCCGGGTGAATTCGCAATCCCTCTTGCAAGTATGTCCTTTGTGTTTATTTAGTTAACGAGTTTAGACACCCAAATTTAAAACAAATAGTCACCGTTTATGCAATTCTTCAGTTGTTCAAGTGCAATAAAAAATCTACCTACTGCTGTTTATCCTTAACCAGCCCATTCAATACAAAGAGTTCGCAAATTTCTATGACCATACCCATCTACATACATATGTAAGTACATTTATATGAGTATTTACCAAAAAATAGGAAGCAGGTAGTATTATTTTGTGTATGTTGCTTTAAGCAAATTAAGCTATTTACACATGTGAAATCAGCACAAACCCGTCGCATAATAAACACTATACATAATGAATTTCGGCCCTGGTATCTTTTTCTTAAAGCCCTAGCACAAAACCTACCAAGCAAATGTTACTGCAATAAAAATATAAATGTACAAATAGATATTTATTTATAGTTACTTTTTAGAAAATGTAACCGATTTCTGGCTGAATATGTTGTCTGTATGATTACACGCTATTTTATCTGCACAAAAATGCTTTTTTTCTAAATTTTTGCAGGCATAATTAAAACCAAAGAACAAAATTAGTTTAATCAGGTACATTTGTACTTATTTTTATTCCTTATAATGTAAGTACATATGAAGATAAACATATCAGGTAATAGAGCATTGATAATGCTTATAAAATACACAATAATAAAATTTACTTACACCTCCTTCCATCTTAGCGTCCTCTTCTATTATAACTTGCTATGCTTAAAAAAGACTGACCGACAGCTACGATTTAATTGCATGCACCGAATGACGCGAGTTATTTGCAGCATTAAATGGTGTTGTTACTGTTATATCGCTCGTCACTCGAAAGACAATAATAATCGAAATAGATCAAACGACTCAACACGAGACCTGCTTCATTGCCACTCAACTCTTGTTCTCGTTTGCTGTCGTGTGAGTGCTGATCGTTTGCCCAAACGAATCAAAACAAACATAAGCAATAACACCGAATCACAGTGTGTGCATAGAAAAGCGAATCAGCTTGTGCAGTACTTTAACTGCTACCTCAACTATGGCAAGACAGATATTATGCTATTTGCATCGCTCACACATGTTTGATATGAATTTGGCAAATATGTAGCTGCCTGAGGTTGCCACAGGCGCGTGCTGAATTTACCTCGCAACAATTTAAATGGCATTCTGTTTGATGCTCATTGCTTACTGCTCCAACTTGCTTACTCATTTGCGCTCATTATCGTTTCGCTATTATCTTGTGCTAGTTATCCTAATACTCTCGACAGCTCATTTAACACAACAGGATACCGTGAGGCATATGAGTATAAGCACCATGGGAAGCAATTGTGTTACTGGTCCCTCTGGGAATCGTTCTTTTAATTAAGTATGAGTGCAGATACAAGTTTATGGAAAGTTTAAATTTAGAGCTGGCATATCAAAGGTTCTTTCCCAAAACCAATTTAACTTCAGAACCATTGCGTTCTCAAAAAAGAGGGAATTGTAAAATAATAATTGTCTTCAAATGCATGACTGCGATCCAGAAAATAAATAAAATAAATAATGCATGGAATATTCAATTTAAACTAAAATTAACTATAGCTATGGTTCACGAAAACAGTAAATAACTATTCATTTGAAATTCTTCTCATTGTGCCAAAAAATTTTAAATTGCTTTATAGAATTTGCAGTTAATACTCATACAAATATCCACATCGTATTTATAAAAATTCTTTAAAGCAACAAAAAATTGTAAATAAAAAAAATTCAAATATTGATTTTTTCCATGGCTGAGCGCTAACAAAAACAACGCCACTTAAAACAAATTGCGCAAATATTTCCTTTTATTAATTTATTTAATGTACTTATGCATTATCTATATATTAATAGGCTAACATTTTTTCCATACAATCAATTGCCAGAGTGTATCTCATAAAACAATGCATAACTCCAATTATTATATATTTTGATATGTTTTCATGGGCCAGGAGCTTTGCATAGGCATATTATATTTAACAAAAAATGCTTCATTAATTTGTAATAATTCATCAAAGTTTTCACCAAAACCCAAAGCTGTTAACTACAGTATCTGACTTTTTTGTTGTACATACAGCAGTGGCGCAGGTGGTGAGCGTGCCGGCTATGATGCGTGCGTTCGTATGTTCAAGGACGTGTTCAGGGCAGGCTAAGTTTTTTTTTTTTTTTACTAAATTGAATTTGCCTTAAAATATACGAAAACTTTTTATTATATTTTTTTTTTATTTATTATATTTGTAATCCAATATTTTTCTGTTTATGACATCTATCTTGGAGTGAAAAACCCAAATTGTTTGAAAAAATATAAAAAATTGTTCCAATTTATCAATTTATATGTTTTAAGAAATATATCATATTTAATATGGAAAAAGTAAAAACACAGTTTGAAGCTTCTTCAATTTTATATTTACGAAATAATTAGAAATCGCGTTAATTTTCCTAAAGACATCAACTATTTTGTTCCTAAAAATTTTTATTTGTAAAAGAGTCGACATATAACCGGAATCCTTACATATTTAGGCTAAATTGGGCCAGTTAGGCTATGTGTTTTCAATATTTCCGAGTTGAATTTGAGGAAAGAAACCAGAAAACCATCATATGTGTAAGTTGTAATATTCTCCCGCTAAACGGACTTCAAAAAATCCACAACTAAAGGAAAAATTGAGAAAACAGTCTGCATCACCAAAAAAAAAAAAAACACAATTTGGAAACCGGCTAATATTAAGAAGATAACGGAATCTCAAAATGAACTTTCATTCGTTTCAATCCATATGGCCAATTTTGTTCGATATGGCATCATTCTATGTGACCATTATATATGTATATTATAAGTCTAACTATGTTGTTGGTATATGTCCATGAAATTTAATTTTATTTATTGAAATATTGACGGAATATGAAAAGAGTGGTGGGTCTGATGGTGGACTTTCAAATATTACTAAGTACCGTTTTTGCCATCTCCTATTAATGATTACTGGTCTTTAATGGACGGATTTTTTTGGTTAGTTGTCAAATTACCCGCCTTTAGAGTAAACCAGCTTTTATGAAAGCGACTCTCAATAACTCAACTATAAATAATTATTTTCAGCAACAAAAATGTCTCCAATATTTATGCCTCTAGGCATTAGGTACTGGAGAAAAATGCGAACAGAGGATTTAATAAGTTAAACTAATTTAAGGTGGTCGAATTTCGAACACGGGATATACTAGTTGTTATAAAAATATAATCATCTTTCGTGTAAACATATGTATACATTTTTTTTTTTATATAATATCTGTCGCTTGGGATATTTTAAGTATGTCTATATATGTGTATCACGACATCGGTTTAACTGTGCGTACTTTTGTAACGACACATCCAATTGTACGCAATTAAAATATTAAATGTTAACATGACTTGTAATAATTAATTGACTTCAAGTGACATACCACCAACTTACTCGTCATTCTAGTCAGCTACAATCAGTGCATTTACAAGGGTCGATTAATAAGTGAATGCAATTGAAAGTATGCTACTTTTTTTAAATTTACTGGACCACGTCGGGTGCGAGTTGTTATCAAAACCACTAACTTAAGTACCAGCTCATTATATTTGAAGTCGTTTATACAACATTTCTATAGCAGAGTGGAAGATTATTCAAAATACTTTTAAAATACTACCAACTTTCGCATTTGTTTGAAGAAAGCCTTATCTTGAAAATTTTGTATTGAGCCCCTTTTAAAAATTCATTTCAAAAATGCCCTATTTCTACAGAAAATGTATTGGTTCAGATAGGGAATTTTTGAATAAACTAGTACGAGCATTATGCAAAAGTGTAGTAGAAAAACTCTTTAAAGGAAAGCTCGGTGTAACTGTATGTATGTATATACATCTACTTACCCTCGTATGTGTGTGTATATGTGTATATCAAACTTTCTCAAAGTATTCCCACAGGCAATCAATTGTACCTCGCCCTCCCATTGCGGTTATTAACTACTTTCTCATTATCATCTGTTCCATTGCTTTATAATTAAAACATTTCAAAGTGATTGCATATTTTCAATATTTGTATGTATAAACATTGCCACACATACATACATACATACATAAGTACATATGTACATGGCATACCTCCATTCATTCATTACATACATACCTCTAACCCACATAAGTGTAAAAGTAAAAAAAAAAAAGAAACATTTTTATACTGTAGCAAATGCACTCGTAATTCGTAGCGAGGAAATATTAATTATGAGTATTTTATAATTAAACACGGCCAACCATCACAGCGCTCCCGCCATAAAGTGCTGGGTCAATAATCTTTAAAAATCGTTAGTTGCAACTTTAATATGTTTTAGGGTGTTTTCATTTATGTTTAAAGTTATACTTTAAGTGTCTTTATTAATATACATATGTATATCTAGCTAGTGGCTTTTGGCAGGACACGAAGCAGCAAAAATTGTTGTTGCTCATTAAAATTATGATTTCAACCCAACGAACATATCGAGAAAGGCAATAAGCGCCGAAACCAAGTTATTTTTATACACGTCAAGTTGACCTACAGACCTTATCGCCATTCTTTGCAAGTTTACTTTACTCTGGGTGTCGGTATTCCTAGAACCGTAAACAGCTTCAGTGAGAACCAGAACTTTGTAACTAAATAGAAGAATGATTCCAAATTTCGAATGCATTCATTGACTCGGTTTTTGACTAAGCAATGAACAAATTAAGTCTGACATCTTTTTGAAGTCACAACTTTAACGTCATTTAACATCACTGACTATTTGCAAGAAAATTTATACAACCTACTTATAATGATTCATAGGTAAATTGACTCCATATGACTCCAAGTGACTTCAATTGACTTCAGCGAGACTTCTTATTTAATGAATGCAATACATGAATAACCAAAAAATTAATGAAAAAAAGAATTCGAGGTCGCAGAATGAAGTCTGATTGGTGACTTCCTTTGAAGTTCCAGTCAAAGAGTTAAAAAAATGGCTGCAATCATTTCGATCAAGTGAATAATTATTCGCAAAAGAATGCATTCTTTTACATCTCTGCTGGGAAGCAACGTAGGCTAAGCCTATTTATGCCATTTATCTTAGCAAACTTCGCTTATTGAGCAAGCGGGACTGCAAACAACTAGATTCAGTAGCCGAAGGTCGCTTAGACTACCGGAATGTGTAACATCAAAAAAGTTTGGAAAGAGTGTTTTCGGCAGTGCCCAGAAATCTTCAGAGCGTCATAAAAAAAGCTGGTAATTAAATTCTTTCGGGTATTAATAAAAATAATTTAATATAGGTACAAAAGCAATAAAATGATGAAAATTAGTGTTGGGCAAATGTCATTCTCACAAGCTGTAAAGATAAGCCGGGAATTCTTAATTAATTATATTCACATTAAATTAAATCTGCCTCCATGGAATTGTCATTGTCATGGTTACAACTTAAGTGCACATACATACATAGATACGTTTCACATACCACCTCAAAACAATAGCTTTCTGTGTGTGTGTGTGTGTGTGTGCAGCAAGTTGCTACAAATCTTTTGTGTCTCCAAAGCGCTGCAGGGCAATACGTGCATTAAGTCAACGCTCCCTCAAGATTTAATGTAGCATAGACAAAACATGTGCAGTGGCTAAGTGCTATGCTACGAGTACAGAGATGCAAATAAGCAACTTTTACTTGTGAAGTAATATTCCTGCATGCCGAGTGCTAGCTATGTATGCAACCGAACTTTTCACTAAACATAATCAAATGTGTTTGTAATTGCTTGGCTTTCGCTTGCAGCACATGTGCCATTAGACTGGGCGAAGCACAGATTCACAGACGAATTGAATGGTCTAAAAATAGGCTTACGGCTTACTTAAATATACATATTTTTATGATCGGACCTAACCTCCAAACACAAAAAAAAGTGGAGAGATAAGACTGAACTTCGAAAGTATTCTATGACGAGTTTCTTAATTAAAAACGGAAATGCTGATGACTAGGGAATTTGGTCTCCTATAAATTTTATCGCAGCCATATTTGTTTACTTTATTTTAGCTTTGCAGTTATAAAACAAAAATAAGACAATAAAACCACAATAATTTGAAATATTTTTTAAATATAATTTATTGGTTTTTGACCCCGTCTAATGTTACATGTGTGTGATAGGTTTGCCACTTGTCTGCAACTAAATTATAAACAAAACAACAACGGGCAGTGTAAGACCGCTGATAATGTATGATAGTATAAGTTTATTTGTATGTATGTATGTATGAGTGAATGTGTGTGTGTGTGTGCTACAACAAAAGCTTCACTTGCGAATGGGTTGTTAGCCTAAATGAGCGGCGCGCGTCAGTGATGACAACAAGTGGACAAACGGATGTGCATAACGACATTGAAGAGCTGACGACGACAATGATGTTGATAACGGGCCGTCAGTGAAGCAGGCGGGACAAAATCAAATGACAGTCACATTTCAACGAAGGGCAATATTACTGTTATAGACGGCAGGCAAATGAATGAAAACACTACTTTTGTATTACATTAATGTTTAATAACGCGTATACTTTTTGTACTTTACATTGCAAGTTTAACAAATAGAAATATTACAAAGTTGACGACAAAGCTTGTGTGTATTAATAATTTGGCGTGTGGCGTGTGTGCTAATAATTTGGTGTTCTTGCCGGTGGTCAATCTCAAAATCGTCTGTGTCTTCTATGTTGATATTGGCTGCGGTTGTTTTCTAGTGTTACAGTGTTGCCTTTTATCGCAGTGTGGCCCCATCGCTCGTAGCAAGTGCTGTCCCACTATTATTTGTCAGTGTTGTCGATAACAATCCACCTCCTGGCGGATCATCCGTGGATTCGCGAATGTTCAAGGCGGCTAGCCTCCGTATGGGTCGCCGAAGTATACCATGCGACGTCTGTACGTCAGCGCTTCGGGCACGGCCATCTTTGCCTTTAAATACCTCAATGATCTTGCCTTTCTCCCATTGACTTCGAGGCGCTGATGGGTCACATATTATGACCACTGTTCCAGGCGTAAGTGGATTTGTGTCATCTCTCCACTTGGAACGACACAGTAGCCTCGGCAAATATTCCACTGTCCACCTCTTCCATGCGCGATCTTTCAAATTTTGCGCAATCTTCCACTGCTTTCTAGGACAGGCACGTTCTTCTTCCGGGTGGGGCGTTTGCGTCGAATTGAGGCAACCCAGTAGGAAATGATTTGGTGTAAGAGGTTCTTCCTCTGCTGGCGAGATTGGTAACTCGGTCAATGGTCGACTATTGATAATGTTCTCGATCTCTATGATGACGCTACGAAGTGTTTCTACCCTTGGTGCTTCTTCTTTCAACACCTTATGTAATAGTCGCTTCGTACACTGTATAAGCCTCTCCCAACAGCCTCCGCTCTCAGGATCCGTTGGACAATTGAAAATCCATTCGATCTTTCGCTTGGCCATTTCGCGCTCAATTGCGCTGAAGTCAAATATTCTTTCGGCTTCTCCCATCTCTTTCTGTGCACCAACGAAATTTGTGCCATTGTCGCTTCGCATACGCATGGGCACTCCCCGACGATTTACGAAGTTGCGGAGACACATGATGAAGGCATCCGTTGACAAACTTTCTGACAATTCCAAGTGTACCGCTCTCGTGGTCAAGCATGTAAACAATGCAATCCACCGTTTTTCTCTACGTCGTCCCACTGCAACATTAAACGGTCCACAGTAGTCAACCCCACTGTAGGTGAAGGGGCGTACATATGGTGTTAGTCGATCAGTTGGTAACTGGCCCATAAGTGGAACGCTTGGCTTCGCTCTATCCTGAATACAGACTGGGCATTCTTTCTTCACCGACTTCAACACGCTGCGAATGCTCGGGATCCAATATCGTTGTCTAATCTCGTTGATTGTTAGATGTTCATTCTGATGATGCTGTCTTCTGTGATGTTCACCCACTAATAAACTAGTGACGTGATGACGTGGTGGCAGAATAACTGGCCGGCGCGCAGACAGTGGCAAACAATAGGCTGAATCTATTCGGCCATATATTCGTACCAAACCTTTGTCGTCCAAATACGGCGTCAGCGCGTATATCGTACTATCCTTTGGTATGGCGATTTTATTTCGAAGTAGATCGATTTCACGCTGGTAGACTTCTCTTTGGACCATTTGACATATCCGGTTCTCGGCAGCAATTAGTTCGTCGGCTCGTAGTTCATCTACACATTTTTTGTCTCTTATATTGTTGATAAAACGCAGTACCCAGCCAACGACTCTGGTTAACTTGAAAAAGCTTGAAAATTTTGAAAAATTGATTAACTTCTCGCCTGAATTACAAACAAGTAAACGCTGAGTGATAATTTCTTCGCTGCCGTCTTCGACTGATGAAGCTGTAGTTTCTTGAGGCCAGTGCTCCTCATCCTGGTATAAAAATTCCGGTCCACAAAACCAGCGGGTGTTGTGCGGATGCGTGTTAGTTGACGTCGCGCGTGTAGCGTCGTCTGCTACATTTAAGGCGGTTGGCACCCAGTGCCACTGCTCGACTGTTGTTGTTGTCAGTATTTCGGCGAGCCTGTGCTTGACGAATGGTTTATATGATCGGGAATGTGAGCGTATCCAGAGGATAACCGTCTGTGCGTCTGTCCAAAATGTCGTATTGTTGATTTCAAATTCGTGATTTTCTTTTATCAATGTTTGCAGGCGAGTTCCGAGAACTGCGGCTTGCAACTCCAGGCGTGGCACTGTCATCGGTTTAATTGGAGCGCATACCGATTTCGCACAAACGAACGTTACCTCCACTCTATCCTCGTGCTTAACACGTATGTATGCAACTGCGGCGTATGCACTTGTGCTGGCATCCACGAAGATGTGTAGCTGCACGTCTTCGGCTTGGGCTAGTAACGGCGAATAACATCGTGGGATTGATAACGTTTTGACGGCCTGAAATTTCAGCCACCAGTTCTTCCACTGTTGGACGAGCCGAGGAGGCAGCTCCTCATCCCACATTATATTTTCTTTCCACAAGGTTTGTAAAAGTAATTTTGCTGTTGTTGTAACGTGTGATAAAAAACCGAAGGGATCGTATATCGACATGACTATGCCTAACAATTCCCTCTTTGTAGGCGCTCGTTGGCCGCATAAAATATCTTTACTAACTTTGACAAATTTGGACTCAAATCTAAACGTATCTGTCGTTGTACTCCAATACATGCCGAGTATTTTATCGGATGTTGTTTGTCTTGCCATGTTAACAACTGTCCATCCAGTATCGTCTTCACCATTAAGGTTTGCTTGCAATGTTTTGTCATTTGATATAAATTTACGTAGTCGAAATCCAGCTGCAGCGTTGATATCTATAGCTTCGCGAACCGTTTTCTCGGCTTCTTGACGATTGTTGAAGCTAATGACGAGATCATCTACATATGTTTTGTTCACGACCGCATCGACACCCTTTGGCCATTGTGAAGAAAATTTCAAGGCGTTTAAGTTTTTTATATGTTCGGCACAACACGGCGAGCAGGCAGCTCCAAAAATCATTGCCGACATAGCATAGACACGTACTGGCTGATTGAAATCATCACCTCGCCACAAAAAACGTTGTGAGTCTTGATCTTCCGCTCTGATGCGGACTTGTGAGAACATCTCCTCAATATCTCCAGCTACGGCTATGGACCCTTGGCGGAATTTAAACAAAATACCCAACAGTGATTGAACCTTCTCTGGCCCTTTGAGCAAAACGCTGTTGAGTGATACGTTCGATACGTTTGCGGCCGCGTCGAAAACTATTCGCAGCTTCTCCGGCTTATGAGCATTGATGACCCCAAAGTGCGGTAGATACCACGTTGTTGGCTTGGTTGTATTTGCTTCTTCGTCCGATAGTTGGCGAGCGTATCCTTTAGCCATGTATTTGTTTATTTCGCGCTTGTACTTTAACGCAAATTCCGCGTCTTTCCTCATACGTGCTTCAATACCTTGCAAACGCTTACTCGCCATAACAAAACTATCGGGTAACTTTAGGTCGTCTTTTCGCCACAACAAGCCTACCTCGTAATTTCGTCCATCGTACTTAGTTGTATCGGCTAAGATCTTTCTTGCTCTACTATCGTCATCGGACTCGATTGTGTCGCTATATGATAGCCTTAACATCAGCGTGTCACCAGTAATGTATTCTTCAACCAATTTATGTAACTGCTTCATGTTGGTTGGCTCTCTAACCACCATAACTCGAGACTCACTTTTGGCATACTCGTCTGACGGTCCATACGCCAACCAACCTAATTTCGTTTTAGCGGCAACAAGCTGGCTCGGCCCTCCATAAACCGTTGTGTATGCTATGCCTAGGAAAGAATTATCAAGACCTAAAAGAATATCGGGCGTCGCATTTGTATAATTCGGCATTGGTACTGACTTTAAATAATCAAAACTATTTTTATTAAACGATTGTGTTGGCAAGTTTAAATTGGCTATGGTTCGTACGTTCTTTATTGTAAACGTTTGACTCTCGGCTTGACCTCGTATCTCAACTGCTACCCTTTTTGACTTTTCAGTGGTTTTGTTTTTTCCATACCACTGCAGCGATAGTAACGACGACTGTCCTTGTAGACCCAAATGGTGAGCCACTTTGTCATCTATAAGAGATATCGACGAGCCTTCATCGATCATGGCGTAGGTTTCAAGTTTACCTCGGGGCCCTATCAGCGTTACAGGCAGAATCTTAAATAGAGCTGATTGACTTTCTTGTTGACAATTGTAGACGCGTTCTACCTGGCCTTCGGTAGTGTCCTGGCGCGGTTCGTTTTGTACATGTAACAGTTGGTGGTGTTTACGTTGACACCCATTAGTACCACAAGTGACACGCCTCCTACATGTAAGTAGATTGTGGCCTTTGACCAGACAACCGAAACACAGCTGATGGCGTTTTACTAGTGTCCACCTTTCGTTGACATCCTTCGACTTGAACTGTTGACACTCTGATAGCTGATGCTCCTGACTGCATAGGGCACACCGTTGTTGTCTTCGCTGAGGCATTTCTTGTGCGTGTAGTAGTCGACGACTACCACCTCCTGCTATTGGTTGTCGATTGCTGGTCGATTGAGTGGCTGTGCGTGGCGCTGTTGTGACGGCGCTTCTGTCGGCAACCTTGGGCATCAAGGCAACAATTCGTGCTAACTCACTCAACCATTGGGCGAATATTTCAATAGTGGGGTATGATGTAATCTCAGCGGCGCGTCTACTCCACTCAAACTGTTTTGAGGGGGGCAGTTTAGTGATCAATGACTCCAACAGCGTTGGATTAGTCAAATGGTGCTCACAATTGGCTGATTTGAAAAATGCTACTATATTACGTACCTTAGAGGCTAGCTCCAAAATCATGTCAAGGCGGGCCTCGGGAATGCTGGCAAAACTCTGAATCTTATTTAGTTGCGAGCGGACTAGCAGCTCTGGACGACCAAAATTAAACTGCAGTTCACTTATTACGTTGGGGACATTTTCGGGATGTATCAGGAGCGACGTAACGGCACGTTTGGCTTCACCTCGAAGGGCCTTCTGCAAACGTATTAGATTTTGTCTGTTACTATAGTTAAACTCGCGCGTTGTGTCGTTGTAGCAAGCAAAAAATAGCGGCCAGTCCTCTGCACACCCTTCAAATACTGGCAGCGGATATATTCTTGTTGAGGCGTTATCCATGAGAACCGGTGCGTAGTTGGACTGTGCCCGCGGCTGAGGCGTATCTGCAGATGATGACGACTGTTGTTGGTGTGTGGCGATGATAACTTCCTGAGCCCCACTGGCATTATGAGTTGATGAAGTACGGTGTACAGTACCTGTTTCTTCGGTGTCCATTCGCTGACGTAGCTGCTGTATATCAGCTCGCTGTGAGTTTGTGTCATTTCGTAGCTCGACGATTGATTCGCGCAGCGCAGTGATAGAAGCAATTAAAGTTGTAAATCTGTCATCTGGCCGTATTTGCTGCTGTTGCCCGGTGGGCGTATTTGTATTTTGTATTACTGTTTGGTCCAATTCTGACTCTCCCTCTGACTCTGCACGGCGCTGTTGATCCATTCTGCCTCTAGCTCTTGTTATCATTAATACCGCAAGTACTACCTGATAATAAAGGCTGACAAATGGCAAAATAAATGATTTGTAATTGTACGGCGGCAACTGACGACTGTTGCAGTATAATGGCTAAATTCGGCTGCAAAGCGGTAAACGACGTATGACTATTATTTGAAAATATACGGCGGCACTTGTTGTTTGTCAACGTGAGACTATACAGCGCGAAATTACGACTAGTAAACATTAATTTATTTTCAACAATTTGTGTAACTTATAACGTAGATGAACGACGAATTACTTGCTTGACATGATACGGTAGCACTTGTAGTTTGTCGGCGTGAGACTATACAGCGCGAAATTACGACTAGTAAATATCGATTTATTTTCAACAACTTGTGTAACTTATAACGTAGATGAACGAATATATATGTATTTCCTCAACAGCCGAACTGTCAAGCTTCCGCAAAAATGGGCGACGACTATGGGCAAAGTATAACACGACGGCGATTTGATTTTGGCGGCAAATGTTCGGTTTTGGAGGCAAAGGACATGGCATAAAGATGGCTGCAATATGGCGGCGACTAATGGCGAACTGTAACACGACGGTGACTTGACTTTGGCGGCAAATGTTCGGTTTTGGAGGCAAATGACATGGCATAAAGATGGCTGCAATATGGCGGCGACTAATGGCGAACTGTAACACGACGGTGACTTGACTTTGGCGGCAAATGTTCGGTTTTGGAGGCAAATGACATGGCATAAAGATGGCTGCAATATGGCGGCGACTAATGGCGAACTGTAACACGACGGTGATTTGATTTTGGCGGCAAATGTTCGGTTTTGGCGGCAAATGACATGGCATGAAAATGTCTGCAATATGGCGGCGACTAATGCTCCCTGTTGATAAACATGCCGGCGGATTAGGCAATTCTATGTATACGATGTTAAAAACGTGTCGTAGAAATGGCTGCTTGCTAGTAAGTGGTTGGCGGCTAGAAACTGTTTTCAAAATGACGACTTGCAGAGAAATTCACAAATGTATGACTATCTGCAACGAAAACCATTAGTACTTTTCTCACCAAAATTGTACATATATGTATATAATAGATTTAATAAAGATTTGCTATCAAATTGGCAGGTTTAATAATCGGTGGCGATTCCCGTTCTTGCGTATAAATTTTCCATGTCTTGACAATCCGAAATGGCCCTCGGCAATCGGCAACGAATATGGCGGCAAACAACTTGCACCGACAAAGAACAAATTATTAGGGTTGTTATAGACGGCAGGCAAATGAATGAAAACACTACTTTTGTATTACATTAATGTTTAATAACGCGTATACTTTTTGTACTTTACATTGCAAGTTTAACAAATAGAAATATTACAAAGTTGACGACAAAGCTTGTGTGTATTAATAATTTGGCGTGTGGCGTGTGTGCTAATAATTTGGTGTTCTTGCCGGTGGTCAATCTCAAAATCGTCTGTGTCTTCTATGTTGATATTGGCTGCGGTTGTTTTCTAGTGTTACAGTGTTGCCTTTTATCGCAGTGTGGCCCCATCGCTCGTAGCAAGTGCTGTCCCACTATTATTTGTCAGTGTTGTCGATAACAATTACTGTGCAATGCTAACAACAATACAAGAGTAATTGTTATAGTTTAACAACAAAAGCAAGAGCTAAGTAGATAATGAAGGAAAATAAAAAAGAATCTAATATAATTTTTAACTTGATATGTATTCAAGTTGAGTGCTGCGCTGGGATAACTCCAGAAAAAATTCAAAATATCATATCACAAAAAAGCTAATTTTTGAATATCGCCATGATTATATATTGTACTCCGTATATCATATATCATATACAAATAAAAACTAAAAATACAAAAAAATTGTTACAATATAAAAAGACTAATGTGGAAAAAATATAATAATTTTTACTTGATCAACAATTTTTAAAACACTATAATCGAAATCTTCGTTTTCTGTAATGAGTTCGATAGACTAGTCGATTACCTACAAATTTAAAAAAAATCACCCAAATCCATAAATTCTTATGGAAGTTATGAAAAGTTGTTCGTGGGAAATTTCGGGGAAAAATTTATTTCTGTATTTAATTCATTATAATGTAAACAAGCAACTGGTTAGATGAAATTAAAGAAATAAATAAAATAAATTAATATCACGAGTGGAGAAAGTCCCCACACCTTTATAAGCATACTTAGCCAAACCAATTTAGCATAACTCACATCCAAAAGATTATTAAATTAGATCTGCTTGCACTTGTTTTCATAATCCCTCTTTCACATCCCATTAACTCTTGCATAAAGTAAATATTAATTCATTTGAGCTTATGTTAAGTGTTATGCATTACGCATGTTTACACATGCAAGCATGCATTTATAATTATGATCTTAACAGCTTTGAAGTCGTCAAATGGACCCTTAACTCCCACTTGCAAGCATCCCATGTCTGCAAATCTCTTCACTGTCATGCTTCAATTCTAGATTTTTAATATGCTGATTCAAGTGTTTGTGTCTCACTTCAATCTTGCATTTACTTTGTGTTGGTCATTCGTGCTCATTTGCGCGACATATGTCGACACATTCATTAATCGCATCTAACCACCACTGTGTTTCTGTTGTATTCGCTCATTTTCCACTTCAATGTTCGCAATTGGCGTGAAAACACTTGTCGCGCTTCTTACTGACTAAGCTTTTTTACATAATTTAACATATTTAAAAGGAATACATGATATACATACATACACATAAGTATTCTATTTAATATACAAATGAACACAAATATTTACTTGGTGTTGAGGTAGCTTTACCAGGAAAAACTTACAGATTCTCCTTTGACATTTAACATGACAGATAATACCCCACAAGGTAGCTGGTTGTTTGAGAATTTACTTATATTGACACAAGGCGTGGCTGGTTCCCGATTGTGGGCTTCGGTTTGCCCCGCTGCCAGGAGGCTTACTTGCTTCCTCCGTTTGAGAGGAGAGTCCCGACAAGCGCAATAAATTGTCTATGCATTCACTCAAAACATAATCCATAACCATACCAGGAATTAATTCATGTGTCTGAATTTGAAATGAAATCTGACTTAAAAAGGTTAAATTAGAAAAACTGCAGTTACCACTTGCTTGCACTAGACACCTGATTGGGTCTATTATGAGACCAAGGTTCCTCAACGAACCAAACACATTACCCTACTTCATACAAATGCGCACTGTGTCTTTGTTGTTGTTGCTGATTTAATGCATAACTAATTGCCTCATTGTTCGAAATTGTTAGAAAGTGACAATTATGTTTGTAGATATGAAATCTTGAATATTCTTACTGTTCTCAATGAATCTTATACAAATTTCATAATTCACGTAAATTACTCTCTTTCAAGTGTATGTTTGTATATGTATTCACTTCTTATTGTTACATCCTTCGAGTGCAAATGTACTTATTATTCTTGAAAAGTTGATAAATATGTATGTTATACAAGTACCAGCAAAGTAATAATTACGAAGGTATTGTGTGCAGACCACTTCAAAGGGAAGAGAAACAACATAGCAAAAAAGATACTTTTGCAAAACTAGAATTATAGAACTGGTATCAAACTAGTCCATAAAAGATCGAAGATGAACAAACAAAAAATTTAGAATATCTATATAAGTTTTGTTGCAAAAGGAAATTCAAGCATGGCTCGGTTACGAAATCCTGAAGGTACGATACTTCTGGAACATTTCCATAGTGAACAGTAGAACAACAGAATATATTAAGGTCGCAGCTTAATGTGACTGGGATTCATGCTTTTTGAAAAGTGATTTCCAACTAGTTGTTCTCATTGCTGGCAATGTGTACGTGTTCACAATGGCCCAGTAGGACAGCGAAGGTGGAAATCATGAATACTTTCAGCCTTACTTTTCACCAGCGGATCATAACAACTTCCATGACTTTTCCCCATGACTAACGCACGGCGATGGCCGCCTTCGCATGAATGACTTTGTATAGTACAAAAAGGAATGAAGAGTGATCGTTCGGAAATAATCGTGCGTACATGCTAATATAGCTGCTTTTTCATTTGGTTGTTATGATACATACGTTAGGTGGAAGGAAGGTAAGATAGTGAGTATACGAACCAGCTCAGTATATAACTCCTTCATACCTGAAAATAGCAGCAGACCTCACTTCACAGCTGCCAGTTTCATGTACTCGTCAGTAGCTCTGACCACACGCGTAATTTTGTTTTATAACATTAGCGCTTACGACCCTTTTTATCACTGAAATCAGGTTTAAAAAAATCATTTTTCGCAATCATATTTGTTACTGCTTTTGTATCCGACATCTTCCTAAAGATCCTGAATTCTTAGCTGCTCACAGCCTTACTTTGTCATCTGATAACTTCGGCTTCTCCTACTTTAAGCTGCTATAGTAAGGTGGAAAATGAGATACTCAAAAATGTCATGACCAGCTAACACATTTTAGCAGCACCTGCGATGAACCTAACAAAATCATGCATGCTGGAATGAATAACACAAGTAGGACCTAACGAAAATTCCTGGTGGGGGACTTAAAGCTTTAAACATACCTACATATTTATGTTTCTCTGTATCGTATATCTCCTATTCAAATTATCGCATTCAAATCATTAGCAAATCTTCACTTATCGGTTGCATTTGTTGATTTGTTTGCTTATGCGGTCAAATGTCATTAAATATTTCATCACATGGATAGATATGAATAGTGCATTGTTAGTTATTGTTCACAATGTTACATTTTATGCATTACCAAGGCTTGACTCCTGGGCCAGGTAACGTCACAAGTGGTTTAAAAACGTTCATCAAAACAAGTTTGCCTCCGGCAATGGAAGGGGTTTAAAAACGTTCATCAAAACAAGTTTGCCTCCGGCAATGGAAGGCTTCTTAAAATATCTTTTTTTTTAATTTTAAACTAAATTTTTCCAAACACAAGAATTTAGAAATGATTCGGAGCTAGAGCAATAGTAGTACAAAGCTCTATACAGCTCTTACTTTTGCTAACTTGTCGAAAAATGTCCCCTTAAGTTTAAGTAAAGAAGTTCTAAATATGGAAATAGAACTGATTCTCTAGGGGGCATCTTCATGGTAATTTGGAGTTTATGAAGGCAATGTAAATTTTTCCAAAATGTTTCATGAACTTAAGTATAACGCATCAGTATATAAAAATTTAATGGTCTGCGTAACTGCGTAATTCAAAAAATTCAAAAAAAGGTTCTGTTAAACATTTTTAAATTTTGCTAAATTTTTTTGAAGTTTTTGGGGAATATCGCACATTATTTATAACGAAATTTAAAGTCCTTGTATTATACATTGAGACATGCTCTTTGGTAAAACAATTTAATAAAGACAATATTTTTTGGAAAATCACAGAAAGGATTGTGTGTGTATATATACTTATATATCCGATTAGGTAGCGTATGGGTATATAGTATGTATGTACATATATATGCGTGTAGACATTATAATTTATTTTAGTTGTGCTCGTGCTGAGTTTTTTCATTTGCTTCAGGCATAACTTTTAATTTTTGTTGTTATTAACCAACTTTTGTAGTTTAGATTTTTGTATCAAAGAATTGAATGTTTTTATTCAATTACAGCAACTATTCTCAGAATTCAAAAATTCTTGAAATTTAATACAAACTATGTCTTTTTTTAATTACCATTATTAAGTGCAAAAATAGTTATTAATTGGTCTGTTTTTTTAGGGTCACTTTATAATCTAAGTCACTTTATTTGAAGTTATGTTTATGTATATATGTACATTTATACTTTTATTAAAGCAGAGATTTAAAAGTGAATAAGTCGAATTGTTTCATTATTTATATTTCGAATCAATACTATTGCATACAGATATTTTTAGTACACCAGCGCCAATAACAATTAGTTTTTATTAGTTTTGGTAAGAATGGGGACTATTGCTGTCTTTATTCATTTCAAAATGGGAAATTTTTTAAATTACTTTAACCACATATAGTGGGTGAGGGAAAAACAGGAGTGATTGTTAGAATCCTGCTCTCTGGAGAAAGCCTTTAAACTAACACATTTTCTGCGGATATTTATGCTTTCTTCCAAGATTTCTGTTTGAATGTTTTAAATAGCTTATATGAAATTCTAAAATTGTATATTTTATTTTTAAGGAATGAAGAATTTTTTCAAACAACGATAATTTTAAAAAATCTCATGGGAATGGACACAAATGCTTAAGGTGAGATCTTCCTACCGACACCTGTCTTTTACATAAAACGGAGAGTCTTTGGTTTTTTACTAACCGAAATCTATACAAATTTGTACTTTGGAGTGCAAAACTTGCGCTCCACCTTCGTTTCTGCATTATTCAAACAAATAAAATTGATGTAAGAAGGGGCTTCGCAACTTAAAAGCACACAACCCGAAGAGACAAATTCACACATATTCACCTACACATTTCTATTTATCACTGTGTGTGTCACTCAGCCAACCAGTCACCACTCCAAAGAACATTCATTTATTGCTTGGGCGGAAGCTCGAGTTGACATTATCTAATTAGGCGGCATTGCGCGTACACAGAAATGATTTATTTGCAATTCAATGGGTGTGTGTGTGTCTGTGTGCAGGTCATGTGTGTGCACGATTCGGTAACGAATCTGCTGCAGTAGAACACTAAACCAGTCAGAAATTAAACTAGTTCACAAGGAACTTAAACTCACCGAAGAAGATCAAATCTGTAACAACACAAGTTATTTTTTTAAATTTAGACTCTTCCAGAAGCCGAACTTCTGAACTCCTTCCTTATCCACAATTCCTGCAGAAAGTTAAATTATTTTCACTCAGAATTTGCCTTAAAGATTAGAAAGATAGCTGATTGACTAGTTGGACTTAGTGCTCAGACCAGTTTTAAAGAAGTTAGCAACTAGTTGGGTTGGCTGCAACTAAGCTTTTCGATATGAACTTTTAGTAAATGATTGCTCTTCGTCGAATACTTTTTACTCTGATTACTAGCACCCACTACAATGATAACGCAATGAGTGGGAAGTGCACGAGTTTTGCCGCAGGGTACAAACGCATATCCGTTAAGCTCAGCTGTAGCTATGACGTTGCGGTGCACGTTTTTGGCAAACGAGACGACGCACGTCCATCAACATGACAAATATTTTGTTACTTGTGCTTGACTCAAAAATGAAAGTCATTATTTAACAAGCGACAAGCGACAATAGGCAAGAGGTGAGTGAGTGTAGGAGTATGAGTATGAGTAGCTCTTGTCAACCTAACATGCGTCTTCACTTAGAACAGAGTCGTAAATTTGTGAAGTACGTTAGTCCGTTAGTCACAAATTTTCACAAATTCGTTGTGCATGTGTGCGTTTCGGTGATTTATATTAATGTGTGTGGTTGTCAAATACTTAGTCTTATGTCAAGTATTTTATTATTTCCATTGCTACATGCTTAAGAGCACTTTATGCGTTATACGTGTGTGTGTGTGTGTGAAGTGGTGTATGTTTGTAAAAAATTTTTTGCGCATAAAGCTATGGTTCATTAAATTTTTTCTGTTATTAATTTTTATTTTACTGCTCCTCGTTACTTATTTTCTTTGGCGGTAAGTTTTGTGACAAACTTCCTCCTGGATGCAGTACCTACATACATACTCGTATATACATATAAACATTAGAGTGGTTCAACTCAATCTTAAACTCGCATCATTAAATGCGAGTATCTATGGTTATAAAAATCTCATGTCACGGTGTTTGTCTACTTAGACTCCTGCGAGCAATTTTGGGGAAAAGTTGCAAAAAGAATTAAAAAAAAAAGATGAGGTCCCTTTCACTGTGGTATTTGATTCTTTTTTTTTCACTCCCATTCACTTTCTTAGACACCCTAAAGAATATTCTAGACCAATGAGAAGACTGCAAGTTTGATGGTTTTGTGAATGTGTTGTGAGCTTTATCAAATCAATTGATTTTGAAAAATAATAATTTTGAAAAAAAAAAAAAAAAAAAATGCTTGGGGATTAGGGATAGGTTTTGTTAGAGCTAGGCAGTCAACGTAGAATACTTTTCTCATAAATATTTGTATGGACAAAAATCCTGCTTTGTAACAAAAATGAGCTTTGCAATTGTAGCCAGTCTATAGTTGAACCCACATTATAACTTGTCTGTCCTACGTACTTAAACCAAGAATCCGCGTGGTTGTGCCACACATGACAATACAATTTGTCATTTAATCTTGCATTAAATTTAACTTTTTATTATTTAATTTTTTTTGTCTGTGCTTGGTTGAGCGCATCATTTTCGATGATATCCACACTTAAGCCACGCTCGCATTAATATTAATAGTGTTTCAAGTTGGCAGGCGTAGTAATGGAAACCGACAAAGATTTCTTCTCTTGAAAAATTCATCCCATTTAGCAACTTAGTAACGAAATTAATGAAAAATATTGTCTTTTAAGTACAGTTTAGTCTTCAAAATAAATGCTTGAGTGAAGAAAAGCATTAAATTTAAATGAAAATTCATAATGAAAAATGAATGACTTGTAAATCCAGCCAACTGAGTTCATCTTCCTCGCTTTTTAGTGGAAATTTCAAGTGAAATATTTTCTATTCCATTGCTAAGCATTTTACTTTCCCTAATCTATTTAGATACTATAGTACAATGAATGGATTGTTCTTCGTTTAATACCTTTTTGGACACCAAGCAATAACAACCAAATTGGAGTTAGGGAAAAATTCAAAAACATCATTGTATTTCCCGTACTGATATGCTTCAGCAAAAGAAGTTTCAAGGATTTTTCTCAAAAAAAAAAAAAAAAAAAATTGAGCTAAACTTATAACATCTGCTTAAACACTTAGGTCGAAGCTGAATTTTGCTGCGTAGTAGTAGATCATGGCACAAGGGATATCGGGGAAAGTGGGCGTGTCATGCAAATGTTATTTTGCAATGAAAATTAATATGGAAGCAGTTACATTACAACAAGAAAACTATGAAATTAGTTGTAAGAGGTTAATCTCTAACACCTGAGGTGTGGACGGTCTGCTAGTTAGAATAAATATAAAAACTGTGGTAGATCGATTGAAAAACCTCAGTGAATAACAGTGCAATTCTCCTTTTAAGCTTATTGGTGTGCTCAAATTTGCTAATTATGAAAAGGTTTTAACTCCTAGTAAAAGCACTATCCAATATCCTTGTAGTCAATACACATATGCGCACACATACACACATACATGAGCCGCATACAAAATAAATAATTTTTCCCATAATGCTAAAGTGCAAGTGAGCCGCAAAAATATGACAACACAGAGTGGCCTTACTCGAGCTGTGCTGTGATTACGCTTGAACGCACTCACAGACGCGTATGGTGGAAAATTTAATTTGATTTTTGTTGTTATTTATCCTTACCTTTTTGAAAGGGGCAAAAGCAAATGGTATGCCACCATAATTTAAACATCAAAAAAGTAAAAAGCGAGCGAGGTTGTGAAAGGTATCTGTAATAGGGTGTATTATGGTCGCTTAGGTCGAGGCTACTTTTATATTATTTATTTTCTTTGACTAGTGTCCTCAGTAAGCAGTTGTAAACGATAAGTTCGGAAATAACCGATTTCAGCATTTCAGTGTCCGTCATTTACTTCGTTCACCCCAAATCAAATCTTGATGACCACACCAGAGGACCTTTTAATGTGATCTGTTGCTTCATTGCTCTATTGATTTGAAGGGACTTAGTTAGAATTATTGACATAATTTTCAAAAGTCTGAAGAATCCCATAGTTTTGTGCTGACTACAAATGGTAGAGAAATTCTGGAGAAACGTTTTTTAATCATAGAACAGATTTGAAATTTTCTCAATTACTCTTTATACTTGTATTTTCGTCAAATATTATAACCGATCTCCTTTTAATTCTCCACTCTTCTCAAGGTCTCCTCAAACACTACCACATTTATATGCAGGATTCGATCCTTGTTTGTTTTTGTCTTGAAATTTCCATACCAAATTTTTTCTAGCTTTTTTCCACTACACGAATCAGTTTGTTACGCAGAAAAATTGTAATTTAGTCCTATCAAATACATGTCTTGTTGTTCTTGCTGTTGGTTGTTGGTTGTTGAGCGCCCTCTTGCTTCATTCACAATCTGTCATAAATTATTTAGCATGTTTTTTGTTTGTTTAGCTCAAATTTGGGGACTCAAGGTAATCAAGTTTACATGATCTCTTTCATGGTCCAACAAGCTGTAGCCCATTTACTTGGCGTACATACATAAATATGTTTATTCTGAGTAAATAGCTATACCTACACACATACACATACACATTGTCGTATCATAACCAGACTATTTAATATGCATGCGGTTATCCCCAAATTATGCCACAAAAATAATTTAAATGTAATCAAGCACACCACGCAGTCCTCGACCCAATTTCTTTACACTCCCATCCCCCACACACACACACACACGCATTTCTTCTCTGGAAAACGTTGGACGCCCAAAATCACAGACATTTTCATTTTAGTCGTAAGACTTTTTCGCATTTCGCTTTCTTGTTGATTTTGCTGCCGATTTACTATGTACAATTATGCATGTAATAAGTACAGTTTTCTTATATATATAGAAGTGTGTGTATATATGTATGTATGTAAGTATACTTGGGAGCAAAAACTTTAATTTTCTTTAGCCTATGGCCTCAGGACTTATTAGCTTACAACAACTAATGATTAATGAATGGGAAGCTTAAATTACATCAGTGCTAAATTATTGAATTTCCTAATGAAAATGCTTTTAATTTATGTATATTCATAGAGACACACGATACCCATGTTGTTGTTAACGAAGGTAAATAAATTCTACATTGAGCCCCACTCATCACCTCGAAAGTTTATTTTAGAATTAAATTTTTTTTTAAATACGAATCGATAGGAAATTTTACCCTTAGTTTTGTTCAAAACAAATGCACTTTCGATCATCCCAAAATGGTGTGACTAATCTGTAAAGAGAAGTAGCAGCAACATTTTTCTGCAGCATTAAGTGACAAGTTAATGAGGATTAGTGCACAGTCTGTGTACCCTTTAGAACTGTTACCAAAAAACTTCAGAAAATGTACTTCGCCATTTGCCATTTCCCTGCATAACTTATTACTTCACGAGTTAATTATAATTAAGTTTATATGATTAAGAGGCAAAAAGTAATAATATTTCTTAAGCATATGTCGTCATAAGGAAACAGCACAATAAAGTCATTTGTGGGTTTGATGCGCCAGGGGCTGAAGTATTTCTTCGAATAAGCTACACTCCACCCTTCGCTAATAAACTAAGAAACTTGGCAACAGAAAGCAAATCCGACGTAAACTCCCTTAAGTACACAATTAACTCTCAAAGTGTGGTCAGAAAAAACAATGAAAAGCAACGAAAAGAAAGCCAAAACCACTGCCGATTGCCTAGCGACACTTTGTAGCTTGAAAGCGCTTGCGGCGGTGATGGTGTTTGTTGAGGTTGCTTTTCGATTAGGAACTAATTTCGCATTCAATGCCGTTACACCCATAACATCAAATCCCGTTGAAGTAGTAAATTTTCGCTTGAGAGATCTCTGCGGTGCTTATGTTTTTGCATTATTTCCGCTCATGAACTTCCAAGAATTCTGACATCACACACATAACACCTGTAGAGAAACATCAAATTAGTCAGAGAAAAGACTAGTTTCTACTACAGTTTTCTATCGCAACTTAAACTAGTTAGACAAAGAGAACAACATAAACGTAAATTAATGAACGGTAATGAAGTACCCAGGGCTGGAAAAATCTGGGTGGAACTTTTATTTTAATTTCGATGCCATTGCGTGTTGAGGCATCTGCAAAATAAAACCAGACAGGTGGGATTGTTACTCTTACCAGCTTTGAAGTAGTTTACAACTAGTTGGTTTGACTGCAGTGTGAAGATACACACATACATGTACACATATGTAGTACGGCATGTGGGGAGATTACACTTTGGAACGTTAACCATAAAACGGAAAACCCTGACATTGGCAATTTGTTAGGGTTAGACCGTTAAATTAATCCACACATGTACCGTCATACAAACAAAAACTTGGTTGTAGGCCAAATTACTCGCACAGCAACATATTCATACTCATAAAGTGCTGTCGATCCGTGAAGAAGAAATATAAAGTTTCTGCACATAAAGTTGTATGTCGATGTTTTGGGCGGACGTTCATATGTTCTCTTTAGTATTTGTTGTTATTTTGGCTCATCAGAGCGACTTTCGATTTGTGTCAGCTTAGTACAAAGCAAAAACAACAATTTTGAACAGCTTAACACTTATTAGTACTTAAAAAATTCTATCTGAAATTCAGAAGATGAAGAAACGGGTTTTTTTATTTTAAATAAAACAAAAAAAAATTTACTTTCTTGTTGTTGCGTTAAAATGAAACAAAATTTAAATAAAACAAGTAAGGAAGTCTAAGTTCTGGTGAACCGAACATTAAATAGCCAGCGTTAAAAAGCGTTATGTTAATTTATGTCATTTTCGACATCGAAAAAGGGGGCGTGGTTATCATCCGACTTCGTCCATTTTCAATAGCAACCTACCTTGGCAAAATTTCATGCAAATATCTCAATTTTTACTCAAGTTATCATGTACACGGACGGACAGATGGACGGACTGACATGCCTTAATCAATTCCTCTTTTCAACCTAAGAACTTTCATACCTGGATCTCTATATCTAACTCGATTATTTTGCGCCGTTACGTAGTACCGTTATGTGGACAAAATTATAATACCCTTGTACTAGTACTATGTAGTACGCTGGGTATAAAGATCAATTTCTGGAGTTCCTTATACGATGTTCGACTGAGAGAACCAAAATCTACCCTAATCAATTATTTATTTAAAAATCTAAAAAGGATTTTTTAAAATTGTTTTGTTTTTTTACAAAGTTTCCTTCCATGCTAAGCGAATAGAAATGTCTTTCAAGCCACACTAATGTTTAACTAGTTTTATCACCCATATGTACTTCCCACACATATCCATTTGCGCATATTTATGTATGTCTGCTTATTTGACCTGCGATTTGTAAGATGTAATCCAAAGTTTATTTTACTTTGGCCTTCAGTTGTAAACAGAGCAATCTTCGAAAGGATTGAAAGGCACATATGTCAGCGTCATCTTTCTTGGTAAATATCGGCGCAATTCTACGGATATACAGAATACGAAACTTCTAATTTTCACGGTTGGCATCATAAAAAACTGAAAGCAGAAAGGTTGAAAGCAGAAAAAGAACTACCTAACTAGTGTAAAGCGAGTTTTTCTAACTTGGTACTTTTTTAATGTTATCAAACTGAGCAAATACCAAGTTATAAAACTGCTTGTCGGAAACAGTTGAAATAATAATGACAATTTATTAGTACATTAAAATTAAAATTTCGTACTAAATATGTTTTGTGTCATTAACTATTTGGCATTGATAATGTGAATTATAATTAAAGTTATGATCAGAAATAATTTTCAGCTAATGCTTATTTAAAATATGTACTGAATATATTTTATAGGCAAAACGCATAGTAACATAAACAAAATATGAATTTCCTTTGATACCATATAGTTAGTGCCATATTGGTTAGAATAAACCCTGTAGGAAAACTAGCTAATGCAGAATATGTGACCCTCTAGTGAATTCAAATTGAGCGATGGCCCCACCACACAAGAAGCAAGATAAATATCATCAAAAACATTTTTATTAATTTTCCACTTACGCCAAATTCTATTGTATTCAACATTCAATGCGATACGAAAACATCGCATCGCTTCTCGATGCTATTGAGTGAAAACTTCCACTTCTGCTTCTGAAAAATCTTTTTTAAAGCTAAGCATTAGTTTTAAATTCCACCACAGAGGTGAGTTTGCCATCTTCTAGAAAAAAGAATAAAACAAAGCCGGAAATGCGTCGCCCGCTGAACTATAATCCTGGCTACGGCCTTGCAAACATATTACGTAATACCTATATTTGATTTCAATGCATTTGTTAAATATTTCTGATAAACTGTTTGCGTAGTATGAAAGGTCAATTCACTGAGTGCTAAAATAGTTGAAATTTCAGATAAATTAAACGCATTAGATTATTGCGCATTTCGTGTGCATAGAGTAAACATTGATAAATTTACTTTAGTTAGTGCACAAACACACGTACCACATCATCTAAATGCACATACGTATGTACATACATATGGATGTATGTATGTATATGGATAGTTATTTTAATGTATGCATTTTATTCAGCACGCAGATGCGATATTTCAATTTAAGCGGTTACTCAACTAAACCAACAAGTATGTTGCACATGTTGCGAACTATTCGAGTTAGCATACCAAATTTGAACAAAAAATGTTGCATTTAATTTAGTCTCTTCCCTGCGTAACAAAACTAAAAGGTTGGCAATAAGTAGTCAAAGTCAAAGTATATGTATTTGTACATAGATAGCATTTTGAATTTAAAATCTACCGAAAATCAGGGATTTAAGCTGAACTTAATATTTTTATAGTCAATAACAGCAAATAAGTAGTTCGTCGGAACATAACATAACATAACATAACATAACATAACATAACATAACATAACATAACATAACATAACATAACATAACATAACATAACATAACATAACATAACATAACATAACATAACATAACATAACATAACATAACATAACATAACATAACATAACATAACATAACATAACATAACATAACATAACATAACATAACATAACATAACATAACATAACATAACATAACATAACATAACATAACATAACATAACATAACATAACATAACATAACATAACATAACATAACATAACATAACATAACATAACATAACATAACATAACATAACATAACATAACATAACATAACATAACATAACATAACATAACATAACATAACATAACATAACATAACATAACATAACATAACATAACATAACATAACATAACATAACATAACTATGGGGTTATGAATTTATGTCACTGGCTGTGAATTTCACTGAGTGACATTTTTCTCATACATATGTACATACATATGTATGTATGTATGTACATACATATGTACTATGTACATACATACATATATGGATCACTACTATAAATTTCAATTCTTTTTGCATATTTCTTGCACTTTTTTATAGTAGATAGCTTCCTACAATGGTAGATGAAGACACTTTTGTGCTGTTTGTGTGTGTTTTTGAAAACTATTCTTCAGAATCCCTCTGCTTTGTACATATAATGCCATTCCATTTCATTTAGCTTTGATAATTTATTTGTTTGTATGAGTTTCTCTTTTACACAATGCTGGCTGATGGCTGATGGTGTAGCGTAGGAAGCTTGGCTACAAATTTAAGTATGTACGTACTTTGGTAATGGAGGCGACACAGTTTGCATTGGTAGACAAGTCACAGCTGGGTAAACCAAGTCAATTGTCTAGAAGTTGCGCAATCAAATCACAAGTACAATGGCCTCATTTCAAGACAAAGTCAAATACTCTCGCAGTACCAATTGCAATATATGTACATATGTATATATGTAAGGTATATGCTATGGATGTGCTTAGTTGAAGGCAACATTTTTTAAAAATTTATAAAAGACAAATTTATGAAGCCAAGCACAAAGGACATGCATGTGACGAGGTTTGTAGGAGGTTAGGTTTTTGTTGCTAAAATGTGTAGTCTTGAGATTTCATTTTGCACACACACATTTGCACATTTACTGATTAAATTTTGAATAATTGTATGTATGCCTAAAGGAGGCCACGTGTCATAAAAATTGTTCGACTTAAAGTGCGTGTTTTTGGCAGCTTACTGGACTTGTGTAATTTGATTTAAATTGTTCCAATTGTTCCTTTTGAGAAAGCTAATAAAAGAAACGGTGAATATTTTAAAGTATTCTGGATAGGATTGTGAAGCTTTTTTGTGTTAGCTGGAATAAGGAATTTGAGATGAACTCCTTTCAAAATTACTAAATTTTGTGTAAAAAAGAATTGATATTGTTTGAAAATGCTTGGGAACTAGGGACTAAAAATTCGAGTTCCACAATTGAGTTTTCTAAAAGTACCTAAAATAACTTTTTTCTTTCGGAATTTTATTTAAAAAGTTAAAAAGTCCTGGTGTATGTAAAAGTTTTTCGGGAGCAATACTGAGTAACTATGTTAATAGAAATTCGTTTCGTAACGCTTCGCTGAGCCTCAGAACTTATAATAGACTGAGTACGATTTCAATTCCATATACTGGCCTAGCTACTAATATTTGAAATAAGTATCATCTCATAATTTTAGATTAAAAGTCCGCATCTATGAGTGCATTAGGATTTTTCTCGCTCTGTTCAATGTTAAATTAATTGCTCAACCCCATTTGCCATGAACTAGGCCTACGTATAGTTGCAATAATAACTCCAATAATTGACTTTTTCGAAAGCGAAACCGCAGAAGTGGCGTTGATTCAAAATAGCTCTCTTTCAATTTAAGCGTTTTATGAATACTTGTGGGCTATTAAAACCCATATGCCTATATATTGACGGAAGCACACCAACAATATACATATGTATTTGATTGAATGAGTCTGTTGGGAGAGTTAGTCAAATACCTATAGTAGCACTTTGCGGTATTTACATACATATGTATGTGTGTATGTATGAATGCAACTCGCTTCTCAATAAGTAGTTCGAAAACTTTGAAATTTTGTATGGAATTTGCATAAAAATTACTTAATAAATGCTTTTGCACTCATACCCGCAAACAAATTTGTTTATAAGAAGCTTTATGGAATTTCCCTATGCATAACCAAATATATATTGTTGAATGGCGCGTGAAGTTTGTTTGCTTCGTTCTAGGTGGCGTTCAACAATGTTGCTGCAAATTACATTATATCAGTATTGGAGTGGCTCAAAAATACTATGAAATAAAAGCCAAAGTAAATTTTTAGCAGTTTTCGGTGAAGCGTTTAAAAGTGCAAATTGTTACCTGACATCAGTAGATGGCGTATTAAGCTGGGCTGTTTTTTCATATTTAATTGAGCATTGTCAGTTAGATTTTTGGTCCCTATAATTATCACTTCTGGCGGCCACCGTGGTGTGGAGGTAGTGTTGTCGGCCTACCACACCGAAGGTCCGGGTTAGAGCCCTGGTACAGGTTACATCAAAAGTGGTTTGAAAAAGTTTTTTCAAAACGGGGTCGCCCCTCGGCAGTGGCTTGGCAAACTCTCCGAGTGTATTTCTGCCATGAAAGGCTTCTCAGCAAAAATTCATCTGCTTTGTAGATGCCGTTCGGAGTCGGCGAAAAACCGTAGGTCTCGCCAATTTGTAGGACAAAATTTCAAAGCGGCACACCACAAATTGGAAGAGAAGCGCGGCGCAAAAATCTCCTAGGAGGTTGGTGATATAACTGTTGTATATAGCGCCATATATATATATATAATTATCACTTCTAGTCCGAATTTCTAGCAACTCTGTGATTATAGATTTTAGTATCTACTTAAAACTTGAAGAGTTTTCACGAAGGTCTTGAAATCAAAAATAAGCCCTTCCCCCGCAAAAATTACCATTTCACGAAATCACATCAAAATATCTTGCAAATTGTTAACCTGACGTTTTGTAGGGAGATAAATTCGAATCTAAAAATTGAGTTTAAAACTTTAAAATTGGGTATCCAAAATAGGCAATAAAAAATAGGGTCTTTGTTAGCCTAACGGGAGAAACCCAAAGTACAATTTTATACTTCACTTAACACATTTTTTTGGTGTGATTTTTATTATTATTCTTGAACTTTTTTAACCTTTTTTTATATTTATGTTGACTTTATATTATTTTTATTTTCTTCTTCTTTTTCAAATGGCCACCCAACCGCCTCAGCAATTTTGACCGTCCAACATAGCTCGCCAGTCATTTCTTCGTTGCGCCATCTGGCGCCAATTGGAGACCCCGCGAGATCGCAGATCGGTTTCCACTTGTTCCTTCCATCGGAGTGGTGGCCTACCTCTTCCGAAGCCGCTGTGTTTTAATGCGCTGTACTATGTCGACGGCTGTGTAAATCTCATACAACTCATCATTAAATCTTCTTCGGTACTCTTCAGCGCCAACGTTGGAGGATGGGATCGTGTGTAGAAGTCCACGTAAGTGGGGAAAGTGTCTGTTAGCCATTCACTGTATAGCTGGAGATTCATTTATCTATTGCATCCCATTAAAGGGGCATTTCAGAAAAATAAAATAAATATACTAAATCTGTGAAATATCGTATATCCAATAAAACTAATTCCGCCTCCTCACTCCCTATAATGTATGAATATATTTGCATTAGCCATCTATTATATATAATTCCAGTGTCACAATGTTCGTCCGGGATGAACTCCAAAACTATTGGAGCGATTTTAATGCTTTTTTGTTTAAATGTGTACTTTTCTCCAACATAAGAGATGGGACGCCCCCATGCTATATAAAATTTCAATTCGTCATAACTCTGAACATATTTGATCTAAATAAATGATTTTTGGATATGTGCGTTCTTTGGCTCAGATTTATATAATTTGGGAAAAGTTTGCGGTGCCATGCCCACATTTTTAGTGTTTTGTTTGTACTTCAATACTGTCCAAAGTTTATGGTCGATCACTTTTAAACTTTCCCGGGTCTGGTGGTTTTTATAAATGTTTTCTTAGTAGTTTACGCAACTTTTTACTTTTTTTATTCGTTTCCTTGAACTTAGTCTCTTACCAATTTGTGAGTTTTAAATAAACATATGTGTGTGTGTGTGTTGATGTGTTTGAAGTTTAAAATGCGCATAATTGCAGACAATTTTTTCTTTTGTTTTTAAATGCAATTCGTGAATAACTTTGAAATTTTGTTAAGCCTGCTTTTAGGCGCACGCCACAGGTTTGTGTATGTGTGGCGCAAGTATGGGTGTGTGTGTGTGTATATGCGAGAAATGTAAGCATACTTGAGTGTTGTGTGAACAGCGCAGTAAACAAGCAATGTAATTTGTCATTTAATCGCATTTTGCGCGTAAAGCGAACGGAAGCAAGCGGGACGAGGAGGACCTTTGCAGAGCAGCAGAGGAATGGCGCGTGAATTACAGGCGGCAGGAAAATAAGCTAAATATTACATTTCCGTTCTTGCACAGTTTTGTAGTGCAATGCAATAAGTGAATAACAACAACAACAACAGCAGCAAGAAATTAACAAAAGCTGCTGACACCTAGTACGTTGTTGGCGGCAACACTAAATGTCAGCAGAAAAAAAAGACAACAACAATAACAATAACAACAACAACAGATGTTGCTAGAGTAAGAAAAACCTTGCGCTGACAGCTCTGCCGGCGCTGTTGACGCTGCGCTCACATATTTGCAACGCTTCCTACGCACACATACAAACACAGCAAAAAGTTCACAGTTAGACATGCAAATATGCAAATTGTTTTCGGTATGCATTCATAGCTATTGTTTTTGTTGCTTTTGTGTATATTCCTTGGGGTGTTTGAGAGAAATTTAATAAATGCAGAAAAACTTTTCACATCGCTGACATTATGTGTGGCATGTGTAGCAACGAATTACTGTTTGTAACACGCACATACACACTCAAACATCATCACATGCAAAGCTATTTACGCATGCAACAACTTGTCAGCTTTTATACCCTTCACGTAAATGGATTTGTAAAATGATTACGGTTCGATTTTTGTAAGTATGAGAAGGCGATAAGATGGACGATTAGTATAACATCATCCTGGGATCAGTTGCAATGTCAGTTATGAGCTCTTTCTATGGATTAGCCATTACTGGCTGTCCGTGTGGCTAGTCGAACAAAAATCAGTCCAAACTGATTGAAATATTTGTTTCATAGAAGGTATGAGATTTCATTCCCCACTTGTTTTTCTTGCTATTTGTGGCCTTCCGCCTTGCTCCCCATTTTTGTTTCATCTCTTAAGTTTCTTTTGATTTCTGCTTACTCGTTAGCAAATTGTACAAATATTATGCCACACTGTCATTTTGAAAAGGCAGTTGGCAATTTGCAATTTTATCCATAAGCATGAAATGTGTAAGTTTTGTACTTCAACTCACTTAATTAAGTTTTGTTTGTAGTTATGAAAAAGTACTTTGTGCACTATTTTTTGAATGCATATTTGCTACTTGAAATGCTAATATTTTAACAGAGTTATGTTCTTAATGAAACTACATTCACGCACAAATAAAAAACTGTTGTACGAATTTTTTTGGAAGCGAGTCGCCTGTTCTTCAATCCCCATAAAGTTCTTATTGACACAATTTTATATTTATTTAAATTTCAGCTATAGCACTCCTCACTGTGCAATTAATTAATTTAAAAGTTCATAAATCTACTTAAATATCATGAACCAATATTTCATTTTCAATTTTATTTTTGATAAATTTGTCGTTCGCCTAATTTGTGATAACGAGGGTCGACCCACGAAAGCTCATTTAGTTTATGTGATAACTCGTTCCAACATCGTGCACAGCCCACAGCGAAGAACTTTGAATGCTGTTTAATCAAATGAAATGCAATCGCAGTAATGGAAGTTATTCGTTTACAAATTTAACCCTCAACAAAGATCGAAGCAGTCAAAAGCGTTAAAATAAAAAAAATAAGAATAAGAAATGCAAAAGCTTAGTTTTGCTAATGGCAAGCGCATGCGACGACAAAGACCAGCATTGAACAGCAAAAAAAACTAAACCAAAAATGTAAATTTACAATCTCTTACAGCCAAAGCGTTGCAGTGTTCAACAAATAATATCCGTTCAGTATCAAATCACAAAAATCTATAGCAAGCTTTTAGTGCAAAGCAATTCTTTTGTTATACCCAGTCAACGAAATTTTCGAATGTATGGATGCGTAGTATTGAAATATCTCTACAAACTAAATTATTGAGGTAGTGTTCAGGTGAGCTCAGGTTCAGATTTTATATGGAGACTTGTACAATTTTAATCTATAGATAATTTCCTGAAAACTACTTTGATCATTAAGCTTAATTTGGGTTACATAGAAACTTTTAAATTTTTCAAGATTATTTTTTTTATTTTAAAAAGCCCATTCTACCGTTCCGCCCACGTCCCAACCAAATATCTAAGTCTTTAATAAATTTGACAGATGGCACACCCATATGAATTATCATTATATCTGTTTGGTTCAGTGTTCGGAAACCTTTTGGGCCGGCCTTTTGAGAGAAATTATTATTACTATTTATTTATACCATAAAAGTTCTATCCCCATTATATTAACATTTGGACATCATCGTTCTGTTAACTGGGTTACATAGAGTTGCATTCACTTTAGTCTGATTTAGTTTTTAGAAAACCTTTCAATTTGATTTGTTACCATTGCTTTTGCTTTTGCGTTTTTTTCTTTGAACGAGAGTAGATACCTATGAGGAGCATTTCATTTATACGAGGTATGAGCAATGCAGCGATATCAGAGGAATTTCCCCTTTAAAAAGTAAACATTAATATATTTAGATGTAGCTAGCTAACTGTGTATGTTTGTGCTTGATATTTTTTTATTTTTTATAAGTAGTTTGGCACTCACACTCAGCGTTTATAAGTAGCGAGCCCAGTGTTCTAATTTCTTATTGCTTTTGAACGATTTTCAAGAAGTTCAAATGCATTAGCTTTAATTAATTATAACATTCAATGCTTTTATAGCAGGCAAAAGGGCTTGTTTAATACAATTAAAATTATCGAATACTCGTCCACCAAATGAAATTTTCATTATTGAAAGTGTTGACAAATATTTTTTCTTTTTGAATAAATGAAGCAAGGATTTCGAGCTCTCTTGAAATGCTGGTCGTGTATGTGAAATACTGAGGGATAACAGAAAACGCTTGGAAAGGAACTTTTTTTAAGCTTTTGTTGTTTTGTTGCAGTAAGGAAGTAAGTAAGGTCTCAACGGGAGAAAACCCTTCGGAATTATTTCTTGGCATTTTAAAGAAAGATACATATCTCCGACCTCGGAAATATGGAAAGACACTTGTGAAATAATCAGCATCATAATCTGGGTAGCCAATTATCTAGTTAAAAAAAAAGTGAAATTGAAAGCCCATAAACTCTTTGTGATAGGCCGTATTGCGTAAAGAACTCAAATATTTTTAAGAAATTTAGACGGGGTTTCATTAACGACCCTAAATTGAAGGATTCTTTGAGTAACTAGTGTGTTTAATTAATTGTTTTACCGAAGAAAATTTAGAAGGTCTTGCTTAGTTATGTTGTTGTATTCCGTTTAGATCTCTTAAAAATTGTTGAGTCTTGTGCCTTCTAGGTTCAAATTTTTGTTGGAACATACATTTTTATCAAACCTATTAAAAGTATTAGATTTGCATCTTCTAAAAATGCACATTCTACCGTCTTTCACCTCTGCAAACCTTTTTGTATGTATGTAATTAAGCCATTGACTATGCAGTCCAAAGCAAAGCAATCAATTGATTATTTCTTCTGCTACATTCACTACTAAGGGAGAGTAATCAGTTTAGTTCAACTAATAGACTTGAGTAACAACATTAATACATTCAACACATACATACTTACATATGTAGGTACATGTGCAAATTGAGGTGATAGAGACACCTACGACACAAATTTCAAAGAGCTTTAATTTCCATTTATGAAATGGAAGTGAAACTGAGATTAAATTACTTTTAGCCAACATTTCAATTTATTGTTTTTCATAACGTCTGCATTAGCACGTACTCGCATATATCCATGCGAAGACATACACTCACACACATACACTAAAGCATACACACACATGCCGATATGATGAACGTGGCATGCGGTGTAAATGTTTAGTAAGTCTTCAATTCAAGCGTAAAATGGTTTGCCTTTTGACAACCTCAATGGCATTTGCTGTCGCCCCTTTTATGTGAATAACTAAATGCTATTTCGGAGCGGAAGCTTTCTATGCTGATATGGATGGAAGGATGTCTGATTGAAATGTTAGACTACGCGACGCATTTGGTAATGTACGTAGCATACTGCGGATGTGGAATGCATGACGTGGAAATATTTCTGAAACGTTTTAGCCTCACGTGAACTTTACTAAAAGCATATGAGTTTATGAATACAGATATGGTATGTATGTATGTATGTAGGTATACATATATGTATATGATGATTGAATATATGTCAATGAATATTCGGGCTTTAACTTGTTGTGCTATTTTCGTACTTTTTAGTAATGTAAAGGATAACCCAATTTAAGAAGTGTGAGAAGTGTTTGAGTGTATGAGTGTGCTGGCATTTACGTTAGCCAAATCGATGAACACGCAGTCTGTCTCAGATTTGAAATGAAATCTAAAGAAATAAGGCAAAGTAAAGTAACGACGAAATGTCGTGAGTAGAGGAGATGAGAACATACTAACCGAATTAAAAACTGTCTGGCGTCCTTTTTTACTGGGTGTTTGGCTGAAAAAAGATTTCACCGTATGTCAAAGCACGTTAGTCTGAAAATATGTACATATGTATATTGTACATGTGTCTATTGCCAAAGACTAGAAAAAACCAATACGAAAAAATAAAATCATGTTGGCCATTCTAGAAATTCTTTACAATACTTCAACAACATGTGTAAAGTAGCCAATGTGCGTGCAGTACGAGTATACCGCAGTGGTGGCCACTCGGTACACTCGCGAGCAATATTAAAATTTCATGTCCTCTGTAGTGATTCATAGTAACCGATTATTTCACTTTGGCTTGTTAAGAAAAGTGTTAGGACCTAAGGGTTTGATGCAATCAGTGTTGGGCAAAATTTAGTTAACTAATGATTGATGACTAATGATTGAATGTGTAAGTCATGATTGATGACTAATGATTATTTAGTTCAATCACGAGGTGATGACTAACGATTGATTAGTGTTAATCATAATCAAATAATCATGATTATTTATTTATGATTAATATCTTTTAATACCAGGAAAAGTAAAATATTTTTCTGCATCTGGTTAGACTTTGGGGTTTTAGTGTAAAATTCAGTATTTTTTGGTGGTCAGATAAATACATGCCCCAGTAAAATACTCGTAAGGCACTCAGAGAAAATCAATCGTTTGATACAGGGTGTAAGGTACAGCCCCTGAAAGCTGAAAAATCAGACAATCCTCCTGAGCAAAGTCCACAAAGAAATTTTTCTCGGAAATTAAAAGAATTTTTGACATCTCCATACAAAATTAGCTGCCGAGTCGCATATTTTGTATGGGGAGAGGTCAGAAAATTCTTTTCATTTTCGGGAAAAATTTCTTCATGGAGGTAGGTCAGGTTAAGAGCTCCCATAAAACAATCGTGATTTTTAACCGTTTTTTTGGTACGGAACCCTAAGTGCGCGAGACCAAAATTAATCCTTTCTATACAAAATTAGAAGCCGACTTTAATATTTTGTATGCAGAGTCAAACATTTTTTCATTTCCGAACCTAATTATTTGGTGACAGGTAATAGTGTCACTGGTAATAGTGTCAATTGACACTATTTCCAGGGTAACTTGGAAATAGTGTCAATTGACACTATTGCGCTTTTCGAAATGGAAATAGTGTCAATTGACACTATTGCTATTTTAGGCAGCGGTTGTCTGCGCAGCGCAGTGTTGTAACAGATGGATTTTTATTATTCCAAGTCCTTCTGTGTAGTACACCATTCTGCGTAGGCGGCCTTCGGCCGCGCTTATTATAAATAACACTGGGCTACGCCATTCCAACTCCGGGTGGTTGCCCTGAACGGTGGCAACATGCCACCGTTCCCACTCTATGGGCGGAATCCATGGTATTTTTTTAATTTTTATTATCACCTGAAACTAACGATTATTATATCGCGCGATTTTTTATTTCAAATTTTCATCTTATGTTATTAGCTATTCACATATGTATATGCATGTACACTATATTCAGAAAGGTGTTCTGCACAAAAATACCTTGGATCCCGCCCATAGAGTGGGAACGGTGGCATGTTGCCACCGTTCAGGGCAACCACCCGGAGTTGGAATGGCGTAGCCCAGGGTTATTTATAATAAGCGCGGCCGAAGGCCGCCTACGCAGAATGGTGTACTACGCAGAAGGACTTGGAATAATGTAGCCCAGGGTTGTTTTTTAAATTAAATTTAAAATTTTGCACATACGCGGTTTTGCGCCCACAACAGTGGTACCTCAAATGAAAGGTAGCATAATTACCTATCCAATACATAATTTGAATTTATTTCACACATAAAATGGGGATTTCGTGTTGGGGATTCTGATTTTAGGGATTTTTCCTTTGCGGATTTTGATTTTGGGGATAATGTGGTAGACCCGTTTTTAGCACTTTTGACACTATTTCCATTTCAGTTTGGAAATAGTGTCAATGACTTATTTTCCGTTTTCTTGTTGACACTAATTCCATTTCGAAAGCGCAATAGTGTCAATTGACACTATTTCCAATTTAGAACGGAAATAGTGTCAATTGACACTATTACCAGTGACACTATTACCTGTCACCTAATTATTTCAGTACTTTACTCGAGATGATGGTCTGAGACTTCGGTCAGCTGATCCTTACACCCTGTATGTGTAGTGTACCAACACCTGTGCACCGAGCTTAGTCATACATTCATGATTAAAACTAATGATTGATGATTTGCGATTGACGAATTTAGTCATGACTAATGATTGATCTCGTTAGTTATGATTAAATTAGTCATGACTAAATTAATCATGATTAGATCAATCATGATTGATCAATTGATTGAATATATTAGTTGATTTGCCCAACACTGGATGCAATCATGCCCATCTGCAACTACTCTAGTTTAAAACATAAACAAAAGCTATCGAAACATTTTACTTGCTATAACTGTGGTCCACATATTGGTCAATAACTCAGAACCTAGCCGAGTTATCTAAAAAAATCTAAGCTAGACGTATAGTGCAGCATGCAAGGAGTTTGAAAATTTTTTGCACTTCCATTTATGTAGAAATTTTACATAAGCGATGAACATTGATTACCTCACAAATGTTGTCTCGAAATTTATAAATAACTTCCATACATTGAATAAGAAGAAGACACCTACATACACCAATATGTTTAGTTGGTTATTTAGATTCACAAAAAGCTTGGCTGCTGCTGGACAAACGTGCTGTGTTATGCATCTTGCACGCCATCGCATATCTCCATAGACTACAGCTTCGTACTCGTATATACACATGTACATACATACATACATACACATTTATAAAAATAGAAAGCATGTGTACTGCAATACTGCTGTCAATAGCTTTTGCATGGCTGGAACTTCATTGGAACGAATGCAATCTGGTAGCATAATTTGTTAGACAAATTCCCTGAAGCAAATTTAACACTAACAGATGTAAAAGAAAGGAAATACATTGCAAATAGCAGTGCCATTTACGCGCAGCGCTCACATGAATGCGTTGCAATAAACACGTGCATCAGCCAGGGAATAAGACCAAATAGCGTTGGTGATACTGCGAAAGCGCGTAAGCTGCGTTTGTGTCAAAAACTTTTATAGGCCCCTGCCATCCAAAACTGTTCATTTATTCTGAAGATAACAACATTTTGGTTTGAAAGATAACTAATAGTATCGTTCTTGATGAGAACTTTTCTGTAAACTCACTATTCCCAAAAGCTTAGCAAGTTGTAGTAGGAAAACAGCTAAACTGAGATATCACACTTTGCAGTGTCATAGACGACATGAAGTGTGAGCGAGAAAATACTGCTGAGAAACTATGTGTGTGTGAAGTAGTGCTGACTTGCGTTCAGTTTTGATTAAAAGTAAATATAGGTGAGAGATAGCATATAATAACCTAACATTTAACTCAATTAAGTTTTATTCACATGGCAACTCTATTGAAAGGGAAGAATCAATAGAATACGTATTTTAAAGACTATCAATAATTTATAAATTAAACTATTAAACACTCAAGTTCTGAACTCAGGCGTTTCCCTCGTGAAATAGCAACTAAGAAGGAGTAATTAAATATATACTAACATACCGTTTATTTTAAGCATCTCACTGACATAACTATTAGGTATGTTGCGAAAGTGACTTTTTAGATATGTATACCGTTCCAAATAGATCCCGTTTTTGCTAAGCTTTATAAAACCTAAGAGTGACAAAGTATGGCACCGATTAAAATAAAGTTTGTATTCGGTTTTGGTTTGGTAACATAATCCGGTATTGAAAAAAATGAATATGTTTTAGGATTCTATATACCCGATTATCGAGTAGCTTGATATTAGTTTAAAACTCGTTCGTTGGTCAACCGCTCCATTGTTTGCTTGAAACAAACGAGCTTTTCAACCACTCGAGCTGTCAAAATTAAGAGCAATTGGAAATTTGTTTTGAAATAAATTTAGTGTCACAATGTATCGCCAAAAAGGTTTTTGCGAATGCGAATGCAATACTCCGCCACATCCCTAAGGCTTACTATACATGCACATTGCACATTTACAAGCGCTTTCGCTCTGATTTCTGTACTCTACACTTAGTTCACACATTAACTGCGCTGCAAAAAGCAACTACAACAAATATGAGAATGAACGAAGCTGAATAATTATGTGCAACACTTTCACAGCTTGTTGCTTGCGTGCTGCTAAAGAAGTTTTATGTACAACCAAATCCTCACCACCTTCTGTTACAAGCAGCTGTGATTTATGATTGTCGCATTTCCTGACCCAGTATTCAACGATAACAAACAACAACTACCACATTGATAATAATAATAACATAAAAAAATAAAAATAAAAAATTACAAATAAATTAAGCATGGTTGAATGTTTGAAATGCAGCTGTAGTAAGTATGTTTCATAAACATAGCACACTTTGCCTTGGCTAAAGATTAATAATCTATTATTTGAGCTTACTTTTACTCCCGAGAAATCTTATTTAAGAGTCGTTTGAGTGTGTTGTTTTTTATGTTACAGTGTCTCAGCAGTTAAACCTTTGACTTTCTAAGGCACCACTTTACAGTGTCTGTTGTATTTCGACACAAGCAAATAATTAAAAAAAATAAATAAATAAAAAATAATAATTAATTTTCAGTGTGCTATAGTTATGAAACGGCCCTTAGCGCGGCTCACCATACATATGTACGTTGTTCTGTATAAATTATGTTGTAAAACCTTCCGGAGCGTCGCTGCTACAAATTAAAAAATAAATAAATAACGCAAAATATGTGTTTGTTTGGGACAAAAAATATTCCCTGCATTCATACAAAAAGGTTATCGAACGCACATTTGCCGTTAGGTTGGCCTTGCTGACATTCAGCACACAGATGACGCCGCCGTCTAATACCTGCGGAGCAACTTCAAAGCTGTCGTTGGTAAATCTGTTCAAGAATTTTTTATGACTTGGCATTTTCTCAGTAAAAATAAATGTTGAAAATAAAGAAAAACATGTTGACTTACACACTTTCGTTTCTTATAAATTTTTCGCAACTTTTTTCTTGCGCACCTTTTCTTTTGAGTGCGTGTGTGTGTGCATAGTTGAAGTTGCTGTACACACACATACACATACCTATTTATATATATATTTTTATTTAAAAATGCTGTGTGCGTGTGTAAGGTGAGAAAGGCGGATTGAAATTTATTACGCATAAATCTAGACGTTACGCAATTTTAAAAATAAACCCCAGCAGCTATGCTAAAGTCGATGTGAGGGCGTGCGTGCAGCTACGTGCTGCTTGGTGTGCTAGCGTGATTGCAGTGCCAAAGTGTTCGCTTTGTACGTGCCAAAGGACACAAGAAAATATTTATATACCTACTTATTTGAGTTGAAAAGTGTTCACACATAAACGCATATATATATATGGATAGCTATAAAAAGGTGTTGCCTAGTACAAGTGAGTACGATAAAAAAACTAAATGACGAAGCTCTCATTGATTGTTACCAGTTTTCTTGTTTATTTGTGTCTTGGAGAAAGGCGGGCGCTCGCGTATTAGAAAATGTATGTAGATGGAATTAATGAATGAGAATTTATTAGAACTTTTCGTACCTGTCACACGCCGTCATGGCCATGCCCCTGATTGACTTGTATATGCCCTGAACAACGACTCTAACCGCATTGAAGTAGAGACGTGGGGAAACTGGGAGTTGTTAACAAGCTCAGTAAGGGCAGGATAGTGTCGTGAATCTAAGTCGCATGGGCGTCAAACAAATTTGTATCCGTAAACAGTCAATTTGGAAAGCATATTTTGGTGATGATAATTGGAAGAGAGGATGGATCAATTACAGTTGGCAGTGCAATAAAAATACACTGACAATTCCTAGATAGACTCAGTGTTCGAAATGTACTCGAAGTATTTGGATATGTCTGCTGAATTTAGAATTTGCACAGCAGCATGTCTCGTAAGGCTTCCATATTTTCTGACATGCAGGGAATAACAAAGCGTATAGAAGCGTCAAATATTATCTCAAAAACGAGCATGTATTGAAGTTTTGTTTTTGTTAATATACAGTATAGATATTTATATCATTGCCTAGATTTTGACAGGTAAAAAATTTGAGTGTAGAAGGCGCCTGAGGTTTGACAATAGCTAATGGGTATGAAATGAGGAAATTACTACTACTTGGAAAGAATTAAAAGCCATCGTTTCTCTTTTCCATAGAAAGCACCCTATCTCTGAAAACTATTGACTAGAAATATAGTGGCTTTAGAAATTTCGCTTGGGTTTTTTGTGGAAAGCGTGTTATACATTTTTTTAATTTAGCAAAATTCATATGATTAAATTTGATGAGTTGAATAAATAATATTCTGGACATTTTATTCATTTTGTACAAATATTGTAGAGTCTTGTCAATGTTTTGCTTTTCCTTCCAGACATGTGCAGGGTGAACTCACATTTATTGAAATGTTAATAGTTTTCAAAACTAATGTTGATATACAAGATGTTAGTGTTGACGATTTTTTTATGAATTAACGCTTAGAAAAAGTTACGTATACGCCACGTCGTTCTTAAAGCGGTAATGGAATAGCAAAGTGGATATGACAGCAATGAAATGGTATAAAATTAAAGCTGAGAGAAAGCCCCTCCTTATAAAAGGAAGAAAAAACGATTGCTGTTTTAAATATTCCTGTCCAGCTTATAAGAGTTTCGATACTAACCCAGCAAGCCATCAGAGTCATAAATGAGCAGGAAATTAGTTTTAGATGGTGGAGTTTAAGCTCTTTATGAACTCATTTGTGAGTTGGAAAAACTTTTGAGGCGAGGTCTCTGTGTTTTATTTTTTTCTTAGATTCAATTCAGATTTGCAAAGTGAACGACTTTAGTGCACGCTTCTCGCAGGTAGGAAAAAAAATCACTTACAATATATGTTCTCCCTCCGCTGGCTCACGTTTCAACCTTGTGCTAATTAGAACAAAAAAGTACGCTCGTACCCCTATAATCGTTGCCATTGTACTTACTCCACTAGCACTGAAGTCAACTTCTTTCAAAGCTACCTGCCGTGTAACAAGAAAAATTGCTGTCGCTAACTCAAAGCTTAACAGGCTTTGCTTGGTCGTCTGCTTGTCGCCTATGCATCAGCTTAAAGCTTTTTACACGCGTGCTTAGTTGTGTGTGGGAGGAGCGTCCAATGTACATATATGTATGTACGAGTGTATGTGTATGCGTCTGTCACATTGTTCGTGGTTTTCTGCGCCGCACGACTGAGGCTTTGCACTTCTGTAATGCAGACTCAAATTTCATACACTCGAGGAAGTAGCCACACTTATTACTTGCTGAGGTATTTAAATATTTTTTGTTTTAATTTTTTCATTATATCTTAGTTAGCTTTTGATTAATTTTTTTCCTTCACAACTAAATGACTCAATTTATTTGCCAACCACATGCAGCTTGCTGCTTTGTGAGTGCCATTTTCTTGACTTTTTTTACTTTCTTTACTTCCTTTGCTCTCTGTTAAGTACATATTTTGATGTACTTTTAATTATCACACTTAATGCCATTTTTAATTCACGCAAGTCCTTAGAAATCGTAATGAATGTACATTCATCTATTTAAATATTTTCCAGTTGTTGTTGCAATGTGCTCAAGTAATTGCAGATATTTATTTGTAAAGTGCTTTTCATGACTAAAGCACACTCAAAAAATGCTTATTTTAATAATTTGTATAAATCTAATTTAAGAATGGTATTAACCTTTTTCATTTTGTGTAAAAGAAACAGTTTGAAAACTTGGTGGATTTTTAAATGGGATAGTTGGAATCGAATTGAGTCAGAAAGAAGAGCATTTGACCATAAAAATGTAGTGTTTCACCATTACATTTCTTAGAATATTTAAAAGATATATCAATTCTTATTGTGCTATAGTTATGAAACGCACTGTTTATTCAAATGAAGATAGAACTGCACGATATGCCTGTGCTGTTGCTTCACAGCAGTCTGCGATAGTTGCTTCTCCGTAAGCTGCATCTTAAGTTTCAGCGGCGTTATGGAATTTCCTACACTTAAATATTGTATGAACAAGATTCATTTTGCTCTGAAGTGCCGGCTATTTATTTTCGTTTGTGATTAATAAAGTTGACACTTGGCGATTAATATTATACTTCAGGAATTCTAGGATCCTTGTTATGGCTGCAATTTGTTACTAAGTTTTTTCAGTGAGCCGAAGAATGCCAGTACTTTGTTTTTGTTGTTGGTACATTACTTCAGTTAAGTTTTCAAACTCTTGTCTCATTTAGCGGTATGTTGGATGGCGACTATTGAAATAAAATATTTTGCAATATATCCTGAAATATTTCGAACAACACTAAAATATTCTTTTGAAAATTTTTGAATATTTTTTAATTGTTGAGTGATATTTTTTAGAATTATAAAAATGAATTATCTCTTTCCTTTTGTTGAAAAATATTTTATTTTTTTAAACGAGCGAGTATTGAATACAGTAAAGAAAGAACTGTGATCAGGGTAGATACATAAAAGCTGTTTTTACTTGCTACAAAAAAACCACACGTACTTCCTTTATGTTTGCCCAAAACTGATTTTGAAAACCCACCTGTCGTAAGATAACAATTTCTGATTCACATAGTTTTTATTATATCAACTCAATCTGACGTAGGAAGCTCTTCAAGCAAAATGCTTGAAATATATTATTTTTGTATTTTAAGCTGAGTGGCTTTCTCTGAAACTTTCGCAGAATTTGTTAAAACTTTTTAAGAGTTTAGATTGTATTAACGATTTCAGGAGAAGTTATTTTCATCATCTTATTTGGTTTTATTACGTCAAATTAATTACAGAATATTTAGATCATGCTCCCAGGTGTTCTGGCGTCATTTCTGGTTGCTTTCAAAATACACCAGGACTGGCATAAAATAAAAAAATTTAAAATTGCACTCTGGTTGAAGGCTTTAACCTATGTTGTTTTAGAAATAAGTTTAAATCTCAATTGTAATAAATGAGTATGGCCCATGCCAGGCTTCTTCATATATCGAAGCACTTTTTATGGTTAATCTTGTATGGGTTTTAAAGAGGCGATTCCCTATTTTTAAAATTTATCTAATTTGACACGCCCTAATAAAAGCGCTAAATCAAGAACTCAGACATAATCTGCTATAAGCTTACAAATGTTGTTTCAAAAGTTTACCCCTTAACGTCGCTGCTGCAAACTACCAAAAAGAAGCTCGCTCAGTATCCATTCGCTAAAAAATTGAATTTTGCCATTATGATTATTTTCATTCTAATAAATTCTGTAATTGTTTATGACGACCAAATTTCACCAAAACGATTATTTAGGTTTGCAGAAGCTTCCAAAGAATGAAATGGCTTCAGAAATAGTCATAGGCTGCGGTAGCCTTTGTGTTCAATTCATTGGAACGCTTAATTAATATGATTTCAGTTTGTTTAAGTTTAACGCGAAAGAGCAATAACAAATAAATCCTAGAAGTCTAGACTGTGAAGCAAATCGACAGCCACACTGCAAAACCCTGTATGTTCAAAACCAAAAAGTTTTCAGGAGAGGGAAAAAACTGTAATAATTATAACGTATTTATATGAGCGACGGTTATTTCATTTCACCACTGGAAAGAAACGGGAAGTTGTAACCCGATTCTGACAGCATTTTAATTTGGAAATATCAAGATCTATGGGAAAGGCGTAGAACCTTATTTTTGGAAAAATAGTGACTTACGGGGTTTTGCAGTGTGGCTGTCGAAATGCTTTAGCAAAATTAAGTAAGTGAGAGTGCTGAAGCCTGGATTCTTTATTCCTGTTTGCGTTATTGAAAATATTTCCAATGTTAACATTAAAGAAAAAACATGAAAGGAAGTTCAAATTCTGATGATTGTGGGCATGGCCACAATTACTTCCAATGATTTGCATATAAATAGATGAATTCACCTTAATATACCCACTAAAAATTCAGTTGAATTATCACTCTAAGGTGGAGAAAGTCACTCACTCTCGTTCATCGCAATATTTTTTTTCGGCTTCTTACTTCTTCCCCTGCTTTCATCTTTGGGTGCCGATAAAGCTTGTACAACACAATTAAATCTTCTTCGATACTCGCCAACGCGCAGTGGTCCACAAATCTTTCGAAGAATTTTTCTCATCAGATGTTGTTAGTGTCCACGCTTCTGCACCATATAGCATTCAAAATCATTTTCTTATAATGAACTAATCGGATTGCCCGTTTAGGGGTTAGGTAGTTCGACTTTAAGCTACACGTTTTTTTTCGATTTCTTTTGTGAGCCTATATGGAGGGATGGGGGAATGGTAGGAGTATCCCGTCTTCAGAGATTGTAGAATTGTGTTCAACATCTCCCTGACAAGCAAACGTACATTTCGATGTGCCTTCGAAATTCTGAGTAAATACTGTTATCTACGTGTATCTGCGTTTGGAAAATGACGATAAGAGGGGGTGGGTAAAATGGATGCAAAAAAAAGGAGAGAAACAAACACTTTCAACGTGATATAGAGGAGCAGTGGAAGTAAAGTAGCCCTAAGACGGATGGTAAACAATAATTCAGAAACAGCCGAAAAACTAACAACGGATGTTCAAACAAGGGTAAGAACCTTACTTCCGTGACACTCGGGCAAGCGATAAACATATTTTCATGGAAATCAGCTTGCGACCTGCGAAAATCGTAAGCGGATGTAAAGCAAAGAATGGCATTGATTGTTGAGTCAACAGCGATAAATTGCAAGAAAGTTCCCAAGTGACTAAGTATGTACAGTTGTACTCGTACATATGTACATGTGTATGTGTGTATGTAGGTGCGCTCCCATACCAACCAAAACATAAAAGGGTAAAAAAGGATGCAAAAAAGGAAAAGCCGTCTTAGATTTGACCAACATTTGCATGCCTCATTTAAAGGGTAAAATAACACCAACAACAACAAAGATGCTAAATACGAATAAAAAGCAAAAGTGGAAAAGCATTTAAGCTGTCAATGTTGAGTGATGAGAGTGAGTCGGTTGCGAGTTCGAAAATTTGTAAAAAAAAAGCGGCTAAATTCAGAATGAAATTCACAAATCGGAACCAAATGAAAGTAAAAAACAAAAAACGTTTAACTTGATCTTAATTGGGGTGTTATACTCGTATATAAGATGTATCCAGGCTGTAATTTTTGCAAAGCTTCGATTGCTCTACTGAGCTCACTATATTGGCTTCTATTGGACCACGAATTTTTCTTGAAAATCGGTAAAGTTAAGATAGTTTAGCTATGTGTAGAGATTTTACTTTAGCATATAATTTCTTAGCTTTAGTAAATAGGAAAGTCCATGTCTCCGATAAACACAATTCACAAAATGTACACATCCGTTCTTCGATCCTTCTTGTGAAGAATTGTTCCTTCTGAAGGGCTCACAAGTTTGTGGAGCTTTCGCACTGATTGGCTGAAATATTTGGTTCAATTTGCGTAAAAGTTGTATGCGGATTCTCAGAGCTCCCTAAAATTACAGGCCGTAGACATTTGCTTGTCGGGCAGTGTTTATTAAGGGCAATAAATATTGAATCTATTTAGAGCCAGAGTATAGTATCCACCTTTTATGCATTACTAAGTAAAAATTGTTCCTTGTACAGGGCATTTTAGAAGTATTAGCATAACAAATAAAAGTGGAGCACATTCTCCTTCGCTTTGACGTTTTGAACCCAAATATTTCTTTCGCATTACGTTGGTTAAAAATATTTGCTATTTTTATTGAGATCATATTTCAAACTGTTTTAGGATTTAGCTTAGATAATCTATTTGACTTACGTCAACTATAAAAGCAAACGTACCAACAAAAAGCTTAAGCCCAAGGAAAACTTGCCTAAAAAAAAAAAAAAAAAAATAGATTTCAAAATTCACATTTCGTCAAACGGCAAAAGATGACAAGCTTGTGCGACATCACTTTCACAAAAGTGTAAGCACTCGAAAACGAAGAAGCAGCAACAACAAGCAAACAGAAAAAAACAAAAACGTCAAAATCAAAGCATAGTAGGCAGTTAGTTGTGAAAAAGAATGATGCTCAAATGCAAAATTCTACTAAGTCAAAGTTTAACCTCATTAAAATGCACTAAATGCTGGATTACAGTTGTTTGAATAGGCTCAGCAGGACACACACATACACACCACACACACACTCATATGCATACTCAAGATGGCATCTTGTAAGCTTTTGATTTTTGCTCCATTTAGTTGCAGCATTTGTTGACTGATTGTTCGAATTGTTTTTAGCATTTTAAATGAGAAGCACAAAGACATACTCGTACATGCACTCAGCAAGTGAAATATGCATACGAACAAATAGATTCGTAAAATAACCTGCAGGAACAAATCGTAGAACCAATGACCTTTGCACAAAACGGCTTCAAAATGATGGGCGAAATCAGAAAACAGTTTTTGCTGGTGGAAGTGCTCGAACTGAAAACTTTACCATGGAGATTTAAGTAAATTTGATTCATGAGTTGTGGCATTAAAGTTGAAATTGAAAGTTTCTAGAATTTTCTTCAGTTTTCAATTTGAACAAATATGCCTCAATTTCGTACATATGTTTACCTACATTAGGCTATCATACGAAGAAAAGTATTATTTAAAAAATTTCCACACTAATAAAACTTTCTTTAACTAGCTGATTTTGAGAACCGTTATACTACGGACTACAAAACGATTTGCGTGTTTGTTATGAATTGATATCTGAAACAATGCACTCAAGGGCTTTTGTTGTATAAATCGGCTCTAAGGGTTATAAAATTACTTTGAAAACTAAGCAGTTCTTAACGCCGTTTCTATATAGGTACATTGGGCGTTAGTACTAAGGTGTTACAACTAAGCAGTGAACAGGTTAGCGCTAAAGTCTTTCCCACTTCTCAAAGAAAATTAAATACTTCAAGAAATGCTGTCGTCATCAATGAACTAATTTTTACGAGTACTTTTAAAGTCTTATAAGGCACTCACTGAACAAAAAGTTAAATTAAGAGGCAGTTTTATAAATACAATAAATCTTAAAATTCCTTTATAAAAAAATAAATCTCTTTTTTTTTTTTTTTTCGTGTGGCGTATGCGGCATTCTAATATCCTTACAATGTGTATGTGTATGACCTCTCCGATAACTATGTCATCATATACTCGTTGTTGTTGACAGCTGCTTGCACATGTTAGCACAATACAAAGTTGTTTTCTTTTAACAAGACCGTGACAGTGTTAACAACAAAATCTTATGCAGCTCAATGTTATCTTCATTTAGCTATCTATTTTATACACTTCCTTCTACTTTTTTTGTTGTTTGCTCTTAAGCGCAAAACTAGGAAATGCGGTCGCGTTCATTGCTGCCATTATTGCATGTAAATGTCAAGTGCTTTTTTCATTCTCGCGCACACACACACACACACCCAACTACACTCAAGCAAGCCTTTCATCTCAGCTTGGGTCGTTAGCTCGTTGCTCGCTGTAATTGTGAAAGTATTGTAGTACATCATCTTCTTATTCTTGATTTTTTTATTTTTGTTTTTCTTTCATTTATTTTTAGTCGAATTATTTTAAAAGAAAACAGACAGCTGAGTGTCAGTGTGCCAGTGTCAACGGTAAATGTCACCTGATGGCTCGCACCGAATTTAAAAGCCTTTTTGGAAAGCGTCGATTTGGAAACGTTACTCTTACCCTTACTTGAAGAATATGCTAAATGGAAGGCTTACAAATGTAAATGTTTGTTTTACTCGCAATTCAAAGGTGCTTTAATTGATTTTTTGCAGAAGCATGTTTTAGTTGGGTGGGGAATTCATCTTAAGCAGAAATAATCACTTTTAAATCTTCTTTGATTGAATAATTTTCAGCATAGTTCTGCAACCTCTAGACTTTATGCTGTTTGTACTCTGTGAAACGAAAACTGAGTAGTGAGTAATTAAAACGTGTTCGAATTAAGCCAAGCATTTGCACTTAGGATAATTCAAAATTTGCATGTCCGAAATGTGGAATCAGGTCTTTGCAGTTAGGTTAGAGTCACATATCCATTATAAATACGGGTATATCAGCAAGTATTCCACGTTAAATTAAAGTTGGTATAATCTTGTCACTTTCCCTGTGCTTGTTCTATTACGGCCAATATACATACATACATATATGTAAGTGGCGTTTCATATTTATGGCACACTTAAAATTGACATGGTAATCACTGAATTAGTCTCTGTTTTAATTCTGTATGATCTCACAAATATATTACCTATTTTTGTAATAAATTAGAAACAAACAAATAAAAAAAAAATTTGGTCAAAAACTCCGAAATATAATTTTTTTTTCAAATTTCGGGATATCTAAAAATATATCAGAGGTACATAAAAAAAATTTACTTCAAAATTTAATGGCAAACTTTTTTTTCAATTAAAAATTTTGAATTTTTTTCCAAACACGTTTTTTTATTATAGTTTTGAATGCAGCCCCTTTAAACCAACTATACAGGAGGAAAAGGAAAAGATCTTATGATAAAATAAAACTCCTTATTAATATTCTTTCAAATCAAATGTCCAGGTGTCACATTTATGAAACACACTATATTTACGTATTTATAGGTAAAAGTATCTTCTGCCAAATCTTACATATACGAGTAAAGCGCAAGTGAATTAGACTGAATGAAAATGAAGGTAGTTGAATTATGTAGTTAAGCTGTGAATGCGCTACATTCGCTAAAATGAGACTGGATTAAGCGCAGGTTTTTTTTTTTAATTTTTTTTATATTTTCATTTTACTGAACTCATCAAGCAATTTTTTTACTTTTTTCCTTAATGAAATTTCTGTTTTATGCACCACCTTATACACATATTTTGTTCCATTTTTATTCACTATTTATTTTTACTTTTTTCATGCATCTAATTTAAAAGAGCGAATTCGCTGATGTAATACTAGGGCAAGGCGGCACAAAAGAACAAATGCTTGGCTGATGCCGTTGTGTTGGTGTTTGTATTAAGCAGCATTAGCAGCTACTACCTGTAAATCCTGTAAAAATGCCAACAGGCGAAAATGATAATCAGCATGTTAATGAAGTACACAGCCACGACGGTAATGAAGTACTTGTACTGTGGCACTCGCCAGGTCTATTGTGGCCGGTGCAAGGGGCATACACACTCGCTGCTAGTTAGCTGATGACCAGCGTGGATATTGGAGATGGAGAAACGTGCTACTGGCGGAGGGTGGAGCACTGGGTTCAATGAGACTACAAACGATTATACGTTGAATTGAGCTCAAGTGTTGTCATCCGTTGTTGGTTTGAGGCGTACACTTCTGTTTGTCTGCTTGAGTGCCTGCAGCTGCTACAACCCCACCTGGGTGTTAATGCGTTGTTTTACGCTATGTCACAAGGCACCTGAGGTAATAACCAAAACCATAGTACAAGTAATGGTGCTTTTGGTGCTTGGGCTATTGCCGTTGATGAAGAACTTGCACGCGACTTGGATTGAGTATATTAGTGGTGTTGCTGCTGAGACTGTAGGCTAATCTCGTTGCCAATGTTGCTAGTTGACACAAGTTGTTGGCACTTCGCGTTTTCTCTTTGTTTCAGATTTTTTCTATTCGCTTGTGCTCATTACTTTATACTACTTTTTTACAAAGTTACTTAATTATTTTTGTAATCTGCTTTGTTCGTCAGCTTCCTTTTTTTTAATTTACTCTATCTAGTTTGTAGTTAGTTTTGATATTACACTTTTTACCTGTGGGCTGAAACAAAAGTAGTGAAATCAAATTAAACAAGATGCATTTGCAATTACTTAGATACCCAATGTGAGATGGAAGATAGATTTATTTGTGTAAAGCGTTGTTGACTCTTTGTAGTCAACTCAAATCTTGACAGTCTTCGTAGTGTTAGCACTGCATATCTATGTATATAAATCTGCGTTCTTTTTTTTAGCGGGGGAGGAAATATATCTTGTTCTTTAAAAGCGGTCCTGTAGGAAGGAGAGCTTGTTATGTAGTCTCACTCAAGCTGCCAGTTTCCCAATATGACCATGACAGCTTTGGGGGCCAAATCGATAATCATATTGGCAGTTTGTCTTTGAACCTTGAACAGTTATCAGTGGCGTGTGAGTACTCAATATAGTCACATAAAGGTCCGTTGTGGTACGATAGTGGATGTTGCGCATCTCTCTAATAACTCATGCAATTGGCCCACTCAGCTCCATACCCTGTTTCGCAAGCAACTTTAAGGTCAAACAACTTTGATGTTAGCTAATTTGAAAATATCCAAATTTTTACTTTTACAACTTTCACTGCACTTGCATAGATTAGTGTCCATTAACTCAAAAAAGAAAAAAACAAAATTAAAAAATTCGAAGATCGAAAAAAGTTGCCACCAACTAGTTTACAAGTTCGCGCTGCCTATCTGCAAACAGCAGACATCAGCTTTTGTGTTCGAAAACATGTCGGTCAGGCACACACCATATACATCCAAGCTCAAAATCGCACAAAATCCTTTCACGACATGCTGTGAGAGAAATTTTGAAAATATTCGTCCTTGTCGTTTATGCAAACTTTCTAAACGGATGTATGTAAAGAGCTTTTTCCAAATACATACATACATATAGATTTATATTGGAACGATTTTCCGTCATCCCATACATATAAATACGAATACCCTAAGAAACTAGTTGCAAACTGGTTCAAAACTAGTCTAAGAAAGCTCTAGCTGTAGCCTTGTAACGGTACTGACTAGTTTGGCGTTTCACCGTAGGGCAGCCACTTACTTCTACATGCACATTAATATCGCCGCACTAAGAAAACATTTCTGACTATTCGAAACTTTGAGATGACACTTAAAATTGCAGCTCTTGTAGGACGAAAATAAAGAGAATCTGAGGAAAGAAAACTTTGTTAAAAGAAAGAAAAAAACTGAAATGCAAAACGTTATTGTTACGACAAGAAAGGACCGGCAAATTTGTCAAGCGAAGGCCAAACGACAATCAGAAAAACTCACTGATGAGTATGATAGCTCTGAGTATATGCAAGTGTTGCTCTGAATGGTTGGATCGTTGGTTGCTTGTTTGCCTTGCTCTTGGCTGCTAACGCACCTATGTACTCGTATACGTGCACACACACACACCCGCAGCCACTCATGCAAATATCTCTCTTCAAATGTGCTCGACGTTGAATGAATGATGAATGAAAAGTTTTCGGCTGCACGTCGCAACACTAAATATAATTCAAACGGTGATGCTTCCCTTGGCAGTTGGCTTTAGTTGCAGCAAATGCAATCGACTCGTGCAGTTTGTCTTGGCGGACGTTGCTTTGATATGAATTCCTTCGTTTGGTTTTACGAATCAACGGAGCGTATGAGTGATCTAGTATGTATGTATGTGTGTATGTGTATGATGAGTTTGTAGGCAGTGTGCTTTAATATTCCCTCCCATCTCGAAATGATGGTTGAGTGTTTTGCCTAAAATGTTTTATTGGTATTAACTGCGTTCTAAAAACTTTATTATTTTCTTACAAAAGTTTAGTTTCAGGTTTCGAAAAGTTTTTGATACATTATTTTCTTAAGAATAATAAGAGTAATTAGTTGCAGCTGTTTTTCTTGCTTGTCAGTTAGGGACAACTAAAGAAGTTTGGACTTTTTGTTAAAAAAAAAAAAAAATACCTCAGAAGTAAACAATTGTTAAATATTTGAATGACTGATGTCTGATATGTTTACTACTAAAAACTAGATTGTAAAATAAATCGATACTTTTTTATACCATCATAAAAGCTCTATGCATCACATCACACGAAATAGTTCTACACATCACATCACATGATTGCAATGTAGTGATATAGAATTAGTATAAAATATAAGCTGATTGATTGATTGATTGGCAAGATCGAATGGTATGGCGATGGTAGAAGATAATAAATATTTTAAACGATGTGCCGGTATGAGAAAACATTTTTTTTTTTTTATCGTTATTACAAGGCTGATGAAATGTAACCACCTTAGCTTAATCATTCAATTTTAAGGCCTTCTCTTTTACCTGACGCTTTTCGCGATTATTTTCTTTAAGGATTTTCACTTTTTTTTTTCGCTTTCCCCACCTTACTTCTTTTAACTCTCCCAAGGTAGACATGAAAAAGCTTCCCTCTTGTGGCATGCAATTTCATCTCTAACGAGAATATTGAATTAGTTTTGCAGTAAAAGTTCGTTCTGTGAAACAAAAGGTACCAAAATATATAGAAGAACTCACAAAATAGTACGTAGAAAATTAAAAAAGTTAGTGTTTATCTGCATCCATCCTACGCCTTTAGTGGCAGCAATTGTTTTCGTTGCACTTAGGCATTAAAAAGGCAACGAAATCAAAATAAAAGAAAAAAGTAATGAAAAATAGTTAAGCAAAGTTACCAAAGATATGCGCTATTGTTTTGATTGCAGGCAATTTTAGCGGTTGAGCTGCTGGGAACAAACCTCTTGGGCGTACCTAAAGGAACAATAAAATCGAAAACTTACAAAAATGAGTTAAGTTTGCATCAAAACGAAAAGTTTCGTTCGTAGAAAGGAATAAGGTTGCAGTTGTATAGAGAGAAATCGCAATAAAATTAAAAGAGCTCTGGTCTTCGCTTGTATGACTCTGCTATTAGAGCCTTTAAGAACAAAATATTTGAACAGACGGAATTAACCCTTTGTGGTATAGCTTATATATAGCTTAACATAGCAAGCTTAATTTGGATTATTTTTTGGAAGCATTTAAATAAAAGTTTCCTGGTTTTGAATTAGAAATCTGTTGAGCGATATATTAGAGTATCACATGATGATAAAATATGATGTCACATGATGTTAAAGTATGATGTCACATGGTGATAAAATATCATATCACATGATGTTACAGTATGATGTCACATGATGATACTGAGATAATTTAGTGTTCTGACTCATATTTGTGACCTTTTAAGTTATTTAAGCATTAAAGGTAACGTTGAAACTTTGTGCTCAAATAACAATTTCTTGCGTTGCCTGCTGGAGCCTGATTCCCTCCTTGGTTTACATCTTTCGTAATAAGCTCTATTTCTCGGAAAATAAAAATCAATGCATATGCAAAGTCGCATAAATAGTGGTACAGATATTATTTTCAATTTCATGCAGCATGAACTTCTCTTACACATTTCAACTCTTCAACTACACAGTCAAAGCAAACGAAGCCAGCTGTTACAAAGCATACATTCGTACATATCTATCTATCAAACTGCTACGAAATATACATAATAGATCATATACATACATATGTATATATTCAGGGTCATTATAATGGTCGGTCATACTATGAACTGCAAAAACAACAACTCAAATCTTGATGGCCATTGTTTGAGTTGCTAAGTGCTTCGTTTGCTCCCTTAACAGGGGACTTGACCTATTTGTCTATGAAAATCGTTATCTATTTATTTGTACGTAGAACTATGATGTTGATGATGATGATGATTCTGATGCATGTCATAATTTTATATGAGATCCAGTTGTAGGTTTCTATACATGTACGTGTCCGAGTGTTTATAATTTTTGTAAATATGCTTTGTTATTATTATTATGTCAGTAGGTACACACACTCACACAATTACATACTTGACTATGGCGTTACATATTTATGTATTTGTGCACTCGCTTGCCAACTCAACGTACAAACGTTTTGGCATCTTTATGTGAACAAAACATATTTTATGCTCTCAATGGGCTTTCTCATGATTAATGGCCACTCAAAATGAAATAAGATTACGTCGGATTCCTGGGAAATTTTTCTTTTGCTTTTCGCTGCCGTCATACATCCACGTGTCTGTATGTAATTCAGTATGATTTTGGACATGCTTCGAGTGCTGCTATCTACGACCCTGATGAATGTGAAACAAGTTTATTATCTGCTGTTGCAAGTAAGTTTTTTATGGTCAGCATTTGGCCTAAATGTATGACTGGGTTGATGTTGATAAAATTTCAACCAATGACTTCATATTGTTTTTTTTTTTTGTCCTTTTTTTTTCTTTAGAAATGGACTATATTTTTAGAATAAGTTATTTCTTTTGAAGCTGGACATGAAATGAACATTAGAATTTTGCATAAACAAATCTTAGGGATTTGTTATTAATAAAATGACTAGAGAGCTGACAAATAGCTGCATGTACATACATATATCGAAGAAGAAGTAGGCATTCAGTAGCCGATATATCAGGCATTAAATAGGAACGACAAATTTTTTGCTTCTACATACCAAAACTTTATAGTTTTACAGTGTTTTACGGCTGAAAAGCGGCAATATTTTCTAAATGAACTGGCTCTATCAGCATATTTCAGTGTACCATCCTCTTCCACATATGCTACTCTCCCTACATATTTTTTTCTGCTACATTCTCTTTTTGTTATTTTTTTTTTACTTTCAGGAGTGTTTTCTTAGAACTAACAATATTAAACAATTGAGTGGTACTTAAGAGAAAGTGGAAAAGTATAAGTGAAAATATCAGACATATATCTGAATACTTAATTTGAATATGAACCGAGCATCCACATCGAGGTTTAATCTCAGCAATGAATAAGGTATGTATTAAACATTGAAATTGTCTAGACAATGCAAATTTTTGTACTGAGTATTTGTTATTCTTATATACTATTTATATATGTAGGTTCACTTATAAGTCATTCTCAAACGCAAAAAGCTCTCTCATTAAGCAATATTGCTTATCATCAAGATTAAATCCATAATTCAATTTGACCTGATCCCAATATCAGGAATACTAAATTAAATTATGTTGGTTCATCTAAGTTTTATTTCGCTGTCACTTTCGCACACATACCAACATAGTCCACTAGTTCACTCAAGTGATTATATACTCATACACTTTCATATACATATGTACATGTACCAGAATTAAATAGTCACGTAATCATTTGCTCATAGAAAAAATAAACTACAAATTACAACAAATACACTATGCTGTTACGAAACATTCCTCTGTGGCGCATTTAATTCCATCCTTCAGTGACTACTTCAGTTGTATTAACCGTGCACTCGCACGTCAGCGCTGTCATGACAGTCCGTAACACGCGCACGTGTACGAGTATGAATGTTCACGCCACTGGCAGTTTGTAGTTAATTTTCACACGTCCACGCAGCTTGTTGTCGCATTTCCGTTTTCGCTGCTCACACCCCAAGCGACTTCCTTTCGCTTTTCCTTGACTATTGTGCATTTGTATTACGATTTTAAATGTACATATATGTGCTTACATATATACTTGAGTACGTATCTTAATTATTGGTCTCACCAGCTGCGCGCCATTGCTATGAAACTAAATAAAACAAAAACAAAAACAAAAAAAAAAATACAACAGTTAGAACAATTAGTCGCTAGTTCTTTTGTCCACACTTCATTCGTTCATTTCCTGAACGTCTCTTGATGGCCGTTAACTATCTGACTTTCTGACAGACAGCTTGGTCCATATGCAGTCCTTTTGCGGGTTCGCTTGTTTGTTGTTGACTGCTCGCTACCACTGTTGATGACTGTTATTATTATTTAGCTGCAGCTTTTCATGCCTCTTCCTTTCTGTGAGTTTGGTTGTTGTTGTGTTTACTCGTAGTTGTTTGTGAATTTGGTTTGCTGTCTGCGTCTGATACTCGCGTTGTATGTAATTTTCCTGGTGCTGAGCTACAGCAATTTACATACAAATTTTGTTTATCTCTTTTTTATTATTTGCAAACTACCTGCTGTGCTTTGACCTGATTTTTTCTGAATAAAAATTATTTAGTAAATTGATGGAGTTGAGACTAACCTATTCGATTATGATATGGAAAATACCACACATAAGCTTCTGCGCGGTAGGTGGGCTATTGATTGCAGGTCTGGCTTTTGAAGGCTGAGTAGAAAATTTAATGAACTGTCCCAAGTTTCTGGTTAACAACTTATTTTTAAAATCATACACCTTCCAGGGAAAACAAGGCCTGTGCAGTAATATTTATCATGATGTGTCAGGCATCACCGAAACCGGGCATCTTAACATCGCAAAAAAAAAATAAAAAACAGTAAGTGCTTTGCCCCTATAATTGTAAAGCGACGTGGGTTGTGGATCCTATGAGTGTGGCAGAAAATTCACCATCGACTCAAGCCAAAAGATTTGCCACACATCACAGTGTTCCATAGCGGCTAAAGGAGTTTTTATTCAAATAACAGTAGCACCATCCGCTATGTCGAAAATGGGAAGGATTATAGAACAATTGAACTCAGGCAAATTTTATTATTAGAGAACAAATTTTATATTAGATTAAGGAAGAAATAAGCTCACAGCTGACATACAAATCCCTTACTGCTTTGATGTCAGGTTTTTATTCAAATCATAGTATCAATTTCACTTTAAATGCATTTATCATTACTTCATTTGCTTTGAACAGCTTTATCTTTCAAGTTTTTAAGCCGTTAACTTATTAACTCCTTAAACAATTATTTATTTCTTCTTTGACTAATCACTTCTTGCATTCCTCTTTCTCAATATTTTATCACTCTAAAATTAGAAGACATTAGAAAACGCAAAACAATATAAAATTTATAATCCACTTAACTCGTTTTAAATATGGCCAAGTCTTATTGTGTCTACGTCATTATGCTTCGCGTGTCGCAAGTTTTTCTCATTCCACCATTTTGTACGTTAATTTAAAAAAACTTTTCGAATCATTTTCAAAAAAGCGAGATCATGTATATTTACCAACTTGAACATTGCCACTGCAAACGCAGCTCTTTGCCCCCCATCCTCAAGCCTCGAGCACGCGTTAAGCCCACGCATAGCACGGCGTAAAACCATAAAACCCGCATAATCAGCAACATCAAATTCAACGAATTCCTGCATGTCGACGTGCAGAAGACAGTAATTTTGTTGAGTATAACTGCAGCAGCAGTGAAACACCAAAACAGTCAGCAAATACAAAATTATTTAGCTGCACTTTTCTGACTGGTATCGAACTAGTACGAAAAGACTAAACTGAGAAGAAGAATGTTGGGGCAGAGATTTAAATTTGAATGCAGCTGTTTTCTAGTTAAATTAGGGGTCGAACGTCAAATACTCATGATAGCACGAAGATTGATGATATGACCTAGTTCGCCACTTGCCAACTCGTAAGTCCTAATCATGTTGTCAGCAGCTCAAATAGAACCAATTTAGATTCCTACTAGTAACGAGTGAGTTTCCAACTGGTTGCTTTTGCAGCAGGACGGCGTGAGTCCTTACCCCTGCGCAGTGCTTTGACACACTTTACTGCGGTTTACCAAAAAATGCTTTTCTTAGTCCTGACTTTGTTGCTTCATTAAATCTTCCAACCGAGTTTTATTTACTCATTTGCTGCTTTACCTCATTTAATAGGTGCGCATTATCCTTTCACTGGCAAAACTTTGTCCTTGCCTTGTAACTCGTTATGTCTATACGACTGTTGTGTATGCGTGCGTTTGTGTGAGTTTGCCGAGCTGTCGCCCTAATCCGCCTATAGCGAGTTTGGATTGTGGCGCAATATGTACCTTGTTATGTAGAAAAGTACATAAAGAAAATGTTTGACAACATAAAGAAACATGATAACATACTTAGTGTCACTCTCACGCACAACAACACTTCAGCATATTTCCTCAAAGCATTCAAGCAATCGGCTCTTTCTAAATCTTTTGGCATCCATCTTAACATCTTAATGCTAGAAAGCGCGCTATTTCATTTAGCCGCGAGGCTTTTCGACCAAAGGGTTTTCTTTGATAATTTTTTTTTTCTTTGGCGTTCTTTCTTCTATTAGTTTACTTGCGGGACGTGTTTACAAGTAATGCCGTATTTTTCTTCTTCTTCTTCTCCTTCTTATGCACCTGTGTGTAGCTGCTGCCTAAACCGCAAAGAGTTTTTGTTCTTAGTACACAGTCGTACGACAGGTTAAAGCCGAAATTAGCTGTCTTTAACGGGGATTAATTCGCTTTAAATCTACTTTTTCTTATTAAGGCCTTTGTGTAGTAGTAACACATCCGATTTAAGGGTTTTGAAAGTCTATAATTCAAAACTGTTTAGTCATTCATCGGAACTATTAATTTTTCCAGAAGAAATACACTCTGTGGCCATGCCCGCTTTTTACCATTTCTTGCTTTAAATCTTAACAATCGTAGAAAAGTTAATTAATTGTTGATAGCCATGAGATGGGCTCCGCCCGTTCACCGTTCTATAGTAACCGGGATATCTGATAACTAGTCTCTGTCCAAAAAAATACGGTTTGCCCTATATAGTTCACCTTATGGAAGCTTTTCTGCTAGTAATTCCACCTGACTATGTGAAGGAAGTTGTACCCCTCTCCTTCTTTTTTTTCGTTCTCTTCCTTTTTCTTTTCCCTCACCTGATCTTATTGTTCCCATAAGTAATTCTCTCCAAATTCCATATATTTTTTCATTTCTCTTTATCTTTCCACTCCTCTTTGTCGCATCATCAGCTGGCTTTTACTGTTTTCCCCTTTCTCCCCAGCTTCTCCACACTTCATTTCCTCGTTATTTTTCTTCCTCCTTTTCCTTAGTTCTCTCCCTCTGTTTCATTTCACACCTGTCTGAAATCACGAACAAATAACCTCAAATAACAAGGCGCCAAATTTGATTGGTAAAGTAATTGCGAAAATATATTACAAAAACTTTATGACAACAACAGACCAAATAATGATTTAATAAAAAACAATAAAAGACAAAGTAAAGCAAGAAATTCAATCAGAATTAAATTATGCAAATGCGCTCAGTTTTGCGTCAAACAATCAAGACGAAAATTTGAAGTAAATAGCAAACCAAGAGACATATTTCGGGCTTCTAAGCAGCATCCTCGTAATTCTATTCGGAAAAGTGAATTTACTTAAGTCATATAGCGGAAATAAGACATCCATAAATATTTAAATTATAGCCTAAATTTTATTTGCTTTTGTCCTCCTTCTCACTAATTCAAACAATATTATTTGTTTTTGTTTGTTTGTTTTCTCTTAAGATCTGAAATCTGTAAAACGTTATCATTGCACGATAAATTCATCATCATTTGCATAATTCGGTTATGTGACGTGCTCGAATATCAAAGGGACACGAATAAGGCCAATTGAGCTGCCTTATGCCACAACCTTCGCCCGCTAGCTTCATAAAATGCCATGCTTTTTGTTGTTATAAAAAAGTGGTCAACAAATTTCGTTATCGCAATGTAAACAAATCTCATCTTTCTACTATGGAACCACAAATCATTACAATGTCTGGTTGCCTTATTTGTAACTTAAGTTGGGGTGGGATTGAATTTTGGAATGTTTTTTGGATATGAGGGCGTAGGATGGTAAACCTTTTTACATCCAAATGCTGGTTAAGTGGAAAAAAATGAGTTGGCAAACAGAAATTTTCCTCCGAGTACGTCAAAAAGATTTCGGTATTTATAAATGACGAAAAATAGCCTGAATATTTGTTATCCTTAGTGTGCTATGTTGGAAGACTACGCTTACTTGGATTAAATTGGAGGTAATATCTGGCTATGTTATGTGAACATTGATTGAACCAACCATTGGAGCCATTGTCACTACTTTGCATTCTCATTTTCACTATTACCCTAGTCCCCACAAGAACTGAAGCAACACTCTCGTTAGTGGCTAGATCCAATTTTTCATTTTATCCATCTGTCAGCATGTCTTTAGTCGTTGTGGTAGCTTTTTAAAAAAATCACTTGGATATATGTATGTACGTATGCATTAGTATGTTTTGGCATATTTTGGGTTGCCATCCGTGTCTGACCCAATTTGTGGGTGTGAGTGAGCTGCTTCATTGATTGGTGCTATACTGGAAAAAACCGTTTTCAACAGAAAAAACTTGTTCCTAATGCGTAGGACATACACCAAGCAACACTGAAAATTGACGTGAAAAAATCGTAAATATCGCTTTTTTTGCCAAACACATCGAGGGATTAAAAGGAAAGTTTTCGTATTTCGCATCGAAGAGTGAACTGGAGTGATTGTGCATGTGTGTGGTTATGCTTAGATATTTTCTTGTATATTCAAGAGGTACATAGTCGCCCCTTTGGTTTCAATTCCGAAATGTGCCATCGGTAAAATCATATCATATAGGCTATAGCAAAGTTAGCTAAAATAAGCTCTAAGTAGTTTATAAGGACTTATATAAGCATTATGTGTCTCAGCACTAAGCGGCTTGGAAGTGCACAAATCAGTTTAGCTCTATGGTGTAAAAATATAAAAATTTAACAGACCTTTTCCACGACGGGAACAAAATAAAAAACTTCAATCAGGTGAAAGGATGGCTCAGGGGTTGGTCAAAAAGATCAAAACACTTTAATAGAACAATTAGTATTTAATTAATAGATATAGTTGGATGGATATTGAGTTACATGAATTATATTTAACAATGTATATATGTATATCAAATGTATTTAACTCGGCACACACGCTGCGACTTGGTTGTTCGGGCTGTTTCAAATCAACTGCTGCTTGTCGGTTGGTTGTTGTTCGTCGGCGTCGATTTCGACACCGGGTTGCATTTTGTCAGGGTCACCATTGGTTTGCTTACACAGGCTTATCTTGTATTATGTTGTACTCTCTTCTCTTCGCACTCGTAGATTTATCCTCATCTTTCTTTTTCTTTATACATTGTTTTTTCCCCACCCCTACACTCCTTTTCTTTCTTCTAGAAATTTTCTAATGCTACTCCCCATCTTCCCTCTTTTGCTCTACGGCTACTGCTACTAACAAATAAATTCCTACCAACGCCGAAATGCAACTTTTGTATAACATCAGGCTTTTCCAAAAACTATACATGGCCTGTGTCATACATAACGAACTTCTCGGAAAACATTGATTTTTTGGCAGGTGAATTTTGAAACCTTAACTTTTTTCTTTTATAAATACCTTCGCACCCAAACAAAGAGACTGGATCTAGGTCATATTCCATATACCTGTATAAGTGTGTGGAAACTCTATTTAAATTGGAAGCGTGTGGTATCACCAGCATGTGTTTCGTACATTTTTGCTTCTCCAATGTCACTTTTGCCGGCCAAGCTTGTGAGTATTGCTTACTCAGGTGAGCAGATGGATATATGAATAGCTGAAATAGTACACTAGGCATTGAACATAGCCGGCTAATATCCACACGCTTGTGCACACATACAGACATTGTTCACACAAGTGACAGGTTGGGTTCTTGGAACAATTTCCAATGCCATTACTGGCTTTAATGACTGAAGCAGTCGCTTGTTCGAATAGTTCTCTGGGAATTACGTGAGGAGTGTAGATTAGAAATCGAAAGGATAAAAGTGAGAGTGCAAAGGGATATTGGGACAAACGTCAACTTGTTTTGAGAGTAAGTAAGGGAATTAACATACCCCGTAGGGAAAATAGATAAGTACAGCTTTATAGTACTGAGTCTTAACTGGACAAAACCTAAAAATCAAGTTATGAAGGCAAAGTGTAACCCTCAAAAATGTTGACTGTGGTCTTTCACTGAGGGGTGATGGATTCCTAGCCCTCTAACAATTCGAGGTAAAATACTTTTTAACTTACATTTTCTTGCTTATCGAATCCCTATTCTCTATTTGCTATATCAGCAGCGAAAAGTAAACTTTAATTCAATCACCAATTAACCAACTTCCACAGAAAAAATTTTAAATTCTCACAGGGTTTGTCTTGTATACACACTGTCGTATCTGCCGTCATCCAGATTTATGTATGTATTTGGTCGATGGCATGAGATGGTTCGAAAAATGCTGATGAAATGTTTTGTCATTTGCGTTTCAATTTCCGCCAATGTCGCTACACGAATGTCATGACATAGACCAAACTAACGTGCAGACAATAGCAAGCAATGTTGGTGCGAACGAAAATACCCACACACACATACACGTATAGGTACATACTGGCTTACAGAGCTAAAATAGTTTTGCGCCCTTTTGATTTTTGGCTTTTCGTTATTTCCGCACATTTTCCTAATGGATAAAATAATAAAATCAAAGCAAAACCTATGCCACTAATATTTATGTGCTTTGTAAATGACAACAAACTACTAAGTAGTAAAATGAATATGTTTTGTGTGTTAATACAGTACGTTTCATTATTATAGCGCCATCAGAATAGGCAGGTTTTAAAAATTAGAATTTCATTAGCTTTTGCATTTCTTTTTTTTTTAAGTTGACACATTTGAAATCAGAGTGTTGCGAAATTTTTTTTAAAAGTCTTTAAAATTATACATTGTTATAATACAATTTCATGAGCTACAAAACTGCTTTCCGCTGTACTTATTTGAGGTATGTTCAAGTGGTATTAAATTTTTATTGGAACTATAATTATGAACAACACTGTAAACATGTAAACACAGATTTGTATCAAATTAGTTCTATCAGGCGCTTGCTTGTATTTATTTGTTGATTTAGATAATGTGAGTAAATATTTTTGTTTACGCATCCTTTTACTTATTTAAGCTGACGTAGCGCTCTCCAATGAACGTAAATTAGTTTCGCATGTGTTGCACACATCACCAACAATCGCCCGGTTACACGCCATCTCCGTATGACCCGCACCAATGATGGCCCAATTTTATGTATAGTAACACGCACATGTGCGTATTAATTGGCGAAGAAAGAAGCCGAAAGGATACAAATCAGTTGGAATGGAAATATGTTCAACTCATGTTGTTCACAACTCCATTGAGACTTAGGCGTAAATAAGGGAAACCACACAAATAGTACATTAGTTTTTGGGTTGGTTTCGCAAGCCGGTTTGTAGCTACATAACATGCTATCACAGCAGCGGATTAGCATTTAAAATACCTCGAATGTTTGCTATTATGCAGTCAAAGTTTGTTAACAAAGTTGGTGAAGTAACTCACGAAATCTCAGTTTATCGATCTTTTGTGTGACCTTAGTAATAGCGTAATGGCCATGGTAGCATGCGGGTATATTTTATAAGGCTATGTTTTAATCTCTCTCAAAAATCTATCTTATTAATAATACAATAAAATACAATAAAAATAAAAATAACTCTATTAATAATACCTTATAATATTTCAATGAGCGCATAAAAATATGGCAAAGGCTTCACCTTAGATATATGTATGTATGTACGAGTAGGTATGTATAAATTCTTAACTTGTCTGTAAAGTAATATTATTTTGAGAAACTAATTCCGAAGCTATAGTAAAATGTTACAGAAACAGACACGCAATATATAAAACAAATTCTTCATAAGGGCCTATATCGACAGTCTCATCGAAACGATTTCCAGCACATAACTTGAAGTTATTTCATGTTGATTCATACATGAATTTCACTTTTTTGATTTTTTTAATAACGAAATAAGATATTTTGTTATTTTGTTGATTTTTTTTCATAGTTTAATCTTTTCATTGTTTTCGTTTCAGATGCTGTTGTCTTTTTGACAGTCTAGTTATTTTTTTTCTTATTTATAATGTTCAACCTATTATCCTTGTTGTTGTTTCGGTGATACTTTTTGTTTGTGTTCTATTCTTTTCTCACTTATTTCTCATTTTCTCAAATTTTCGTGTTATTTTGCTGTGTTTTCGTTCTTGTTGTTTGTCTTGGTGTTCTGTTTTTTGATTTAGTTATGTTGTTAGTGTATTTTTTTAATCTTTTAATTTCGGTTGTTTTAGTTGTTGATCTTGTTCTCTTCTTTGTTTTTCTTCTTACTTTTTTATTTCAGTATTTCTTGTTATTTCTATTTTTTAATTGTTCTTGGTGTTGTTACTCGTTTCACTTTTGTGGTGATAACTGTAATTTTCGCTTTGCTACATTTTTAATTATTCTTGTTTGTTTGTGTAACTGAGTCCAAGGGAAGTATTGCCAGTGTGGAAACTTCGCGTTTCAACTCTACTGATGCGGTAACGATTTTGGCGCCCTACCTCACTGGGGTTCACTATTCTTCTCGTTCTTGTTGCTGTAAATCCTGTAGTTCCTGATATTCTATTGCTCCATTGTTTTTTTTATGCCATTGATTTTGACTCTGTCTTATCATACGACATTTTTGATAGGTTTGCGGCTAATCCCATCCCATCTTATTTCCCAAGACTTCTGTTAGAACATATTGGTGACTATATCGGAAATTGATGTACCGTTTAATAGGACGGAGTAGCTATACGAATACAATCAAAACTATTCTCTCTTACAATAAATTCCAATATACGTCTTGTAGGTCAATCGTAAGATTGCTTTGTTTGCACTTTCTACTTTTACTTTTGCAAATTGCACATCTTTACATATTTGGATTTTTACTACTGCCCACAACCGTACTAGCCATTTTACGTGTAGACAGCACATCTCTTCCTTCATGCAATATCCAGGTGAGTTCGTCAACTTTTTACTTGTTAATTTAACTTTCTAATAGTTTTGGCTGATGTTGCATATTTTTTGACCATTAAACTACTTCAGTGTGTGACGCCAAAAAAGGACGATAAATGCCAAACATTCAATCAAATTATACAAAGTTAGCCGCAAAGCTAGTCGAAGTGAATCTTCGTATTAGAAGACTTGTTCATTTATCTATGTATTTGTATGAAAGCTCACCTTGTCCGAAAGCTTTTCATCAGCTTGTGGTAAATATCAATTTATAAATTTTTGTTTTTTCTGCGAATGCTGTAGTTAAAAATAAAACATTTTGTACATTTAAATCTACTTGGCTTGTGTGATGCCCTGATTTTGTTGTTGTCGCTTGTCATTGTGACATGCAGCTCAAGTCATTGCTAACTTCAAAATCAGTCAGGATTTTCTCTTCAAACGCAGTTAATGGCTTTTTGACCATGGTTAGCAGCTGTCTTCAATAGCACACCCACCCATCCACACACACACATTCCTAAGACAACTGCGGAGCTATAAATAAACAAATAAACAAACACACATACATAAATAAGAAAATAAATAAATACATTTGGTCATGGCATAGGGCAAATCTGTTCTGCTATTTTGGTGTTTGTATGTGTGTGTGTGTGTTGGAGTTAAGAAAATCTGCCAAGGTTTTACAAGCAAAAGTTTTTGCTACCAACAAACTAATAAAAGTTTAAACATTTTCATGGCATAACTTTGGTAGCAATTCAACGTTTATTTGTTGTTGTATAATTCTTCTTTTACTTTTGTTTAAAAGCAATTTAATTTTGCATTTTTTATCTCTGATACCAATTTTCTTTGGTTTTCGGAGCCACAAACAAATAATTGCCTATTTATGTAGTTAGGTAACAATAAGCTTACCATAAACCAGGGTGTGGAAGGTGCTTCTAGCTTTTCACGAGTATGTTTCTTATTCATTTCACGGTGGTTGTGTGCTTTGCACATTTCGCTTCACATAAAACATACAGAAGTTGATTGCAGAGCACATCCCAACTCTTGCTAGATGTTGAGCTCAGCTGCTTGTTGTCTTCAGAGTAAGGTAACATTTCATTTTGATGGGGAAAACTGGTTCACTATTCCAAAAATCCCTGGTTTATACGCTTTCTTTGCCAGTATCCTCAAAGATTCCAGGCAACCTTGGGACTCGAATGATACAGTTTTAGTCTCATCACTCTACAAGATAATGCACCATTTCGTAAGAGAACAATCAATGTCTGTTCATGGGCTTCTGGCGGTACTCTATGAATGTTCTTGTTTTAACCACACATTCTTCTCAACCAAGTAGTTGATTTATTTTCCGGGATCTGTAATTTTTATGCTGCTTGTCACAAATTTTTCTCCATCACCTTCTGGCTTATCAATGTTCATATTAAAAGTTGACACCACACTGTGTGATGAGAATTAGTACCTCATCCACTAGCCTAACTTGATACTATTGATCAGTTTGAAATGCCACGAAAGTGCTAGGAGCACAGATCCCTCATATTGTCAATACGTCACTTTATGAGCTCCGGTATCTCAGCGAGCTTCTTGGCAAGTTTAGTCGACTTAAAGAAGAATAAAGTGGAACGGGAATACGGGTTGCCATTCAATGAGTGAGGAGGTAGGCTATATTGCTCGTTGTTGTAAGCCATCTCGTACCATAAAAGCGATAACAGAAAAAATCCCACTTAACATAAAAATTGTCACTTTCATTTCGCATAGATCAAACTTCTCATAAACAACAACATTTCACTCAAAGTCCGTCTAAACAAATTGCATTCGAAATAAGTAACCAGCTTTGAGTCTAAAACAATGAGCTTGATTAAATAAACACTAACAGCATTTGTTATTGTAACTTTCATAGCAAAGTGCCAACAAATTGCCCAACATAAAGTGACTAAAGATGTTCGATTGTGACACATTTCAAATGAAATGAAAGTATTTGATTACAATGCACAACAATAACAAAATGAAAATGTCAAATTGTTTCCAAGTAAAGCAAGATAAAAGAAGGGAGAAGGGAAAACCTAAGATATCATCGTAGTGAGCAAAGTGAATTGGATGGGAAGTGTTGGTAACATCATCAAATATGCGACAATAAATAGCAAATAGAATAGAATAAATGGCATCAATTTTGTTTGGGCGTTTGAGGTTGAAAGTGTTGCGACGAGTTAGCACGCGAACGTGAGTGTGGCGGATTAGCGAGCTGCGAGGTTGGATGGATGGCAGTTGCTGCTGTTGACATAGTCAACTAAATAAAAATAGTTTTTTTGTTTTTCTGATTACTTTTTATGATGCTCGTGTTGCCCTTTTGCTTGCTGCCTTTCGTGCTTTTTTTCTTTCTCAAATAAATGACAGCAAATGAAGTGGAAAACATTTTGCGAAATTGTGGGTTAAACGAATATACAAATTCACTTCATCGTTCGAATTGCGTTTGTATGCGGTGCCACAATTCATCTGTAGCTGTGTATGTAAGCGTTTGTAATTCTTGTCAAAAGGCAAAACGTTTAACATACTGACTACCGATGGGAATATACTGCAGTCGCATAAAAATTGTGAAGAACCAAATGCGCAAAGCTTGTGGTCCTCGGTTGTGATTGCATGGGTGAAGATGTTGTAGAGTTGCCGCCATTTGTGACACATGATATAAAGGAAATAACTCCATATGCCATAGAACGTGGATAAGATCGACTTGAGCGCAACAATGAGGGGCACTTCTGACACGTTGAGCACAAGCTCAAAGTGCAGTGCTCTGTCGGAGAGAGTGTACTACGCTCGAACCAACTGCAAACGTCGAAAGCCTAGATCACACGTCCTGAGCTCTTTGCTACAGAGCGCTCACGTTCTCATGCCTGCTCAGGTTATTAAGTTGTCGGCTGTACCAAAATTCTTACCATAACAAGACGTGATCCATTTCGATTTCATCTAGATTTCTTTTGGTGACTTGGGTTGAAATATGAGTAAGTCTGCTTGTGAGTATGATATATCAAAATGCTGTACATGTGTAAGTTCATGACACTGTGTGGGCTTATCTGCAATCGTATCACTTTGGCAGACAAATTGTCTGTCGAGTCTGAGTTTTATTTTCTGACTCTTCGTTTTTTTTTTTTTGTGAAATAAAATGTCGCAGGCAGTTCAACGGCTCCCAAATATTTTGCACATATCTTTTAGTCTGAAGCTTTCTCCTTTTCATAACAACCGCTTTTCTCATAATCCTTTTTTGGCATATGTCCTCATGTTAGTATATGTGTGTGTGTGTGTGTGTGTGTGTTTCTTCTGTCTGCATCATACACTTGTGACAATTTAATGAATCGAGCAAGCCTTTGATTCCTTTGAATTGTTTTTGCGCATTTCACTTTATGGAGAGATCTTTTTGACGCCAGCCAATATAGTTTATGTAAGCTTGTAGTTATATACATTTGCATATGTATTATTTTATGTTATATATATGTATATGTGAGTAAGAATTTTATGAAATTGAAAAACAAAGGCGAATAAAAAGAAAACAAACCTAAGCACAATTCTAATAGTTACTTTCCATAGCTACTTGTCTGCTAGTTTGGAAGGTGTAATATGCGGCACAGTATAATCTTAATGTACTAATTTTTCCCCCTCTTTAGCCCTCTCTATTTAAGGTATGTATGCAATTTCAAATGCCATGTTCTTCCAGAGAGTGCAAATAATAAGTCCACAAATTCCAATCTGAAGAATAATTTGAAAGCTTTGAGGTACTTACAAGCCAAAATCTGTTTTGTAAATATGTATATAATTATGTGAACCAAATTTTTGTACAAAAACATTCAAGCGCCAGAACTTCCGCATGGCAAAAAGTCTATTTTTTAATCCTATATTTCCACTGTCATGTTATGACATAGTCACTTGTCTTGACATATTTTAATGCGCACGAACAAATCGTATATAGATATAGATACATATATAGTTTTAACCATGGCACAACTGCATAGTTTCAACTGATGGATGTCAAAGTTAGCTCTGTTAACTCGAATGCATGTGTATATTTATGTATGTGTGTATGAATGCAGAGTTACTTGGAAGCGGATTAAATTGAAAGGATAATATGAAAAAATGCTGCTTGAATTTGTGTTGATAGCGCGGCTTTTTGTTGTTGGCAGTCAGCCACGTTAAAATTTCAAAATAGCCTGCTACGATTTGCGCGCTACACACATACATACATACGCAAATGCAAAATGTTTTACCAGCTTGTATGAGTGTGTGTTTGCGTTGTTATAAAATAAAAGATACATATTTTTATATATGTATCTATATATGTATGCATATATTTGTTTATGTTTATAAATTGTGTAACGAAAATCAAAATATGCTCGAAGTAAACATAAACAACAGTTACATATGTTAAAGTTGACAACTTATTTATATACGAGTATGTATGTATGTGTGTTCCTTCCCGCTGACACTTTTGACACTGTGACCCAGATAAGCAATTGTTATACTTTGAGTTGATACAGTGTTATATGAACTAACAGCAACAACAACAATATAATGCATGCAAATTTAAATATCTCTACAACCATACGTATGTACATACATATCTACATTTGGATATGTTTTTAAGTGAATCTAATTTATATGTTGTCTCTCACAAGTAAAGTTATTGAATTTTTTAAACAGGGACTAGTTGAGTTAGCTTTGTTAGTCTGACTTTGGCTTCAACCCCAATGCAATCTCTAGATATACAAGCGCTTTTACACAGAGATTTCCTACACCAAGGAAATTTGTCGCCCGTAAGGACTTGAGGGTGAAAATAATTAAATAAAATTTTTATGAAAATTTAAAAACAACAAATTACTTTCCAATTGAATTGTCGCCTTGGATTGCAATCAGTCAGTGTTGAAAATATTTCCTTTTAACAGAAAGTTATTGCAACTCCCTTTTCATCTTTCCATAAATGCATAAAACCGAAATTAATTGGACGATATTAAATGAAAATTGAAATGCAATTTAAGCCATAATCAATTTCCACACGACTTTGGTTAACGTGATTTTTAAGCAGAGGCCCATAGGATGGATGCGTATGAGCCCAGAAGAAGCGTCAAAAGTGCAGCCTTTCGTCGTATTGATTGACAGAAAACTGTCAAAGATATATTGAAATTAATTACCTGACAGTAATGCGTCGATATACATATTTGGATGATTGGTTGCGAGCGAATATGCAAACGAGATTGAGTGAAAACTTTTACATCTATATACTATATGAAAATATATGTATAAGAGAAAGCCAGCAAAAGAATTAATGTGGTCAAATGTCCTTGGTGGCGTTGGAAGTTCGTTCAAAATCATAATTTACGACGACTGTAATTGGAATTGAGCCACCTATCCGATTTTAGCCATCTCTTGGATGAGCTTGTTAGATATTTTGAAACGATATATTGTAGTTATACTTATTGTAGTTTTAGAGAGACCCCATTCTCCGTTAATAGAACTTGTATAAAGTATTTTATTTTCAACTAAATCAATAATTCATATACTTCAATATCTACTTTAAAAGAATTGCAGCGAATTAACCCTTTGAGTGGGGTAAATAATTTTGTTCAGAGGGTTTTTACAGAACGATACCATGACTCCTCACACTACGCCCAACTTTTTGAGGGTTAAAACCTTGTTCCATTTTTAAAGTGGTGTTCGAGAGGAATGGCTGATATTCGTGCTTGGTGATCGGACGACGGTGGATTTGAGCAACTGCAGAAGGATGAGCTTGTTACTCCAGTTCGCTGTAGCACCAGAGTGAGGAAATTTAAATTCAATCAAAAGTGATTCAAACAATTAAACTATTTTTGTTAGGGTCAGGTGCTTATTCATTTCACTAAATATATCAATACTCGAATTTGGAATGAAAAGCGAACCGAAATCAAAATAGCTTTTTCTTTGCCTGCAGCGTCGCTTGCTGTCTGACTCGTGGGATGAAAATACCTACTGGGACAGTGTAAATTCATTAGTCCGTATGTTTTGTTTTACTTTCGTTCCATTCCAAACATAATCATGCTTATCTCCTCCAACTTCCTGCCACATATTTGCTAACAGTTGAATAACAATCCGTAAAGTAGCGCCCGGGTCAAAGTCATTCGATTTCTTATCCATTCATCCGATAAAACGATGCTTCATTTAACAACTGGCCTCAACCAACCCCCCACATCGCCTACCAATTAAATCTATTTAACTATATATGTACTTACATAAAGCTCTGCATTTATAATATTCGACCCACAGTAGATAGTCCACAAATGGTTTTTTTGCCCTGAGCCGTTTGTTCGATCGTGCGTTCATTTAATACGAAATCCTTTAATGAAATTTTAATTAATCACCCATAAATCATTAAAATCTGAAGAATAAATATTTGAGTTATACGCGATTTCAGCAAGAATTACATAAATACATACAAACATACAGCATTTTGCGCAACCAATGCCGACAATGCTCTAGTAATGGTTAAAATAACTTTTTGTTGTTGCACGAATGAAGCATGGCATGACTTGAATATTGTTGTACGTTGGTGGTATGACTCAATGTGCGTGGGGAGCATTAACTTGAATGGCTTTTTGTATCAATGCAAGGTGTTTTATTGGTCAAGCGTGAAATATTATGCAAAAATAATCCGGGAATAATTGTGGAATGATTTTGGATTGCTGGTGGTCAATAGCAAGTTCATTTAAGCTGCAACCTTACAGTTTACTGGTACGCATTTAAATTCATTTCAAAGAAAATTAATGAATGTATATTTTATTTTAAGAATTTCCCTGCAATTAAGAGACATAACATCTGTGAGTGTTTTCGTGGGCTAAACATTTCTAGACTTAAATGATTAATTAACGTAATAACAAGATTATTGTGGTCAGAAATATTTTATAAAGAATTGCAAGGTCCATCTTTAGTAAGAACTAACCCTTTTTCATTTTATAATCTTTACCGCTTAAATGCTCAAATTCAATGAAATATTTTTTCCCATTTCATGTTACGTTCTATTTTTAATACATCAACAGGGTCAATAGAATAAAATAAAAAACTTAAATGAAGTCTAAGGAGAATAGCTACATACTCGTACATATGAACATGAGATCGTTATTCGTCTGCATTCGTTACCAAAAAACTCGTGCTGCAATTATGGAATATTACGTATTCGCCATGGACCGCTCACGTGCCTTTGAATAGGTAATTTTTATACTCAGCTGTGCATAGCTCTACATACTAACAATAGGTTAACATTTTTTTAATTAATCGAAACTGATAAACTTATATATGTATTTTAAAGTCTTTGGGAGAAAAAAAAAATAGATTATCCCTTATAAATAACACCGGGTCGTAAATAAAAGTTGTGAAGTTTTCGGAAATATTTTTCTCTTAGATCCTTAGGTATCGGGCTTTTATTGTTTTAAAGGTTGAATGCCAGCCTCTTAATTTTGATCTGCTGGATTGAGATCTGCAATCGTTTCCCCATAGTTTTGCCAGTACCATGCCCGCAATCCATTTAACTATCTTTAGTGAATGGCAGAGTTTACAATCTTCGGTTACACCCGAACTTATTCTCCCTTACTTATTCGCGATTTATATTTTGGGCATTTTTTGTGCTCATTGCGAGGTACAACAACTCACACACATTTGTATTAAGCAAATTTAACATCGCAACAAATTTGATATCATGTCAACATAGCGGCAGTGGTTTTGTAAGTACCACCAAATTGCCTTGAAAGTGACATATTTTAATTCGAGTCTCGTCGGAGAGCGTATTTTCTTGTTATATATCCTGTCTCTGTCATGTTTTTATTCATTTTTCTTAATAGCAATAAAGAATAACATATTTGTGACATTCTTTTGGCTGTAATTTGACATTAAATTTTATGCTTTGACATTCAGCTGATTTAAAGTGCGAATTCAACATGCGTTTTGGTTACGTTTTGTTTTTAGTTTTTTTTTGTCTCGGTAGAAAGGGTTTTTAAGAGCTAAAATGAGATCTAGATTTTGTAAAAAACTCATTTCGTACTTACTCAGACTAAACACAGAGCTAACCAAAACTTTTTAATGGAAGTTGTTATACCCGCTATAAGGTAGGGTTTCGGAACTTCATGTAAAAAGTGATGGGCCTCACAGATTGCTCTTGTCGTAACAGAGATATTACCAGCGATTGCTTGTTTCGCAGCGTACTGAATTAATATCCACAACCAGGCTACATCTGTAAGTCCTTCTAAATATTTTGCTGTTACAACAATAACAAACACTGTGTATAAAATCAATAAAATTAGTTTAAATTCAGTTAACGGTGTACTAGAGTGGGTGCTTCATTTGCTATAATATTCAATCATAACTGGAAAGCCATAACAATAAGTTTGAGCGCACCAAAGTGAGGTTAAATAGGAAATATAACTTGAACTAGGAATGCGTTAAACCAAGATAGATTGCGGCGTTTATGTGGTTGTGGAATTTTATGGCAATTTAAAAGCACGAATAAGCGAAAGCAGGGTGGGAGGACGATATAATAACTAACGTCCTTGTCATATAATTTTCAGCACAATTTGCGGTTTTATGACAAATAAAATGCCACTCAACACACAAAAATATACTGATGCATAAATTTTGTTAAATGTGAAAATTTGAACTTTCGAAAAAAAGCTTTTATTATGTGTTACATAACACATCCGGTATCCATTTCTGCGAATGTGACGTGACGCACAATCAATTTGTAACAGCAAATTTAACAGTTATTCTCAATAAAACCGCAATAAACCTCCATATTGCCTTTGTTGTGTAAGACTGTGGGTATGGGTAGCACATTACAAGGTCTAGCGCATATTAATTTGGAGCTTTTTGCCTCATTCGTTATTCAAAATTCACCACAGCATCATTCTTACCAGTTTATGTGCCAGGAGATTGCATGTTTGAATTTCTACTTATTTTAGAGAGTCGCTTCTCAACACGCAGGATGAGATACAAAACATATAACATGAAAAAAATTAAAAACAGTGGCAGCACTACGCAACAGAATTTCTGAAGATTGTTCAACAAAAATAAATGGTTTAATAACTCTGACTTCGATGCATCGACTAGCTTTGCCTCATTTGGCAAATTGTACTCTCCGCCCCTCTTCTCCATCTCTACCTTCCTTCTCCTTTACATTTTTTATTTCAATATCTCCTTAATTTTTTAGGAGAGTAGTAGTACTTTGTCTTGGTTCATAGTAATTGCTGCGTGTATGGATCAAAAAGTTTAATGTTACGAGTATATTCTTCTTCTTTAACCTGTTTAGTGTCTTCAACTTTTTTCTAATTAAATTAATCTATCAGTCGTCAAGCATCAGCCAAAAAGTGTGATTTTGTTGACCAGTGTAATAACTGCTTAGCAACCGGCATTTGTAAATAATGACGAGCAATAAAAAGCTAATAAAAACAATTGAACAAGATATGTACAAGCTGTTAGCAACAAAAAAGAAAAAAAGGCCTCAGCTGAGCAGCAGCAGTGAAGTCAAACGGCAATTATCTGGTCTAATGACAAACGAAATGGCATAAAAGCAAAAAAAAAAAAAAAAAAAATCCTGCTTATAATTTGAAAGAAAAATAAAACAACGAAACAATATTTATATAAATACTTATAGCGATTATTTCCTTGGCATATTTGAGCAGCTGTTGCGCTTTTGTCACTCATTCGCCTCACTAACGCATTGACCCTGTGGGCGTGTTTCCCGTCAGTGCTCAATTCCTTTTGGTTTAATTAGTCCTTTGATATGCCTTGTGAATGTCCTTTTTGTTCATTTATAATAAATTCCAGGAAGCAAAGCTTTTTTTCAACAAAACCTTTTAAGTATTTAATTTATATTAAACGTGTTCAGCTGTTATTAGCTCTTTTGTTTGTTTTAGTTATTAAGCTGTCGGCATTGCGCTGTGTATGTTTGTACTCACCCAAGCGTTTGCAATCATTATGCCTTTATCAATTTCCATTTCATTTGGCAATTAGGATAGTCAACGCTTACCAGCTGCCTCATAATTTTATATTTTACTTAGATAAGTTTATATATTGGCTTTGACACCATAATTTACGGTTGTGTGGTCACGAGTATGTGTGGGTGTCAATTAGTGATGCTTAGGACTAAGGTTTAGGTGCAAGATCGGGGCTCTTTCTACATATTCTACATATAAGGCCATGCGAAAATCTAAAATATGCTCTTCGAACGTACTAAATTCTCTTCGGGAATATTTTCACATCTGTTTTTTTTTTTTTTTTTATTTAATATCGGCACAAACAAATTGCTTTCGCATACAAAATTTAATATTTACAGTGCCAAAACTAATTGTTTAGCTTATAACAGTATCATAATTAACAAACATATATGTATGTATGTCCATTAAACCATCCAGAAAGCTTATATGTGGAAAATTGTATCTCAAACTCCTTCGTCAGCTTCAAGCTGATCTCAACGAAACCGGTTCTGCTAATTCCTGGAACTTGGCAACACTAACGTAAGTCGTAAGCACGAGACATTTATTGGTCCATAATCGCTGACCCGGTTCTCCGTTTAAATTTTATTTAACTACATTTGCTTAAATTTCCAAAAAGTTATTTTGAAGAAATATCAAAATGTCCTGATTGTAGCTATTTGGAAAATAAATTGTAGTAGATTGTTGCTTAAAATTAAATGGAATTTAGTTAATAAATTTCGGGAAGCTCATGCAGTGATGTCCCCTTATTCTCAGAAGTTATTAAATTCTATAACAGCCTAAGAATACCTTGTCTGCAATATATTGGTTAGTCTCTATTCGAGGCCATTCCATTTCCTGTCGATTTCTAGATCGGATGCCGATAGATGCAAGTTTTGGTTCGGAACGCTTTTGACCTTTTGTGTAATTCGTTAAAACACCTGTAAACAGGGTTCTCAACTGATGTTTTTTGTTATTAGTCCAAGGTTTTTCTCTGTGGCGGACGGGGAAACAAGTACACGACCCAGCTATGGTTTAAAAAGAAATTCAAATTGCTATAGCTGAGTTATTTTGATTTTCTGTTGTCAAAAAAATGACAATTTATGACGGAAAATCGTATCCAATATAAATCTGAAATAGTTCACTTCAAACCAGCCGGGCGCTCCTAAAACGAAGGGTTTTTTAATTATTTCCTTCGTTACTTTTTAAAGAATGAGGGATCCAAATTCACTGTACTTGGCAGAGGCTTGTAAGTCTCTTCGCATTAGCCTAATAGACATTTTTTAAAACCTCGCGAACTACGATAGTAATTGCTGGCTGGGTGTATAAGAAAGCTCACTTGATACCGCTTTCTTTATTATTATATACATACCTTTATTATTGCCAGATAGCTTTTGTGCGCCGTTCTGTATATTTAGACAAACAATAAATGAATAACATTACAATTTGTATCGTTGTATGTGTGCAAGTACCGTTTATTCTCCGTCTTTTGAGTCGTTTTGGGTATTTCAATTAAACTTAAACAATGAATTGCAAATAATTAACGCTAATGGCAGACTTTGTCAAGTTAAGTGGCAGCAACAACAAAAGCAATGAGACAACAACACAATAGCTGGCCGAATAGCTGTTGGCCAAAAGTGTTTTCTACAAGCTAAACTGGTTAGTGGCTTTTGAAACTAAATACTTAAACTTCTACTTTCGCTCTCGAGTGGGTGAGTGTGTCTCGAGTAAGCGTGCGTGTGTGTGTGTGTGTGTGTGCTATGAATTTGTATATAAACATTTGTAAATAAGTGGGTTTGAGTATAACGGAAGACATTGCGGCTAGAATCTTTTCAATGCAAAGGATATCCACACAATGCCTACATTTCAACGCCCCCCTCTTCCGCTTTAGTTTCCCATATCCTTCTTGTTTCACTTTTATTATTTTCATATGCATCTTTTGTGCAGCCTTCCTTCCTTTAGTTGGCAAGTGTTAGACCAAGAAAAAGTTGCCATTTACTATAATCAATGTGCTTGCTCAACAATATATGTATGTATGTATGTATGTATGTATGCATGCAAATGTGTGTCTATAAAAACGCATGGCGAGGGTAGGGACAGTGGCGGTGATGGCGGCGAGCGGTAAAAAGAATTGCTTCAACAGGAGCAACTTGCCAACGGAGAGCAACAATAAAAACAATAACCACTTTGTAGTGAGTGCAAAACTTTATCCTCGCCAACTTCACGATAGCTCGCAACAATGTGTGTGTATGTGTGTTTTGTTGTTTTTATTGTAGTTTAGTTTTGTTGGCACTTGCAACAATTATGTTGGCAAGTTGGCAGCAATAATAAACGCAAACAACAACTCTTAAACGACTGCAATGTGCATGTGAAGAACTCCGAAAAGGAATATGGAGTCAGCAACAACAAATACCCTGTAGGAAATGCTTAGATCAATCATCAAAACAAACATATTTAATTTTAATTACAGTGATTAAATTCCTGTAGCATTGCGAGTCTGCCTAAAATGGAGCTGTTTGCCTTCTTTGCGAGAGCTGTTAGTTAGACCCAACAAATTTTCGGATCGTGAATTTATCTTACCTCCTATGAGGATTTGAAACAAACCATCTAAACGTAGTTGGTTCAAAGAAAGGCAAATAGAACGGCAATAATGTGACACCGGAAAGTGAAGACAGCAAGAAGGGACTATTAAACGTTTACTTGCTTCCCCTGCCAGTTACCAAATGTAGCATTCATCATTCCTTGTTTAAACGATGGTATTATTGTTTCCAATCCAGTAAAAGCTATAAGAAAGTGCTCCATCCGATGACTCCATTCATCCCAATACGAAGTCCGTTGCATATAAGTTCGATGTAAAGACTTCTAGTGAGTTTGTAGCCATTCATACCTTGATGGATTTTTTTAATATGAGGTTTATAGTTGAACATAATATTGACGATAATTAGGCGCAATATGTCTTCCACAATATCACTCTCATAGTGCTCCGCTGCTTCGAACTTTTCTTAAAAGTTGCCGGTACATGGCCCCCCTTATCCAGCTTCATATGGCGCTTTGAGTTCTTTGCACTTTACCGTCACTTCATACATAAATATTTTGTTTCCCGAACATTGAAACCATTCATTAAATATTTATTAATGCTGATGGAAGTCACGCAAGTCAGTTAAACTCTCTAAATGGTATTTCAATTTATATATATAATTATGAATAAGTTAGCACTTACTTACTTTTGTGAATAAATATTTATCTACATATGTGTGAGTGCATATGCATGTATGTGTTGAAGCACCAATTCAGCGCATCTAACGAACCATACAATTGCATTGTTTTGTTGCATTTTGTTATTGTTGTTATTGTTTTTGCTGTCGCTTGCATTTATTGTTGCGCTAAACAAAAAAAAAAAGTCGACGACAGACGTCAGCGGATTTGCAGGTTTTATTTTGTTTATAAGTCAGCGCCTAGGGGGACGACCGATGTTGCATGCAACCGGAATTCGCAAAAGGGACCACTTCCGGCTTTTGTTACGTTGCTCTTCATTTACACACTCACACATGCATATACAATTGCAATATAAAAGTCCCACATTGTCATCAACATTGCGGTTTTACTTTTCTCCTACAACTTGGCAGCTGCTGTCGTCACCTTCGTCGCTGCCGTCATTCACTACGATTGTTGTAGTTGCCCGCTCGGTTACTCGAGTGCATTTATTTACTATTTGGCTAATTCATGTCGCCACACATGTGGTTGCCTTTTTGAAACAATAGCAGTAAAAATAAATATATTTCGCGTGCTGCTTGCTTGCCTCTGCCCTTCGTTAACGTTTGTGTTCTCTGCAATTTCGCCATTGTATTGTTTTGCTCAGCCCAGGGACCAACATTGCTTCTATTAAATAGCTCCCACTAGATATTTGTTACCACTTTGAGAGCATTTGTTGATTTTATCCTTTCGATTGCGTGCAGAGTTTTTATACAAATTTTCACAGCTTATGTTTGTTTCGTATTTTCATACTGAGTTTCTCTTACTAATTTATGTTGAATTTTTGATAGCATTATCCCCAAATAAATTAACAATTGATAATAAAACTAAATTTGAAATTACTTTAGAAAACGAACTACCACTAAATTAGTTCTGGGAAGCTGTGGTCTGTTGACTACTTACAGATTGGAATTGAGGGGTTCCGGAACTACAAAAGTGATCAATCAACGTCGAACAAAACAAGTTTCCATTCGCTTTTCGTTTCATTAAAGACGCCTAGGCGATTTTGGACGAGGCTTGTCAAAGCATGCCAGCGATAACTGGCGCCAGTGGGAAGCACCAAAAGAGACAAAGATATCCTCTACCTGTTTTTCCGTCACACCCGACGCCTTCTTCTCTGCTCTAGTACTGACACAATATCACTAGTTTCACAATACACTCCATACGTTTTATCTAGAACTTGCGATGCTCCAGCAATTGTGGAAATGCCATATCTTTAAAAGCGTTTGCTTCAATTGCGTTAAGTTGTTGTATTACTTTGCTGGATACATTCGTATGTACATGTCGAGATAAACAACTTCATCGCTTCAAAATGCAATTGACCGAATCTTACATTCACAAATACATTTCAGACACGAAAATTCATACTTGAAAAGAACAAAAAAAAAAGAGCAACCAACTTTCGAACTGACCATCATCATCTTCATTTGACAGACAAAAGCAAAAAAAAAAGTGAAGTAAAGTGAAGGAAAGAAAAAACGTTGAGAGCAAAATTGAGAAATTCATGTTTGGTGAAGGACACCAACGAAAATGCAAGGAAATGAATGAAGGAATCAAAATAAAGAGAATAACTAGAAAAAAATGGAAAATGCAATTACGCCAACACACATACATACATACATACATACGTACAAATACAAAAAGTGCATAGAGTAATGTTGATAGCATCTGTTGAAATAAAGAAACGAGCAATCAACACATGCCGGGGCTTAACGCCCAAAGAAAGGATCAATGCAAAAAGAACCAGAAACATGACCATTACACAGAAAACATAAACAAAAACAAATAAGGAAACATGCATTCAAGTACAATTGAAGGTTATAGATACATACATATGCAGGTGCAAATAGTTAAATTCAAAATTCACAGCTTAAGATGTATCTATCTTTAATAAGATTTCTATGAGAAAATATTGAAATTTAAATGATCTTATATAAAGTCGATATATATATATGCATATATGCATACATATATGTATATCTATGTATAAAGATATAGATACAAGAAACTGAAACTTATAACCGATTTTACGAATGAACTTCGAGCGTCCCATCTGTGCGCCAGCCCATACCAATTCATCATATATCATTTGTAGGTATATGCTGTTTATTTATTGTTGGCCTAAAGTATTTGGAAAGTGTAGTGAAAGCGGAAGAAAGCTAAATCTTAGAAGCAATAAGTTGAAAATTTTCGGCTGAAAACACACAAAAATTGTTTGACATTTTCCAGAGATTTTTGTTGGGGAAATAAGAGGCTCAACATTACATCAAGATAAACTGAGATGACTACAACTTGGTCACTCACTTTTTTCGGATTGTGAAATTCCTTAGTTTAATAAGAAACAGTTGTAATTTTTGCTTTAACTGGGTCAAAGGGGGAAATATCGGATAAATTCAAATGTAAGTTATCCAATAGCTTATCTTGCGAGAGTTTCTACAGAGTGTTTGTAATACCGCTTTCTTGCATTTCGATTTTTTAATAATTTTTTTTTCAAGTTGTGGGACGTTTTTAGTCCATATCTCCCAAAAATTTAAATTGTTTAATGCCATTAACTCTAGACAACAAATGAAACGAACTGAAAAATTATAAATATTAAAAGACAAAATTTATTTCTCTGATATTCTAATAAATATGTTAAAATAAACTCTAGACGGAATATTTAAATTTGTTTGCTCAGCGGCTCATCTTCATGTCTTTTTAAGTTGAGACAAGCGATAATCCCCTACATATCTATATATGTATGTATGTATGTATGTAAATTAAAGTAAACATATTTTCAAGGATTTTCTTAACTGCTGTTTGGCACCAGAAAATTGACCACTAAATGGACACAAATTTTAGCTGCCTAAATGCACACTAAGGTTAACCACACAGACAGACCACAAGAACTTTCATATGGCGATGGCTCACCCACAACAAACAAAAACAAAAACCCCACAAAAGGCATTATGCTTTTTATAATAAAAAGAAAAAAAATTGGCTTATAATTTAGAAAACACAAACAAACAATAAAGTACATAGAGACAAAAAGCTTTGCGAATTAACAAAGTGAGTGAATGATAATAAAGTGAAATAAAAACATTGCACAATGGACTAAAAAATAATGTGAAGCAGAATGTGAGGACGAAAGGGAGTGTGAAAGTAGACTGAGCGTATTACAAATTATGTAAACAGTTTGTTTGTACAAGTAAATGAGTTGAGATAAATTCTCCTGTTGCTAAGTATTAATTCAATTACTTTGAGAATAGTGAGAAGGAGAGGGCTTGCATTAGGGTGCGTCAGTTTTTAATGGACAATTTATTTGATGTTTGTTGTCTTGAGAATTTGCATTTTTTTTTTAAATATGAGTCTGCCCCTTTTGTAGCTAAAGCATCTAACCAAATAAAGACTTGTAAATAATGTTTTTGAGTTTCTATATTCTTTCGGCGTTGTTCATGTTTTCGTTAGGAAAAAACCATTGAGCTCACTTCCTGTTTATCTTCTGCGGGTTTTAGCATTGGAGTTGTAGCTGATTTTTAAACTCGTTCTCTCATCAATAGTCGGTGAATCGCGAGTTTTTTGTTATAATTATTAAGATTTGTAAACCTAGTATAAGTATCTTGAACCTAGTTTAAGTATTATAGTCAAATGCAACCGTGTATAAGATATACATCCTTTGTCTAAGAACCAACCCTGGTAGTTCAAACTGTAATAAAGTATGGCCGGTCTATTTCCGGACAACCATCGAACGAGTAACAACGTTTTTATTTTAATCTTTTGCAATCCAGAGAAGTATACCGTAAAAATAGTGGTTTAAAGATTATATATATATTAAATAATCCTACGAAATTTGCTGTAGCTGTCATAGTTTTTTACAGTTTTAGGGGCTGCCACTGCTTGTTTTTACAAGGTTGCCACTTATTTGCATTTTTTTTAAAATGAATGAGTTTCACGTTCTATTTACAAAATTCATAGCCGTCTAATGGTGCCACATTATATTTTTATATTCGCTGTTTTCGGGAAAACGGCTTAACCTTTTTAGTTGAACTTCTGCATTATTTAAATGTCACATTTCAAGCTCAACAATTTCAGAAGTGCCACTAAGCTTGCTTTCATAGTGTTACCACATAACTAAATTTTTTGAATAAAAATTAAAATATGGCAACGTAACATCAACTTAAATTTATTCAATCGCTTATTTCAACAAAAAATTATTAAGTTGGGTTTTACACCAATACTATTATATTCTTACATACGTTTTTCCATGTTAATGCACTAAAACTACAAGAAGATATTCCCAAGAAATTATACAAATCCAAACCAAAATGCGTGACAAAAAAATAAAAACAGAAAAATAAAACAGCGGAAAAACTAGGTCTCCTTTCCAGCGCTTCTAACTAAATGTATGATACGCCTCTGCTGCTAATAAATGGTCGAAATATTTCTGATCAGTTAGGTTAGAGAAAGGTCGTACAAATTTTTGGGCATTACAAAGGATAAACACATAGTATAGGACGCTGGCTTAGGAGACACACTTATTTATTCGTACTCACTCCATGGAAGCTAACAAAGCCAAAAGTAAAATGTTATCTACAAAATAGCCAATAAATACAACAACAAAACAAGGTAAATCTACATACATACACACACACATATATAAATATGTAAAGCAAAACTTTATGAAAATAGGCGACAAAATATCTAAGCTGACCATTAATTTGCTTCGACAACCATCGGTCGGTGTAAACATTCGGAGCCCAACAACACAAATCTACCAAATAAATGTTAATACCAATGAAATGGACAATGGACGAACATTATCTGAGTTAGGTATTAGGTTGTAACAATAGCAAAAGCAACAAATTAAACACATTTCGGTAGACAAATTTGGTGAAGCATCGGAAATTGCTTTCTATAAATGGGCAGACAAAATGGTTTGGGACGTTTTGTGGTGGTTAAACAGCGGTGATTTAAGCTAACCAATACAAAAGACTTTTGCGGTACTAATTCAAAGGATAATCAATCGATAATACAGTGTAGCGAAACCAGTGGGAGACAAATTGCTAGCACAACAATATTGCTAAAGCAACTCAAGTAGGTCTACTCAAAACAGATATGAGCCCACATGCAAGTCTAATAGGCCAGTAGGTGTACTAACATTACTCAATTTGTATTTGTATGTAAGCTGATATGAGCATTAACATTACTGAGTAATTTGTTGTTGCAAAACTATTTATCGTTGACAATTAATGCTTTGCCGGCCAACGGTTTGTGAAACATGGTTTTACCCCAAACGCAGTAGGCTTCGATTTGTATATGTATGTGGTATTGATGGCAGCACAGTGATAGAATTTGGTTGACAAATTTATAGGACAGATTACATACGAACGAAGCTTCATATTACAAGCATGTATGCAAACAAAAACAAATTAATGAAGTTGTAGCTGCTGTGAAGAAGCAAAGGAGCAGCAAAAGTTGATTTAATGCGAGATATTTGTTATGATTTATTATGGGACAGAATGGTAAAGAGACAGCAGGGAATTTTGAAACTTCTTTTTAAAAGGTCAGAATACAAGAGTTTGGTTCACGTTGATTAAGTTTGATGTCGAAAGTTTTCTATCAAAGGTCAATAAAAAAAGTTTAAGAGTCAATGATAAAAATCTATAACTACGAGCTACCGAATATTTAATATTAAGTTTCAAGTATGAAGTGATAATGAACTGTTTGCAATGTCTGCTCGGAAACGTACACAGCAGACTGTGCAAGTAAATTCTATTTTATAGTTGAGGGATTCAAATTTTCCCGTTTCCTCTTTTCAAGGAGAGAAAATGAGATAGCGAACTGCTCAAGGATGATTACGATTTCCCAGGAATATTTACTGAATATTTTTTTCTTGGTTCCATAAGTTTGGTTTGCTGGGCCGATCTGTCTTGAATTTTAATTTCTGTTGTTTACGCATAAGCTCGTAATTTTAGCAGCCCTTAACCTCACTTTTGGGTTTGAACTCTGCATTCCAAGCTCTTTCATTTCCATTATGCCCATCGAGCGGCATTTAACAATAGATAGCATTACAAAATATAATCACAGATAACTTACCTACTTGCGTACAAACATACATATGTACATACACGCTTGCACATTTGCATTTGAGTGCATAGACAGATCTACATTGGTAGGCTTACAAGTACTTCCACATTTGAATAGCAATTTAATTGCTCATCAATTACAGTTACATGAACTTAAGAGCCATTCTTAGTGACGAATTCTGCAGCAGAATAATGCGGATGCAAATCTAATTTTCTTGCTTAAATATTTCTCCAATCAGACCATATATTGTTTTAGCTTCATTAAGCAATTTGAGCTGGCATAACAACGAAGCCGAATGGTTTATTCTATGTATGTATGTATGTATGTATGTATGTGTGTGATGAGATTGTTTGCGTAAGTATCTTGTAGCTATAACTAAGGTTTAATACAGAGCTTCAGAAATCATCAGAGCGATATTAATTAATAGAAATGAGTTTAGTGAAATGTGATAATTGGTGTTTGCATGGTGGGGCTGACAACTTTGAATACACAACTGGCACGAAATTTAATTTCAAATCACTTTTCAATGTCCGAATTTTAGTATAAGCACTCGTATGTTTCTGGTCATCCTATTTTTAAATGCAACGTTTTCCAGGTTTCCTTTCATGCAAAAGAATGTGTGGGCATTTCCAGGTATTTTGGTCGTGATGACAAGGCAATTCTTTACTGTATTATTGCAAACAAGAGTTAGCCCAGTGGTTAAAATTCAGGTGCAAAAGCATCCTCAAAAATGTTATAATCAACCTTCATATTTAATTAAAATTTCGTTTTATTGCATGCCCCAAGTAGTTTAGCCTTCTGCACCCGAAATTATACCAGGCTATTACGAGTACTAGTTTCGTAAATATCCAGGCTAGTTCTGCGCTGATGGAATCTCCTGTAGCGTAAATCAGCAGAAAGAAAGACGCAAATTTAATTCTAAAATGCTTTCTACAAACATACATACGTTTATTCATTTAAAAAATGTATTCCCGGCTTATTAGCATGTCACAGTAAAATTAAAAGTATCTCAGCAAAATAATAAAAGAACTTGAGTCCGTTCTACATATTTATGTTGGTATTTCTACTTTATTAGCTCGTAACGTTTAGTTGACATAAGCATACTCGTATACAAAAATTTATTTTTGGTTTAAATTTTATCACTACTAACGGAATTCCAGACCGAAGAAAATTTCGGAAAAGTATTTGATAAAAATTAGCTAAACCTTTTGGGTACATAACAAAATGTTAAGTATGAATATTATTAGCATTCCGATATTTGCATACGTTATTAGGAGACTGTATTATATAAAACGTATTAAAGAAATTTAGACATAAAAAGAAAAATTTATGAATAAAGCTATCCGAACAACGATAGTCTAAGAAGATTAGGCTGGAACAAAAAATTTTTTTTTCTGAAAATTTTGTATACGAGTGTATGTATAGGCAATAACAGCTTAAGTGGACTTAAGGAAAAGTGGATATTTTAACCTATTCTTTAGAGAGTATTTATGATCCAACAAAATGTTAAGTTCATGTTAAGATAGCCATTCCAGAAGATAGCTATCGAGAAGAAACATTGATTTAACTCTATCCGCTTCTAGGAAATAGTCCATCGTATGCGATTGTGATATGTTGACTTAAGCTTTTATTGCTTATGATCACAGATATATCTATTTAGTGTGGTAAAAATAAACCGTATACCGTAATAAAAATTGTAGGTAGGCCAAGACCAGAAAGACATAAAGATGTAAACGAAAATCTAAGAAGAAACTGCAAGGAAATGATAGAGGAAGACGGAATAAGGAAATGAGAAGAGTTCGTAAAAGGACAGTTAAGAAATGTTTTTAGTGGGGCTCATAATGCGGAAGGATTCCAATGTAGAGTGTAACTCCCACTTTCACTTTGTAGGGATTTCAAGTTTTGAAAGTAAGAGTATTTTAAAACAATTGAAGAACTTTTCTAGCGTTGAGTTCAAGAAATAGCCAAACAGATTTCCTTCTGTGTTTAAGTAAAAACTCGACTGCCACGTATTCTCAACACGTCAATTCGTAAGAACTACAAATATTTCTCCTTCATTCTGATTACATTTCAACGAGAATTTTGGAACATTTCTATAGCAGCATTTGGATGCTATAAATATCATTATTTGCCATAAAAAATTTATGGATTTTGTGAACATTTTACTTGTGTTAGAAGTTTTGCAAGAATTTTTCTTGTTGTTGCGCTTTCCCGAAATCGAAGCACAACGAGGAGCCACCAGCATAAATGGAGCAGCCAAAGTACGTACGTGTGCGGGAAGTTGATAGTTTTATAGCTGTTCATATATTATTGCCACGTTGTGTGTTTCATAAATATAGCACACTTAGCACGTACATACATACATTAGTAAATTACACAACACAATTTGAATTTCTGTATTTTTTTTTGAAATTTCTTGATTTCTTACAAACAAGATACAGCGTTTGATGCAAAACTCTCAAGTTTTCTGAATTATTGACGGTGACCTTTGGATGGTTATGAAGAGATATTTATCGCCTATGGTCACGGCATCGACAACTTTTTAAACTACCTAATGTGAAAATTTCCTTAAGATGGGTTTAGTTTAGAAGACAGCTATACAGAATATAGAACTTCGTATGCTGGAATATCATAAAAAATCTGTACTAGGTATATTATATTCGGCTTCACCCGAACTTATACTTCCTTACTTGCTTTCTCATTTAACAGTGAAATCGATATTCCCCGCTTTGTGTAAATCTATAAAAATTTTACTTCTCAAAGTGCTATGCCTATGAAACGCACTATATAGACAAACATGCATGTCGAAAATATTTTTATAAAAATAATTTTGTGCAAACAAATTTTATGTCGCTAACTTCACTCATCAATTCATTGAAGTTTGCTGGTTTGCTTATGGGTGTTTGCTTATTTAAGTCGTAAGTTTCAATTTGTTTTAAGCAATTGGGAGAAAATTTTGCATTGAAAAATCGAAAACATGAGATGTTTTTTTAGAAAGAGGTGTTTTTTTTTCATTTCGCTTTGAAGCAGTCACCAAGTCGTGAGGACATACAAAAGTCGTGGCGACATTTTTATACGGCCAACGCACTTTTGCTGACATCGTCATAAACTCTGAATACGAAATGCAAACATGTGGAGAGTTGAGTTAATATTTTTACTTGTTTCCATACATTTATACACCCCAACGGAAAATTTCTTGCTTTCATTATTCGATCAAAAGTTAAAGCTAAAAGGATCTAATGGCTGTTGTTTAGTTTAAATATTCTGAAGCACTCCATTATTTATAGCTCTAAGTATTGAAAGACTTGCGAAGTTTTTTCTAGAAATTTTATTCTGCTATAGCGATCGAAGAGTCCTGCAATAGAGAGAGTACCATTTCATTCTTCTCAGACTTACTGTGCTGCTAAGAGTCACCTTACATGAACATAGGAAAGGTTTTTCCAATTCCTCCTCAAACAAAAACATGTTTTTACCAGAGCTTATTCCATTTTGTTTTTATATACGGCCTATTACCTTTGAAAAAATTGAGGCTCAGCCTGTGATTAGCCATCTCACAGAAAATTTGTATGCTGAGTTTGCCAGCTTCCCTCACGGGTTACATCAAAACTACACCGTAAACACCAATTTCATCATAAATTCATATGTACATACCTCCCACCCTTTGCAATTTGTGCAGTGTTCATTGTGCGTTCTTGCACTTTTTGCTTTTGGTGTAAAGTCGATTGCATTTCTTCGCTGGAAAATGGAAGAGACTGTTTGAAAGAAGCAAAAGCAATCTAAAAATAAATTAATTCCCGCCGTCACAGTGCACTCAAACACGAACAAATTACTTGCACGTGTGAGTCTTCAACTAATTTTGATTTTCTTTTTTCATTAATCATCAAACATATTTTTCGTCCGCTGATGAGTTTTTTGTTGTTTGTGTTGCAATTTCTAAACTGCATTGTGGGTATGGAGCCTTTGCTATTACCTCAGCTGTGGCAATAATTTCTTTGTGAAGAGATTGCAGGCCGCTTTCAAATAAATTTTGCACTGGAAACAACAAAAAAAGATTTGGAAGTTCTGATCTTTTGTTTTTAGGTTCACATTCAGGGTGGGAACAATGCAATGCTTGCTTTATTAAATTTTTGAAATTTATAAAACAACGGAACCCCCTTAATATCTTTAACAGCAAACGTTTTTTATACTCAGCTGCGCATAACTCACAGAGTTTAATAATTTGTTTTTTTTTTTTAATGCTGATTAGTATTGGAGAGGCCTCTTGTGTACCATATCAAGCGCGATATGTAAGGTAGACTCTTCAAATGTCCTATTTTGGGATCATAATGTGTCTCTCTCTTTCGTCTTATTGAAGTGCAACAAACAAATTCCGAAAAGTTTTGACTGAGTTGCATATTTCAACCTCTTTTGAAGATATAATGATGAAAATTGGACCCAGTTTTATGGCGTAGAGAAGCGTGGCGGTGTCTTCTAGTTGTTGATATAGTAAATAGTACGCTTAACCCATGTCGGCAACTGGTTATATAATACTCAGGTATATGCGAACTAAAACTTCCTTACTAGTTTCTTAGTCAAATTTTATCAAAAGCAAACACCTCGATACTTCATTGCTTGGAATCAATATCAAAAAGTCAAAGTCTTACAGATTGAGCAGCACTTTAGTGGCGCTGACAAACTTTGTTGTACGTACTCTTGTAATTATCTTGCCAATGAAACCCCACATGTTGTCCATTAAGTAGCTTATGTTGTTTTCAATTTTGTTGTTATTGTGATGTATATGAGTGTTGGCAAAAATTTTGCATTGGATCTTTGCTTTTCAGCTGGGTTCGTTTTGTGGGATTTGTGTGAACGCTCCACTGCTTATAATCGAAAAAGTGTTTGATCCACCTACATACATACATACATTCATGCAAAAGAGAGACGTTCATTCACCGTTTGTCAAAGTGTCCGAATGTGTTTACTAACCAGCAGCAACTCTATTTCTCCATACATACATACATACATACATGCTAACAAGTTCCATAATATATATTAGGGTGAGCTTTATTTGAATGCAAGCTAAACTATGGCTACATAGAAGCTTATGTGCAGGAGAAAGAGATATAGGCTGAGACCTCGACTAAAATAAAAAAGAAAGTGTAGAGTTATTTGACCTTCCGCTGATGATAATGAAGATCGTATTGATTGAGCATGTTAAAGAACAAATTTTTCGCCAGAGAATCTGATCCCACCCTAATATAAGCAAACATATACATATATAAGAGATATGTAGGTGCGTATATTTAGTGATTTTTGGGGTTTTACACATTATATGCTTCATAAGGCATGAATCCTCGCATCACACCCACACTTAAGCTTTACACACACCAATACCACTCACAGATACAAACAAACATTTGTAAACACGTGGTACCTACAATGCACCGACTACTCGAATCCAAATTCTTTTAATGTGAGTTTTCCTTGGACGAAGTTTATACACTCAATTGGGATATGTTTCTATGTTTGGCTTTCTGCCACATTTTCACGTACATATCTACATTAACTCGGGCATAAGCGAAAATTCCAAAAATGCTCATCCGGCAAAGACCCTTCAAAACAATTACAATATTGGTGACGTATGTATGTTTGTATGTATGTATGTAGGAGACCAACCATATGTATGCGTTATCCTCGACTGGCTCCATCTATTGAGCTTAAACCCATTGACGCATGGACGGACAGACTCAAGCGGCAAATTGAATTTCCTCGATTGGATTTCTGGTTACATTCAATAGCAACTAGAAATGTGAGCATTCGTGTGAGTGTATGTGTGTGTGTATGTATATATATAGGAGTTCCCCTTTGGGTAGCTTTTTTTTATAGGCACAACGCAGTCTTTGTTAGTTCGTATAGGTTTTCGGCATGACAATGGGAATTGTTTTCCGGTATGTGAATTTTGTAGTTTCATATTTTCAAAAACCCTTCATTGTGAGTTTTTGGAGCAAGCATTGCTTTGACCTTTCATTTTCAGGTTTCCGTTTCCAAACTATTGGGCAATTCTATTCAGTAAATACGTAAACATATCTACGTATGTAGTACCTAGTAGTATGTACTAGATTTTGGCGAAGGCTACAATGGATTTAAGGTTTTAAAATTTTGTAACTTCATTAACAGATTTTTTTATGGAATTCATTTCACACTTGACAGTTTGGAGTTTTTTTTTCAATAATCTCAATGAGTTTTGGGTTACGTCACAATCTATTTCGAATACTTGCTACAATGCGCAATTTACCTTGGATTTTATGAACGCTTGATGGACGGTAGAGTCTTTTGGTACTCGTCGTTCTGTCGTGCTGGAAAATATGTAAGGAGTTTCTCTGAAAAGTGCTAGATCTAATATGGTGGCCTAGTATTTTCTTTATTGGCTAGACCAGATATCCATTGCTGAGGGGATTCTTCATAAATGGTGGAAAACATTTCTGTTTACGTGATCGTAGTCACCTCTTCCTAACTTTGAAAGAATTTGTACAAAGAAATCATAGGGAAAAAGCATTTGAACTCCATACAACCCACTCTTCTTGCAAACGGGGATATGCACAGCCGGGCATAAAAACTTGATGTAGAAAACAAACGTGAAAGTAACAGAATTTCTTAGCTAAGTAAAAATCGAATTCAATTTTGCAGTTTTTGATTCCTTAAAAATTTCAAATTTCTTTAGTCCTTTTTTAAACTCAAACAAAATACAGTTTTTCACGGTGTTTGGGATTGCTTCCCTTACAAACAATCCACTGTTACAGATGAATAGAAATAAATATTCGCGCTCTAAATTTCCTATGAAAATGAACCAACAATTTAATTGCGTACATTCCCGCTCTTTGCACTTTGAATTCCAATTAGTTGCAGGTGAAAGATAGTTGAAACAAGTCAAACTTCAAAATTTTTACACGGCTAAGTTTTAATTTGATGTCTCGTCTACACGCGCTTCACACTGCCATTTTTTTAACTTTCCGAGATCAATTCTACGGCACTAGACGCTTAGCTATGTTGTAGTCTTTGAAATTATCTGCTTTTTTCGGTTGGACGAAGTTTCTGCGTTGAAGCGGCCAATTTGCTGCAAAATATGCCAAACGTTAACGAATAGCAAAAGTTCAAAATATCTGATAGTGAAGAACAACTGAAGTTCGAAGAGCGAACGGGGCAGCGAGCATAAACTCCAAAGTGTTGTCGTGGTCATTGCGCTACTTAGCCGTAATAGGCACCGCTCTTGCGCTGTTCATAGCGAAAATTTAGAATTTCAAGTTTTTCTTTAGTAAAACGTTGTTGTTGCAGCAACTTCTTTGAAAGATTTCATTTTTTTTTTTATGTTTTCTTTTTACGTTTTTCGGGTTAAAAAGTTTTCTCTATAAATTTAACGCAATTTGCGTGAGCGACAGAGTATTTGGCTGGCAGTAAGCAAAGGAGATAAGTGGAACATACGTATGTATGTACTTAGTCTCAGTACGAACATCAAGCAGTTGTGGTAGATAGCTGCTTTGACTGTGATTAGTCAGCCTCTATTTGGTGGGGTGGAATGCGTGCGCAGGAAATGTATCAAGTCAACTAGTTCTAGATAGTTTGCGTTGAAGTAAAAGTTTGCTGATACAGCGTGAAATTTAGAACTCGGCAAAATTTTAATTTTTCTTTCGTAAGCTCATTGCTGCTAATCTTAAGTTTTTTTTTTTTTGCTTCGAGGTGTAGTTGGGAACTTCGCTTTCAGGCTTAGCTAGGTTTACTTGATAAGTTAACATAAATGTTCTGGAAAGTAGAATTAAACTTAATGCGAAGATGCAACTACATTCACACACATGAATAGTTCTTTAAATTGTATACGAAGAAAGTTATGCAACTTACTAATGGCAGCTGGTTAACTGAAGCGTTACAAAGCAAAAGTGGAGTTGCATAAATCTTGACAGAGAAGCACTGATCTCTGAGTGGCTTATTATAAATGTGCCTTTGAGCGGATTGATATGCAAGGTCCTGCTGCTTCTGTTCGTTATTACAAATGCTTTGAAGAGAACTTAAGTGTAAACTAATTATGTAAACGGTTAATAATTCTAAAAGAAATATTTTTACTTTTTGGACTGCATATAGGCATGAATCAACCATATAAAATCGGTTCAACTATTTACGATATTTAAAATATTCTTTCAAAACATTTTCGTTCGTGTTTAAGATACACACAAGGTTAAGAATGCAGATTTATATTGCTCCTAAACTATAATTTTATGAGGAAAAATTTAAATTCGAACAATAGTACAGCTACAAATTGACAAGAAACAGTTTTTGAATGAACTAGACTTCCCTCCCTATCACACATAATTTTCCTCTCAATAATTAATGCTTACGCCATTTATGAAATAAAAGCTTCAAACCATCGAATTGAATGAAGCGCTCTTTAAAACTACATCCTGCTTGATATTTCGAATAAGTAATGTGTGACCTTCATCAATCAAAAAAATACAAAATTGAAAATCTGAAACAGAGGTTTCTTCAATAATGTTTGGCAAATAGGATTTTAGGTGAATTTGAATTTTTCGTATTTATGCTCAATCCATTACCTTATCTATAAATTTCTACCATCCATCATCCAATACTGTGATATATTTAAATTGCACGATTGCTAATTTCTATGCCAAAATTCAAGCGTAAAATAGTTCATAATTGTCATGGCACGTTTAATTTAACTCTCAATTTTGTAGAAGTGGCGCTTATTCATTCATTTCATTCTGCTAATTTACGACAGACACCCAATAATGCAAATATACAACCGCTTCTTAACTTTTATAGGTCACTCATACGCCATGCATACCCACTTCAAACTAATTTGGTTAACTTGGCAAATAACTTCCGCTTGCTAGCTCTTAAAACTTACGCTCATACACAGACACACGCACACACACACATATACACACACATAAGGTGAGTTGAGTGTTAGAATAGATTGTTCCTGGGGCCAAAAACGTTTTGCACTTGAATTTGTATGCCGTTAATTGCCTTTCAAGTTTTATTTGATGAAACGAGCACGTCGCCATAACCTACTTTATGAAGTGCAGCATGCAGCGTGATTTATCGATTTTTATAGCGTGTCATAGTTGCCGTGTTGAAACTTAATTGAGAGACCAAAAGTGTACTAAAAATTATTTGGTAGTAGACACTTAAAAGGGCATAGCACGTAAGAGTATAACGAGTCGATCATTAAATTAATTTTATGACGGTTTTGTGTGAATTAGGGTGTGCTAACTATTCTATAACTATGGTTTGCTTCTGATAACAATTAATGAAAGAGACGCCAAAAAGTATATAAATACTTTGATGAAAAACATTGAACGAAAGTTTTTTGGAGTGGTGTCGAAAGGGAAATTTCTTTGCCGGATATGAAACCGGTACACTCCGGTACTCCTTTGGCGTACAGGCCCGACTGTCGCGGGAGTGATTTCGTCTCACCAATGTTATCTTTCGTCAGGAAGAAGAAGGTGGGTTATGAGAGGTGAGAGGCATCATCTCCGTACATCAACCATCGATTCTCTCAAGCGTTTAGTCAGCTTACGACATGCATGCCTACCTTGGGTATATTTTAAGCTCCTCTGCTGATTGACCGTTATCAGTGCGCTTATAGACCTGCCAAGTGTAATATTAAAATACTTTGCTTATATAGTTGAAATCAATGTTTTCAGCGTGGTTTTGCAAGCATTTTCTGTAAATCCGATTTTGAGCCCAAAACTTAAATATAGCGTGATCAATGAATATGTATATCTTGATATCGAAATTTAAATATACATAAAGCAACACAAATCTATGTATATGGCTGATTCACCGGTACGTGCCGGCAGGAAGCAGTAGGATTTTTTTTGCGTACTCAAATGGAAGCCATACATATTTGATGGTAGCTGTGAGCATAGAGCTTGCAAGCAATATAAAGTAGAACGAGCTTTCAGCGCATACCAGCTGGGAAGTTGTGCTCAAATGTATGTATGTGAAATGTTTGTGCTCCAAGTAAGTACTCGACAATTTTTATAAACGAACAAGTAGAGATTTACCCCATTGTGCTGAACTAACCATCATACACATATGATTGCGAAGAGGTTAGCAATGAACTGGTGATAGGTAAGGCATTGTAGATAGACAACAGAAAAGAGCCACAAGAAGCAGTGAACTTCCAACTAGTTAGCTTTTATGTGTAACCAAGAAGTTGGATTTTTTCACTGCAATCTAAGAACATGGAAAATGAACTTTCGAAACAGTAGAAAAATGTGTAAATTGAAAAAATTTAGTAAAGCTTTTAAATTTGTGGTTCGAAGAGGAGGAGGTATAAAGGTGTGGTATCACAACGGGCCTAATGTTACTGGCCTAAGTGTGCCTCTTTGGCAGCCACTTCAACCTAAAATAACCTTTAAATTTGTTTCATTTAAAATATATTTTCCCCTTATTATACAACTTGCTATTTTTGCTTTCTTTAGTACCAGCGTGCGACCAGTTAAATATCTCTGCGCACCAGTTTTTCATTTCACTAACTGGGTAGTAGTAGCACAGAGATTGCATAACAACTGACTTTAAGCGGTTTTATTGGCAGAGAAATAGTTAGCGAGATACTCGTACATACAAACATATGTATGTACATATATGCCAGCAGCAATAGAGCTGGTCTCTGAAACATGCACTCTTAGGAATGCTAGCAATTTCTATTGCACTCTGCTCAAGTTGTTGGTTTAACTGCCAATATTTCAAATATGTTGCCTACTCACAACATGTGCTTCGCGTAGATAACCTACAAATAAAATATTATAACTAAAAAAATAAAAAAATAAAAACACATAAACAGGTGTATTCTTTTGGAGAACATGCGCATGGATTCGAATGATTCATTGAAGTGGTTTCAAGTGGATTCTAAGGAATACTTTTTTTTTTACTTGTCAATTTATACACTGCAAATGCTTTACATCTACCAAGCACTGTTTTAAGTTAGTTGTTGTTGCAATATTTTGCATTTTTTTATATATTTGGTAAGCACTATGCGACAGCAATTATTGAAAAAAACTCTCCGCAACTTGCTTAACTAATTGCCATGAAACTTATACTAAAAGTTCAAAGAAGCCTTAGCTTTAGTTTTAAGAGATCTTTGTTGATTTTTATTAATTTTCTGACATCAAATATATTAATAATATATACATATATTTATATCAAGTCCCTTTCGGAGTTGCGAAAAGTTGTTAAATTCAGCTGGTTGATCCACATACATTGGAAAATTGCAGAGTGCCATAAGCAATATTTTTGTTGGAAGATGTTATCGATGGTAATAAAATTTCTTGTTATGTATGTATGTATATATAATTTTATTTACATTCGTTTTTATTGTGATTTTATTTTTGTGCAACTGCACTTAATCAGCTCTGAATTTGGCAGCCTTTGGCAACGAAGCACCGCGAATATCAACAAAATCTGCATCTGCCGGAAAACAAATGCAGCTGCGCCTGCGACTGACACCATTGGCTATTTCCTACTCTAGAAATGTAAATATTTTGCTTAAGTATATATGTATGTATCTATGTGTGTGTGTGGGCGATATATAAACTCTCCTCGCTGTGTCTGAAGTGACGGCTATGGCGACGACGATGGCAATTACATAAATTGTGGTTGCGTTGCAGGCAGTCACGTCATTTAAATTGCGGTGCAACGCGACAGACCGATACAAAGCATTCCACCACATTGGCAAAACAATGAGCTGAATGACACCCACACACATGCCACACACATGCATTCATGTACATATTTTTAATATGCATACCTTCATTGACACACCACTCACAACCACATACACACATGCATTAATATCGAGTAAATAGAGTTGTAAATTGTTAAAGGCATTAAACCTCGTGGCTTAAGCTGCGTCGCTGTTGGCGTGTTTGTTGGTGGCTCCTTGTAGACCGTGCTAAGCAGGCTCATAAAGCAATAAACATTAATTATACTGCAGATAATGGGCTTGTTCCCAAGCCGCCGGAAATGCAATAACAAGCCTGAAGTACGTAAAATCCTGGAATGCAGTCGTTCGTATCCACGAATTGGGCCTGAAGTGTGAGTGTAGTGATGTGCCCATCTACATATTTGTAGTTGACTTACTTCTTTCATATTAGATTAAATAATTCTTTGTGCTTTTACAAATATCTTGGCAGTATCTAACAAGTATCGATTGACACCAATGTGCGAAAATTCCAAAGAGTATGAATGAGGAAAATAAAGAACTACTAATTCCTGTGGCCTATGTGGGAAACTTAGACGTAGATAAATGCATGATACGAACTGATGATTAGGGATGACCTTGTATCCTATTAAATACGCTGCTAGCAGTTGAGTTTAGTAAATAATTATTATTGCCAAACTTCAATTTTAAAATCTAAGCTAAGTTAAGCAACTAAGAGATGTCGTTTCGTTAAACATATTCTGCGTCAAAAAACATGTTTAATCTCAAATATATTTATTTATTTTAGCGTAACTACAAGGATTTGTAGCACTGCAATATTGCCAATGCATTCTTACATTAAATGCAAAATACGAGTAGATGTAAATGTTTCCTACGATTATTGGCAGTGCTCGTTGTGATGCCGATAAGGAATGTAAAAAGTGAAGGAAAATGCGCGGAAAGCTCTCGTATTTGTAGTCCTCTCCATACTCGTTAACGTGTTTCAGCTGGAAATAATGGCGGAATGCAATACGAAATGTACTTCTCCAAAGATGCTTAAGTACGATACAGGCGGATGTGTGAGGTGACGTTCGTAGTATTTCATGTCATTGTTGTTGTCAACGCCACTTTTATAGCAACATTTTTGCACTTACTCGTAAATACTATTCGAGTGGCAGAGTTTGGCTTATCTGGGCAATGAATGCTCTTGGTAGCTTAGTACAAAAATTTTTATATGCAAAAGTGCAGTGGTGTGCAAAATAAAATCAACAAACTCGATAACCAAATATATATTTCTATAGCTTTCCTCCGCCTTTAAAGTATTAAAAGTATCGATGTCCGTGGTTATGCACCAAAAAAAGCATATGATCCTGAGTTCCATGTTTCTACGATATATCTTCGTGAATGACCGCTTGATCTTTACAAAGGTAACGTTAATGTTAAGGAAGAAGTATTAGTCCCTTTATCTTCCGTCTCTACGAGTAAAGTTCTTAAAGCATACTTCCAATTATACTGTAAATCTGTAAATCGAAAAGCAGTTAATTGATGATTTTTAGATCTTCAATTACGATTTCGCAAAATTCAGTTTATTACCCTTAGAAACTGGCGTCTCACTTATCCATTTATCAAGAATTTAATGTAAAGCTTAACTTTGAAATTAGTATTTCAACGGTTAAGGAGTGTTCCCATTGATATACATATGTGGATATATCTGTACATTATAAAGGTCATGCTTTGGTTTAGTATTTATCGACACACGAAGCAGTAAACTAGCGAACCATTTTCACCAAAAGACAATCTAATAACAACACTTTTATAGTCTATCATACACCAGAACTATTCCCTATACGTCCGAAATGAAACCAGTAGAGAACTTGATGATAAAATTTCGAACGGGTAGCAGTTGAGAACGATTTGGAAAAAAACCTTTACCGAAGCCAGTCACATCGACATGTTAAAAATGGACGGAGAGGGTTGCTTCAATAAGAACTCCGCATTACATGGACCTATAACTAGTACAGCCATCATATGTACATATATCTAAAGTTCAGGTTAGTTCTGAGCTAGTTGAATTTCCTGCAGTCGTTTTCTTTATTTGCAAGTTAATCCGTGAACACAACTAACGAAGCAGCGATATAACAATCATACACACACAAACACACACTCATGCGTACTATATTATTGCAAAACTTTTGTTTTTATTATCTCGAATTGTGTTTCATGAACTCAGTAAACATTTCCCGGCACTTTTGCGGCATTTCATTTCATTTATGCGAGCATTTAGCTCTACAATCTGCACCCCACTTCGTCTCAGTTCAACCATCAAACTATACAACATTGCTTTCGCACTTCTTTTTATCTACTTATTTTCATTAGATTTTGTTGTCTACTTACTTGATTGGATGTACTTACGCACATACTAACCTATACATACATACACACATATATGCATTCTCACATCCAAGCACATTCTCATACATTTATCTTTCAGTTTGCTTAACTAACTGATTGTCGTTTGGTCTTCACAATATTTATAGAGCATGCTTGTGTTTAGCTCGTTCCTTTCACTTAACATTGCTTTCACTTGCCTGGGGGGGGGGGGGGGGGGTTTCAAGAACTTCAAGCTTGTGTTCGCTCACTTTTCTTCTTGAGAAATGCTTTGGATAGGTCAATATGAACATATTTCGCTTTTTATTTGTCTCTTTTCCCTCTGTCTCTATGTATGTATGTAAATAGTAAATAACAGGAATGAGCGTGTATTTGCTGTGGGCCATTTCACTTGATTTCTATCGATTTGCCGTATTTTTAATATGGATTTCCAAGACATGGTTTTCTTTTAAGATTTCATCCATTTTTATGTTATTTGCTGCAGCTTGATCTATTAGCGATAAGCTTCATAAAAGTAATTCATGTCCATACGATAAATAATTCATAATGTACTTAACCATTTCCAAGACAAATACATATGGTAGCAATAAAACGCACGTTAGTGTGTCTATATACCCTGTAGGAAAATCAGTAACTTGTGAGTTAAATTGCTGCTAAGAACTGAGTCGAAAATTAAAAAAATGTTTGGTGGAAATCTCCTAACAGCTAGTTTCCTCAGAAGGCATTTTGATGAACAAAAAATATGAAAAAGAAAAAAACAATTTTCTTACAATATGGCCTTCCGCGAAAAATATCTTTTATTTATATTTTAGCTCTAAAGTCAAAGGAATAAAAAGAGATTGTCTTATTAATTTTTATAAACTAAAATATCTACAATTTTGTGATTGTTCGGAACTATGGATAGTCAGAACACTACAGTTGGAGATTGCATATTCGTGGATTGGTGCGAATAGGACGAACTAGTAATGGTTAAGAATATGATTTTTTGTACGAACTAGTGAATTTTCCTACATATCCATGAACATAAAGTAGTGCATGAATATTACACACTTTCTTTGCCATCATTTCGAATACTGCCAGGTCTTGGCAAAATCAAAAAAACTGCCTAAAAACGAAAATGAAATTCTGATGTTGCGTTTAATAAAGGGTCATCGTCGCGAACAAACTATGTCTGTGTATATAGCAGATATCACGTAAAATCCGTATGAGTTCTACTTAGCGCAACATAAACCTAAAATCATTAGGAAGTATACTATATTCTTAGGTAAGTTGTAATTTTCAACTTTTTTGCGAGTTTGTATAGAAACTTTGCCTCAAAGCAGGCCCAATGAAATTTTCTGCCAAGTGGCTGAACAGTTAAACGTTTTCCAAAATTATTTCTCTGGAAAGTTTATTATACTTACTCCAACAAATCACTCAAATCTGCTTTCACATTTTAAGGTGAAGTGTCACAATGTCAATGGAATTAATGTTCCCTTCAGCAATTTTTTTCAATAAATTCGTAATTAAAGAACTGAATAGAAATAAAATTTGGAATAGTTAGGAATATATCCCAATTTCATCACATATAATGTTAGTGACATTAATTCCGGTTTAAAAATGGAATGTCCTACAACGCCGATGAAGTTTATGCTGTGGTCCTTTTTGATAACTTCATCACATTTTTTTTTTATTCGACCAGTATTCCATCGCTCATAAACCACTGCAACGAACATCTACATTGGGCTTTTTGGATTTCCAATATTCTACTCTTTATACTCAACCAATAAATGTGGTCGTAATTTTGTTAAATGATAATAAAATATACATAAATGCGTTCAAATGCAGTATAATAGGCGGAAGTTGGGGTGTCGATGTGCTAATGGCGGTGAAGTCAAATAGCTAACACATAAATTTTGACCAGATAATCGAAGCTATCAACAAATTAAAAAGGTATCTGCTTAGTCGCATTTCAATTCACCGGATGTGCAACGGATGTTGTGCGAAATTGAGGCAGGAGAGGAATGTGGTCTAACTATGTTCGTTGGTTGTAGTTCTAAGCACATACATACATACATACGTATGTATATAAAAATATAAAATATATACATATATATGGATGCTTGTTCTGAGCATTTATGATTCTAGTCAAATTGGAACGTATTCATTCACAATATCTGTCACATACAATAAAAAGGCGCATTGTTCATTTTGATTTCCATTTTCTATATTTCCCTACCAGAAACTGGATTATAGTATCGAGTTCTTTATTTTGTTGGCTACCAACAAGAAAAAAATTTCTCATATATGTATGTAAGAATATATTTTATTAAGGCTGAGAATTTGGTATTTGGAAGTATATATCACCTCCGTTCGCGTTCAAAAGTCACTGCAATTCATACTACCAAGAGAGGAAAAGTCATACTCCGGAGTCTCAGCCTTCCTCTGTTGTCTATGTTGTATTAGCACCCTAGAGGGTTGTTCGTTGTTGTAACACTATTTTAACCCGTTATAATTCGCAGCTATTCCGGAAATTGAAGTCAGTCTCTTTCGGTAGAAGTCAAAGGAAATCAGCTGTTTCAAATAGGTTGTATCAGAATGAGTTTGCTTTTTAAAAACACTGCTCGGGTTATCAACAAAGAAGTTGATTTGTGTTCTGACACACCAAATCCAAGTCGTGCAATTTGGTCCTTAATAAGTAAGAATCTAACTTAAACCGTTGCCTCGGATAAAGCGCTACCACAATGGACGATAAAAAAGAGATTCCCACAATTGCTTCAATCCTCCCAAATGCTTTTGAATACCAAATCGCCTAATTGTGAATGAATATTTCATTTTAAATGAGAATTAATGATAATAACGTAATTTAAATGAGCTTAATTACAGTTAAGGGAAATGTGCGTCGAATGAAATGATTGGCTTAATTGTAGACCAACTGCGCGGAAATGTTATGGCCGCCTTGAAGTGGCTTTCATATACCAAAACGAGACAGTGATAACGACAAAATGCCATTGGGATTTAAATTAAACTGAATTGAAACTGAACTCATTCCGGCTACCGAATAATGACAATGAAAAGTTAACAAAGTGATAACTGTATATAGTATTTATGTATGTGTAGAAGAGTTTAGCAAAATGCTTTAACTGCTGCCGAATAATTAAATAACTACGAAGTTAGCTAAACAGAGAAGTTGAAATTGCAAAGCGAATTAATAAATGAGTTAAGAATCATTTGGCCGTGGTGTGGAATGTGTAAAAAGATTGTAGTTTGGCGTTTAAAACGAATTAGCGCCTTTGTGGGAAGATTTTAAGTCTGCAGGAAGAACGAACTGACCGCCATTATTGCTCATTATTACTATTGGCAGCTAAATAGGTTTGTCGTGAGCTCACCGATTTGTGGCTCTAGTCGTTTATAGATATGATAACTGTAGCAAAGAACAATAACAATCGAAGAGATTTTTTCTGAGAGCAAAGTTTTTACCGGAAATCATTGTTTTTCGTTTCGTAGGAAATTATTTCCCAAATAAAGAAATATTCGTATAAACGGGAAATGATCTCGCACTAAAAGATTCATATATTTATTACATAAGAGCATTGAGAACGATCTTTTCGATGAGGTGAATGCGACGACAATGAAAAGTTAAAGAAACCAATGTCCACTGACTGCTGCTGATATCTAAATACCTATATAAATATATTTTTTTCTCAAATCAGTGGACACTTCTAAATGAGATGAGAGTACAGAGAAATCTCATTTAAATAAATATAGTCTTAAAACATGTTTAAACAATTTGTTATAATATTCTTATGCAATGTTTGAAACATTTACTTTGGTTATTATTGACTCGTGCCACAGAATCGGCATTTTGTTTATTGAAAATATTTGTATGTTTTGATCTTTCAATCTCCCGTCACTTGTTCCCATAACACAACTCGCCCCTAGAAATTAACTCATTGTCTCGCCGCCCTAGAATCAACTATTAACTTTGTTCGAGAAATCACAAACGCCATCAAATTAGACCGCATGTATGCCTCTCTAAGCTGTCGTGCTATAATTTGGAGTTAACGTAGCAGAAGCCATTTCATTCGTGGCCACTGGGGAGACGCAAATTACCTTTACTTTACTCTACCGACAAGCATAATTAAATGTGCGCCGAACAGTGTTGCTCGTTGGACACTTTTGTTTAGCCGCCAAGATATTCTACGCCATGATTTTCTGTACTTTTTCTCGACTCTGTGCCAAATAATTAACAAACAATTCAAATCATTTCATTAGTCCACAATTGAGAATGTAATTCAGTCGCTTTATTGTGACTTTCACGCGTAATTTTTCTCTTTCTTCTAATTTCCTTTATTTCGGCAATTTAAACTTAACCGTCCTAGCGCTTTGCTCTTCACCATTACCATTACCATTACAATTTCAATTGACAATTTTCCTATTGTTAAGTCTGTTAGTGTGGCAGCTTTTGTAGTTGTTGCTGTAGCTTTTGTTATTGTTAGGATATTTATTTCATTGCGGAATTGTTATTTAGGTAATTTTTATTTTATTTTGTTGGCCGGCAGTTGTCAGTCGTTTTAGCTTTAGCACGCCCAGAAGTAGACTTCCTTCAGTTTAATGTATAGTGAGTGTCATAAGTATAGCACAATCAGATTTCATATATTTCAATAATTTAAATTACCTCAATTCTAATTATAAAATTTAGTTTAAGCGTTATACAGATATTTGGTACGAAGTTAAGATCTAGATAATCCATTTTTTATACCCAGCGTACTAGTACTAGTACAAGGGTATTATAACTTTGTTGGGATAACGGTTGGTTGTACAGGTATAAAGGAATCGAGATAGATATAGACTTCCATATATCAATATCATCAGGGTCGAAAAAAAATTTGATTGAGCCATGTCCGTCCGTCCGTCCGTCTGTCCGTCTGTCCGTTAACAAGATAACTTGAGCAAATAATGAGATATCTTCACCAAATTCGGCATGCGTACTTATTTGGGTTCAGAATAGATTGCTATTGAAAATTGGTAAAATCGGACCATAACCACGCCCGTTTTTCGATATCGAAAATTTCGAAAAACATATAAAACGGGTTAATTCAATATCAGAAGCAGCTACAATGATAAAATTTTCGATATGTATTGACTTAGATGTTCTAAGGCCGATTTTATCAAATTTTTTTAAAAGGGGCGTGGCACCGCCCACATATATTTGAAGAAATTTTCAAATTTTGACTCTCAATAACTTCAGCACAGTTTACGCTAGTACAACGAAATTTTGTAGAGGGCATACTATTGTTGTGTTAAATTCAGATATAGAAAATAAACGAAATCGCTTAGCGACCACGCCTACTTTTTCATAAAAGTTATATTGAAAGGAGGTGGAAATATTGAAAAGTCCATATCTAATTAACTGATACCGCTATAATAATATAATTTGGTACATACATCAATTTTCATATTCTTTACATTATTTTTGCAAAATTTTGGAAAGTGGGCGTGCCACCGCCCACTTATGAGTCACGCAATTTTCAAATTCGACTGCTAATAACTTCAGAACGGTGTGAGATAGATTTACGAAACTAGGTACCAGGCATCTTATGTTTATGTAGAGTACTACCATAGAAAATAAGAAAAATCGGTGAACGACCACGCCCACTTTTGGACTAAAGTTCGCTAAACGAGAGTTAGGAAACCGGAATATGCAATATCTGTTTAACTGATAAAGATATAATGCTAAAATTTAGTACACTCATTCACTTGATGATGTTATTAGTGTTGTTTAAAGGTTTTTGGTAATATTTTGGAAATTGGGCGTGGCACCGCCCACAAGTGAATAAACAAAATATCAACATTTCACTATTAACAAGCCACTATGAAAGTATCATAAAGATCTGCAATGAAAACTGATCTTCAAATAGGGACAAACACCACGCACTTTTTTAAAATTATGTAAATATTGATTAATGGACTCATATATCCGTATATCAAAAATTTCACAAAATACAGTTAATAGTTATGGGCACGGCACGCCTTCTTTTCCAAAGTTATATATAGGACATGGTATAACCCTTGAATAGATCGATTGAGTACTTTTGGCTCATGTAAGCGGTTAATGCTTTATAAGCAAGGGGCGTGGCCGCGCCCGCCAAATTCGCTATTGTTTAGGCTGGGAATGGATTGGTTTTTAAAATGGGCGAAATCGGATGAAAAACACGCCCCCTTTTTGTGGAAACTAACGCTGGGTATTTAATGTTCGGTTCACCCGAACTTAGACTTCCTTACTTGTTATTATTATCTATGTTAAAATCTAAAATTTCTAATTTTTTAAGGTACTAAATTTTTTAAAATCCGAAAAACTAAAGCTTGCCATACAATTTTAGGCTAAAAAAGAATATCCTGAAATTTCAAGCCAAAATTGTCATTGTCAAAGCCAAAATTCATATTTTTGAAGAACAAAAAAATCACTTTCAAATACATATCTTTAATATCATATCTACCAACTTGCCATAATTTAACAATCAAAATATCAAAACTATTCTGAACTTTTGAAAGCTGTGCACAAAATTTTGAATCGACGCTCTGTTCATATTTCTATGGAAAGTATATGGAAATTCTTTACGAAATGTGGTATAATTATGAAACACGCTTTATTTCATTTGTGTAGCACACTTTTCACACAAGTCATACAATAACAACAACAACGGTTTGCTTTCAGGCAATGTTTTTGTTTGTTTCCAGTTCTATGTTGGAAAGTATGTAAATATGTATGTTTGTATGTAAATAGCAGGCATGTATAATGGGCATTTGTAAAAAGGCGGAATAAAATGAAATTCGCTCGTTTATAATAACAACAACAAAATGTAATAAAAATCAAAGAAAAAGTAAAATTCGAAAATGAATATCAAATTGTGTAAAAGCGGTAATGACAATGATGATTTTTGTTTGTGTCTGAGTGTCAAAGTGAAGTGGAAACAACTTAAGATTTAAAAGTTGTTCTTGGCGGCCAACAACAAAAACATATTTTTTCAGCACGCTTCACAATAAGTAGCTCAATGCTTGAATGCCTTACAACGTTTTTGAAACTTTTATTGGCCATTTGGTCATAAACATGAGCGTTAGACGGAATTTAATATTGGTTATGAATGTAATGAATATTTATTATTTAACTAGCTGGCCCGGACGATGCTATTTTGCTCCATCTTTGTCATGGCTGTAATGAAATATGTACAGCGGAATTTAAGTATTTGCCATATTGTTGTGCTTCCAGCTTTTTGTTTCCCTTTTGCGTTTGCACTATTTAACACAAATTTAAGATTCGATTACAAGTCATTTGAAACCTACAGTTTTGGATTCTACGAATTTTCACAAGCACGACTTATGGGTTTTAGAAGGTGTGCGAGTGCAATAATAAGACTAAAATTTTTGTTGCATATTTTCAAAGAGTATACCCTATATTGTTGTAATACAAGCTTCGGAGATGTAATAATAAAAATCGATCTCAGTCTGTTAAAAGTTGTGCCACGCATCGAAGCATGGTCAGGTTGCTTATTATTCCCATACAAATTGTTTCTCCGATAGACTTGAAATTTAAAGTTACCCTTAAAAGATGAGAAGAATCCAGCAAAGAGGTAAGCAATTCATTTTTTTATGTCCACACAACCTTGTGATATTTTTTTTGAAGTGAAAACGTCTTAAGTCGCTTTGGATATTGTTGTCGCTATGTTGAATTGTGAAGAAAGAGTGTAAACAAATTTCTGCCTGCTTGTGTTTGTTAAAGCAATTTTATTGAAAAAGCGATTCCCTTGTCAAAGCAGCAATTTATTTCATTTATTCAGCATGCTTCTTCTTAGCTATTTTAATATTCGCTTTTTTTTTGCATTTCTTGTCGAACAACCAACTACGATGTACTTCTCAGCTTAGACCGTAATTTAATAAATGGTATTCCTTCGTTTTTTACTTCCTTGGAATAAGTCTTATTCAATAAAACATACATACGAATATCTTCTATGTATGTATTGTATGTATATCACTTGTATTTGTTTGCCGAGCATATGCGTCTGTCCAACTATCAGTTTGTTTATCCATCCATCCATCCATCTATTCATCTTTCAATCTATCGACTCACTCAGCAGCTTTGGACGTTTGTTGTTGATTTGCACATTCCACTCACTTGTTTTCTCGGTTAGTAGATCTTTTACTTTTCTTTGATTTTCTTCTTATTCATTTGTTTGTCCTTCTATTTATTTGCTTCTCATGAAATCCTTTAGATTTTTCTCTTCGGAATGTGTTCTCCTTTTTTTGTGCTGTCGTGCTGTCATTCACTATGAAATGCGTTGCTCGGTTTGTGCTATGGCTATTTTAGTGTTCGTATTATTGATGTTGTTGTTTTCGTTGTTTTAGTTGCCAGTTTTTATTGCTACATAATTTTTCAAATGGCATGTTTATAAGATTTTCGCAGCTAGTTTGGACACCATTTTGCTAGTGCCTTAAGATTTGTAAGCGAGGAGCATACCACTTTAGCAGAAGTCTGACACTTGCATTGCAGTGCATTTATTGGTAATCCCGATTTGGTGCTGCACACACCGAGACACCACATACCCATCACTACACTTAGATGGCAAATATTTCTTTATGCAGTTTATTAAATTCACTCCTCAATAGTTACTCCTTTTCTCCTTTGAATGCATTGCTAGTTCCATGTACCTTTTGCTGCTATATGTATGTATGTATATAGTAATGTTCATACCCACAAAATATTTGGCAACCCTAAATTTAATTTTTTTTAAATATTTTTTTTTTAGGGCATCAGATTCTACTTCTTCAACATATGCAAAGAGAGGCCCTTTACTGAGTATCTTAAGTTGGGTTTTTATTTGTAAATGATGTATGAAGAAGTCAGCCAAATCGCGGGAGCTTTTGGGGACTTTATTCAAGAAATATCCCTGCAGCTGCGCTGAAATAAAGTTTTCTTAACAGTGTTAAATACTTCTGCCCATGACTTACAAAATTCTCTGCTGGCTTGTATCTTTCTTTCTATTATATACATATGTATGTGTTTTTATGTATGTAAGTATTTGGTTTGCTTTTGTACTTGTAGATTCGCCACTGCAATTCCGAAATTACTTTTCTATTTTCTGTATAAATCGCATTCATGCCTCAATTCGTATTGACTTTGACTGAAAACCAAACCCAACAAGTAAAAGGGATAGATCCAGTTGTCTTCAGATCTCATACTAAGGATTTGCTACTTAAAAATTTGTATTGCCTATGCAATTTACCTTAACTTTATTATTTAACTAAAGGGATAATTAGCACGACGCTTTCTTAATCCCTTCTTCAAATTACTAGCTCAAAACTTTTTTTCAAAATTTCGATTTTTTTGCCATAACTACTGCACCGAAGCAGGATGCACGAGCCACGCATGAACTAAAATGTTTGCTGGGTTAATTTATCTATATAACTAACTGCACATAGTAAAACTGTTAGAATGCAAATAATTGTCTATGTATTTTACTTATTGCTGTTAGTTGTTTGCTTTGTCTGTAAATTAAATATTTCAACGCAAATTACGTTTATATTCTAAATTCTTCTGACGTGCGTTGAGCAAATCTTTGACTGTTAGTTTGTATGCTGACTTCAAATACTTATTTGTGGCTTTTTATATTGCTGCTGTTAGAAAGCTTATAATCTAACCTTATATAACTAGTAACTTCTATTGAATGAATCTAGTGCAGTAGAAAAGCAGTCCCTACCAACGTCGTGATTACTCGATAACAACATTCATTCTTTTCTTCCCTAGTTTGTCTTCAAGTCTGTATTCTCACCTTGAATTATTTGAAATATCAGCTTCGGTGCTAACGACATACGAATTATGCAGCCGATTGCGCCTAAATTAATTCTTTGTCTAGGTAAGTACAGAATTTACAGAAGTGTTTGCTAAAATAAATATAAATAACCAACAGATGGCACTGGTTTCAATAGTGAAAGTCGTCATTTACCTTACACAGGGTTTTCTGGTTAAGCACAAAAGAACCCGCAGATTTGACGAAACTATTCTAAGCTTTAATGCATCATACTTACGTCAAGGAAAGCAGCGACTCAATCAAAATATTACTTTACTGACGACTTCTCTCAATTCATTTGCGAAGTAGCACTCACTCTTTCCCAGCATAAGTACACAAAATCATTTCTCTTCCCTTTCCCGTTCATTACTTTCAAAAGGTTCCATTCTCTATTTATACAGCCATTCAACTGTAGATATCATTGGTTTAGCGTTTTTCACTGAAATTCATAGTTAAGTCAACTAGATGGGTATCTTTACTTGATATAGAAAAAAAGACAAACCAGTTGATATTGTTTGCAAGTAACTAAATGAAATGAAGATGCTCCTTTGGGGCTCCTCGGCACAGCAGCTATTTATTCAATTTCAGATACCTATGGAACAAATACTCACTGCTGGCAGTCTTAAAGCTTCTTACTTCAGAACGGCAGTGTGGGTAGCTGGTGGTGGCTATTGTGTTTATTTTTCTATTGTATTTATTTTATTTTCCACTGACAGTGTGGTTTACTTAAGCATTTTGTAAGAGCAAAACTAAATCAACGAAGAGTTACGAATGAAAAGAAAATGTTAAATATACGCTGTGGGATACAATTTTCAAATGCTTCTTGTCTGTTTGCCATTGTTATTTATGTTACGCTGTCTGGTTGCTTGATTAAACTCTATTCAATAAGGGTTTCTTTTAATAAATATAAATAACTTTGAAATATTTTATTATGTATACCATAACGAAACGGAAAAGTGAACTTAAAGCGAGCTTTGAATGGAGTTGCGAAAGTTTGGATTACTTGAACGGTTTGTAAAAGAGTGACGTGAAAGTATTTACAGTTGTGTTTATAATTTTAGTAGTGATTCTTGCTATACATACATATGTACATAATGTCACTTCATATTTAAGGTGAAATATTTTGCAGCAGAAAACAAGAGAATCGGCAAGCAGTCTGATACTAGCACTCTCTGAGAGTAACTTCTCTTTGCTCACTCTCTAGAAATGTTCGTTATTTAATTTTGCATTTGATCATCATTGATCAGTGATGATGTTTACTTTTATTACAACATTAATTAGTGCAAGAGATTATTTTTATGTTTTGTCTAGACTGTAGCAAAAATCTTACAAAAAGCTTAAATATACTTCAACTTATTTTCGGTGTTGTGTTTTGATCCACTGCATTAAACTTAATTTTCAAATTTTCTTTGCAGACTAATTTGATTACATTTGAGTACTTGCACTTCAACAATTAATAACAAAGTAAGTGGAACTTTATATATACATATTTAATGCTATACTATACGATTTTGTTTATACAACATACCACATTCGTACCAAAACAGTATATCCAAAGCTGAAGTGAATAAGTTTTATTTAGCCATAAATTTGGTGCTGGGCGGCTGCTTTTGAAAAAGTTTCAGAGTTGCATCAAATTTTCTATTGAAATTAATTTAAAGCAAATTTATTTTATTATTATTTTACTCTCATTTTATTTACATACTTCAGAATTTGTTACACAGAATTTATAAAAGCTGTATATATATATACATTTCTCATTACATATTTACCTAGTTTCAAATTATGAGTTAACCTTGATGCATATTTCTTACACAAATCACTTAATACTAGCTACATTTTCTATTATGTATATTCCTTACTGCTATATAGTTGCTACATATCACTTATAAAAATAGATTTAATTTCCTTTCTCATTATTAAAGCCAATGTTAGACATGGCACATTTACAAAAATTTTCCAAAAATTTAGGGTGGTATTACGGAGCCCTTTTTTTCGTAACCGAAAAAGCCAATGCTGTTAAGTTCAGTTATCAATTCTGGACAAGTAGAAACAGCTTCGGAGAGAGCCGCTTTTAGCTCGTCATATTGGAAGTGTGCAGGGAATGGCATTCGATCCAAAGCGCAGATGTACACATCGCCACGTTCATTCCCAAAAGCGACACCCATTCCGCTTGCATTGTATCTGCAGTGAGAAAAAATGTTAAATTGTGAGACGTGGCAATACACTCCACTTACTTGAACATTGTATTGAAAGCAGTGCTCAATTGTGTACGTGAAATGGGTGACAAGACATTACGACGTATATCCCAGACATCGACGTGCGCACGCGTGACGGATAAAATGACCGTGGAATGTGTGCGACTCCATTGGGCTGCATAGATTGGCTTCATTCTGCAGGTAAGAGTTATCAGAGGCTGAAAAATGCCCTCCATCCATATTCGAATGCACCTAAAGGATTGACAAGAAATTTTAAGGTTCATTAGAAACCCTGCTATAGTGTTATCGTGCAGGCCTATCATGTTGGTTAGTCTCTGATCTAGCGAGCTTTTCCACCCATGTTAATAAGTCCTTTCTTTAATTTCACTTACCAATCATTACCGCAAGTTAGAAATAATCTTGGCGACCACGGTGAGAAATCCATACAGTTCACCGATCCTTCATGTGTACGCCAAACCGCCGTAAATGAATGTGTATGATTTGTCGAACATTTATACACACATCCCTCATCGGTGAGTAGGTAATAGACATCCTTATAAAATGGATGCAAAGTTAAATTTAAACCGAGTGGATGTCTATTTGCAAGCCATTTAGATGGATTCGGTTTGGAATTCACTGGCAATCCTTCGGGTATACCTTCTGTTCGTTGCAGTTCCATTTGTTTGAAACCCAATAGGTATGGGCCACCAACAATACAATATTTATATACGGAACCATTCAGCGAGAGTGCTAATATTGGATCTATTTCGTTGGTGCTGTCGTTGGGCTGTTTGAACCATTTTATAGAAATCACAGGCTCGCGATTTGGTGAGACGGTACGTTGTGTGACCGCAACTGGTGGATCTTCTGGCTTGGTTATATTGCGTACTTCAACCGTACCATCAAACATTCCAATCGCTATGAGAGATTGTAAAAATGGTGAAAACTCAACTGCAGTCACCGGTGAATTATATTTATACATGCGTTCTGGATTTTCTGGATTTTTTATGCTCCAAATACAAACATTTCCAGTTGCTACGGTGACCAATGCCGAATACGAGAAGAGTCCATATGCAACTGCTATTATGTCGCTGTTGTTATAGCAAAAGCTTATATCCGAAACAGCTTTGCGCCTTTTTCCCGTTATGCGTGATGTCTCAAATGATGGCGCATGAAATCTAAATAATATTTTGGGATTATAGCAAAACTCGGCATAATCATCCGTCTTTGTGCGCTTGCCCATATTGCGAAATATTCGTTGACCTTCACCGTGATTATTACCAGCTAACATCCGTTCCATAACCATACTACAGAAAGTGAAATTCGGATTCTTTCCTATTTCATCCAGTTGCATCATTGTTAAATTTCCAGTTTTTTGTTTGCCAATAACGAACTTTTGGCTTACATTAGTAGAGGTTTCAGTGTCTTTGTTACCGCTAATGGCTTCTTTCTCTGCCAAAGCTTTATATGTATCGTATACCTCAAAGAATGAAACATATGATCCCTTCGGTACGAACTCTTTACAATACGTATTGGAGTAACGTGCTTTCATCAACACATCTTTTGTTTGGGTCTCTGCTTCGCTACGACGCCGCACCATTCCACGTCCAACTGTCAAATAATCATAGAATTTATTATCTTCCTCAACGAAGTCAGCAATAGGTGTGCCCTTAGGTTCAGTTGTACTGGATTTTTCAAAGAGCAGATATTCCTCGGATTTACGTAAAGTGATTTTGATGAAAGGCATATTAAAATCTAGAAGTGGTACCTCAGATTCACGCTCGTCGTAATCATAATCGTCTTCATTTTCATCTCGTAAGATTTTTTGAATGCTGCCAACCTGCACAAAGAAGGGAGTCGGGTACAGCTCTTAACTCAAATGAAAATTTGTTCACCAGAATACCATAGCAAATCTCTCAGAAATCAATTTAAGTGTATTTAAAAATGTGTAAATCTTCTTCTCGAGAAAATTAATTATTCATTCATTTTTCACTGTGTGTTATTGTTCTCTACACTACCTCACCCTCATTCCTTCTTTTCCGTCGCTCTCACGATCAGTATGAATATAACTTTCACTCCCTATCACTATCGCTATCCGTCTCCCCCCACTCATTTCACTCTCCCAATACTACAGCAAACCATTGAAAAATGCCCTACTTCAGAATTTGGTTGATAATTTCCATTTAACCTCTTCAGCGCGCTCTGTAGTCAAGTTCTTAGAGCATATTCAATCGTTTGCTGAGATATATTGGTTTGCCAATACCATCGCGTGTAATTACATTGAGGAGTATATCATCCAAGGACAGCCTGAATCCGACCATTCTGGGTTTGTTGGATATGCTGCCACGCACGCTACTTTGCATGCTTAGTCGGCTCTGTAAGCTCGAACGACTTGGACGTCTGTTGTACTCACGAATACTACGTTTCATCGCAGCATTCAATTTTCTGTATTTGGTCTCTTCTACTTCCTCCACATCTATCATTTTGGGTGTAACATCGGTGATGACGCCGTTTATGGTCTAGAACAGGAAAATAAGCAAATTAAAAGTGAATACATATTCGTTCTAAGGCTCTTACTAACTTCTGTTAACTTGAGATAATGACGAATATTAAGAATATCTTGGATTTCTGTTTCCATGACTTGGCTGTAGGGAACACGACCAAAACGTTGACTTGCTTTGGAGGCATGTTGCTGTCATATGAAAGTGAAGAAGTTTGCATACAAAACTCACATTCTGCATTTAAAATACCTACTTTCGCTTTGAACGAAGTCGAACTTGTTCTTCTTGTTTCAGACATGTTGGCTTCTTGACTTGGCGTAAATTCTCAAAAAATATATTGTTATTAATTATTCGTTTATTTGTGCACCATTAAATTAATTTGAAAAATAAGTGCTGTTGGTTATGTTTATCATATGAATCCCTATTGTCCCTGCAAAAACGGTCCCCAACAAAAAAACACGTCTTATATCACAGAAAAATAAAATTAAAATAATTTCTTTGACGCAACAAATTAAATTGACAGCCCACATTTTCATATAAGGTGAGGGTTTTAGGTTGGGAACAGTTCGTATTTTTTTTACGTTTGCTTTCGTAATTTAAACTTATTTTCACCGAATTCTTTATAGTCGTGTAACGTTAGTAATTTTGTGGGTTTGGTCCCAAACAACTTGTCGAAAATCAACATTAAACATATCTTTATATGCATTACATATCTTCCTGCCTGTTTCCCAAGTGACCGGCTTGTTTTTTCTATCAATTTTTTTTTTTTAGATTACTTTTGGTGTACTCAAAAAATTTCCCAATTTAACATATGTATGAAATACATAACAATATATAGATTCTTCATCGCGGGATAGTAGCGGGCCTCACCAAAACTTTTCTTTTTTTAAATTTTCTTATTCTGAGAATTAAATAGTTTTTTTTTTTTTGTTATTTGCCCCAGCCCAATGTATGTACGCGGTTTTGTAAGCTTAAAATTTTAACTTTTTTGAGTAGCCCTACAGTTAGCTTAACATAAACCAACTTTGCAATCGCATTTGTTGGTGATGAGTCGGAAAAAGTTTTTGTAACTTAAAACTTCATTGGAAATCCACTAGAGCTAATGGCAGTTTAGTAACTATTCAGTGATTGATGAGTTAACAGCAATGGACTAAAAGCCGAACGTCTTATGTAAAAAGTGTTTGCTAATAACATGTTGCCAAGTGAGGTACCAAGAAAATTTTCTCAACTAAGCGTGGCAGTAGCGGTTCACGGAACTAAGTAACATACAAAAAGGAAAAGGTTCAATAAGATTGGCTTAAGCAAGAGCAGAAATGTGCCAAATGTGCTGACTACTTAAGGTTCTATTTACTTGATATAAAACGGCGATTCTCTGAAAATATAGTTCATCTTGTTTCGGAAAAAGATATTTCCCTTTTAACTTGTGAGAGTTGGAGTCTTCAGTTAGAATTTCACAATGTTTCTAATCAATTCCAGAACCATTTTTATCACTTAGGAGTTTCTGCACAGTTTGAGAAGCTTTGCAAATTATACACACAAGTTTTAAAATTAGTTAAGGAAGTATTTAGTAACATTCTAAAATGTGGTTTGATGCTGTTTGGGATCAGATTGTTTTGGTTTGGACAATACTCTGTTTTTTTGGGTATGTTTTTGAGATGATACTCGAATTATTGTAAGGATTTGAAGATTAAACTCGCGTAACTTTTTAAAGCTTCTTTTCGGCATCTTTTACGGTTGATTCCTAGTTAACCTTTGCCATAAATTAAAACCTGTTTTTTGACAATATATTTTTAAATCCATTGGTTTTTTGGAAAGAGTTGAGCTATCCCAAAATGATTCTGAAACCATCGCGGGAATGTGCTATGAACATCGTGGAAGTAATACTAAAACTAGTACAAAAACAAATAGGGAAGTCCAAAGTAAGATTTTAGTCAGTTAAAAAGGTCTTTTGTGCAAATCGTTATTTGTTTAAAAAAAAGTTGTGACTCAGATTATTACTTTGACTACAAGGATCGTACTCTCGTATGCATACATACATATATGCGGATATATACACAATCACATTCCAGAGCAGATGGCTGCCTTTTCTTCCAACTGTTTCTTGCAATTCCACTCAACCAAAAACTTGCCCAATGACTATTGCAATTCAACCAAATGCTCGCCACACTTTGAAGAAAGCATAGCAAACTCTTTTTGCTTTTTATTTTATTTTAATTTCAATTACGCTGATGTTGCACTTTTTGTTAAATTTTTGCTGCTGGTTACTTTGATGATTACTCCAGCGCAAAACCTATTACCAGTACGAGCATCCTTAACGACTGAGAAAGAATAGGAAAATGAAATGTTAAAAAGAAAAGTTGCAACAACTTCCTCATTTTTGACACGACTCGTGGCAAGTGGCAGACGTTAGCTAGTTTTCTATTATGTATTTAGTAGGAACATACATACATACATACATACATGCTTTTGTGTCAAATGTTGCTTACGAGATGATACGGATATCGGCATGAGAGATGTGGAAGTATTTGCTGTGAGCAAAATGAATACTTTGTACATCACTCATCTGACTCTGGCATGCCGACAGCTTTTCAGGGCAAGCTGTTCGACGACATTGTTGAGTGCGTGATCTCACATATGTGAGGAATGGGAGCGTAATTTCTTGTAGTGAATTCAACATTTCCGCAATAGATAATCATGACCTGCGGCCAAGTAACCATTGGTTTGTTAAGTGGCAGCACAAAGTAAGGATGTATTTAAGTAGTTGCCTGAAATTGTATTTCTAATGTGGCTGTGTTCAGTTTTGCTGTGGCAGCTGATGCCTGCCTTCACTCACAGCTGTTTTCTTAATTGTATATATTCAAGTGGATGAGATATCAAATTGATAGCGAGAAAAAAGCTATATATTTAGTTATATATTTACTCATTTCATGTGTCTCAGAAAAGGTTATATTGGAAACTAAGCTTATATATAACAAATGGAATCTATTCGTGACTATTTGGCGGACTTAATCAAAGCCTTTTTCCAATAGCTGTTTTTATTTATTTATTTAAATTAAGTCTACAGTACAAAAAACCTTACAGACTTAATAATCTAACGCGAATATTCTTCTCATTAGTATAGTAATGGATTATAATATCTTATTGACAAATTGAATTTTTGAGAATAACCGTAAGAAAAGCTGGTATCATGAGCGCTTTACTCAAGTAAATTGATAAGACTACTAAACAATTATTTTAAAAAGTAATGGTAAAGCAACTTTATCTCTATTACTGCTTATTGAATATAAAACCAAATTACTCAATTTATCAAAGTACACAATTTCTTAGCTGCGTGCCTGCATACTTCAACAAAAAAAAAAAAAAAAAGTACTTAAAAACTACTTTATAACTAGACATACCTGTTGTTGAATGCATCATTAATGTCCTATCATTGCAGCGCCACCATTGAATAAAACAGCAGCTAATACTTTACAGGAAAACTAATTTTATTTTCCAACTAACAAACCTTTTCGGCTCTTATAATGAGCAACTCGAATGGTATTGAAATATGGGCTCACTTTGCTGTCAATTACCATTGTTTGGCATGACGCACTTGAGGCGAGAAACTTCAAATGGCTTTATCATTCAAGGAAATAGTCAAAGTGATGGAACTAGATTTGTTCGCATTTTGTAAGCAAGTGCCTAATAGGAGCTTTAGTTGCGTATCATTACTCCGTTGTAGACACTCGTAAGCTTTTTAAACGTTTGCATTATCTGTCACACACACACACACACACACCTATACCTTTATCCATATGTGCACTTTTTTAATTTTTCAACTTGCTTTGCTCCTCACTTTCTGCTGCTTAGAAATGTCTACGTCACGCTTTATCTTTTCATTTCAGCAAGTTGCTTGCATTCTCTTGAGTATATTTATGTACGGATGCATTGACCGTTTCAGTATCAACTTAATTAAGTATCTTGTTGCCTTTCATTGCTGTCACAGCGGTATGTATGTGTGTATGTACGGTTGTAACTGCCACTTCATTTGGCCAGTTGCCTGCTTACTCAACTCATTAAATGTGCTATTATTTTTTATTATTTTTTTTTTGCTTTGGCACTCGTCTAACTACTCGAACTCAGCGTAATCTTTATCCATGATTCATTGCTATTTATCATTTTCCCCTTGAACACTATCTTACCGTATTGCCTCACATTCACGTTTGCTTAGGTACTTTGTGTTGTTGTCATAATCGTTATACTATTAATGTTACGTATATATAGCATACGTGCATATGAAGAAACCAAGCTTTCTTCACAGATCTTCCTTTGGCGCTCTCCTTGATCGAAGAGCACTAAGGCCTTTTACGAATTCGCTCTGGCATACCCGAACCTAAAATTCCCCTTAGAATTGCATTTGAACTGGAAGTGAAGTATATTAGTTAAGTCGAAGTATTGCTTCAAAACTAAGTATTTCCCTCCATAAGTTCCTTAAAGTCAATAAATCCGTTGTGTGAGTAAAGCAGGAATACCCACAATGTCAAAGCAGCGTGGTGTTCAAATTAAAAAAGAAAAAGCTCTCACTGCCAAGTTTTTCAAGATATTCCCCTGGAATTTGTATTCAGCTGAGCGTGTAAATTGTACGACAGCTACTCCCACAGTGTGAAGTGTTGCGAATAGGCGTTACCCTAAGCCATCACTAACTTGTACAAACTCAATAATGGAATGATTCATTTCCGTTTTCCTTTCTTGCTTTTTGCAGCACAAAGCAGGGCCATTCACCAAGCGCTTTTATGCAATTCATTGGTGGTTTTAACAACAACAACAACAACAACCACCTCTTGGATAGATATTCATTGGTAAACGTTGCACATGGCATCACTGCTACAAGATTTATATAGTTTTTTATATATTTTATTGGCATTTCCTTTGTCGTTTTTTGTTCCGTTTGATGTTTCACCATGACAAAATCCTTGCGACCATTACTTTTCCTGGTTGACAATTTTTCTCCACTTTAGTCACGTTAGTGCGCTGACTGATAAATTTGTGTAAATTCGTTTATTTTGCTCTCTGGCGATTGTCCTCCTGTAAACCAGCTGCAAATTTTTTATGGTTTGCCGCAGATTTTTTTTTCTCCGCAGCGTAAAGTTTCACCCAATGGTTATGTACAAACAACTTAGCTCGTTTATTGCTACGTTTATGCTGGGGTCGCTTTCTGCTTTGTTCGCTTCAGTACAAAAGCTGGAGACTTAGACATGGAATATGGGTCTGAAACCTGTAAAGAAAACTATTCTGCAATTAGATAGACTAACGATCTGTTTATTTACAGTATATAAACTTTGAGTTCAGATCATCTGACTTTGCAAAAATTTCCCTGTTTGGCCCAACAATTTTTATTTTGTGAAATTTTTACATGTTCGCAATCGTTTTTAAGTCACTTTCTGGGTTGTAATTTTGAATATTGAAACAAAGTTCATTCTACTATGGAGGAGAAGAAAATCCAGTAGGTGGCGCAGAAGTCGAGATATTTGAAAAATTCCGGGGTTTGAGCTAACTTTCTTGCAAACTGGTACTTTTCTTTCGGCAGAGATAACATTTATATCAATTTTCTATTAAACTTTAATGGTCGGTATATATAAAGGTAGTCTATATAATATACAATTTCTAACATATTTTTTTTTTTTACAAATTTTAGCTCACATATTTCTTCTGTTGTTTGACTATCGTTAGAATACTTTCGCGGTGCAGTGAAATAACTCCCAAATGAAATAACTCCCATGAAATAACTCCCAATGAAATAAGTCCCAATAAAAATGAAATAATTCCCAACTTTAATAAATGAAATAACTCCCAAAGAAGGAAATGAAATAACTCCCAATATTTGGTAGTTATTTCACAATGAAACCACAAGTCCCCAAAAAAATGAAATAACTCCCAAATGAAATAAGTCCCAAAAAAATGAAATAACTCCCAAATGAAATAAGTCCCAAAAAAAATGAAATAAATCCCAAATCAAAATTTGAAATGGTATATTTTTACAACATAATCAGTTACAATGAAATTTGAAAAATACAGGAAGTTAATATGTACATAGATATGTGAATGTAACAATTACATGAAAACCTGAATAGTGTTGTCGACCTTTTGACGGCAAATCGGACAGTTAAAGTTTTCTAGTCCTTCAGAAATACTCTTAGCATGACGCATTAGAACACAAGCGTTGCATATTTTTAAATGTTTGCACGGCATCAATAGTACATTGGGCTCAACCTCCAAACAAATTACGCACCCAAAAAGCGAATTAATGTCAGTGACATTAAGACGCATGACCAAAAACGAATTAAAGTCAGTGCCCTTAATTCGTTTAATATTTTGACTTTAGTTCGCTTTGGACATGCGAATTAATGTCATTGAGGCAAAATTTGACTTAGGTCAGATCTTCAATTCGGGGCGTGATCGATGGTATTTATGTGCAGAACTCCTTTCCGCATTGGCGGCCTGCGGCCGCGCTTCAAAAAATAACCCTGGGCTACGCCATTCCAACTCCGGGTGTGTGCCATAGCCGTGGCTACCGCCACGGTGATGTCCTTCCGCGTGCCACGTTTCCCACTTTTTTACTTTTTTGGCTCAGCGTAATGTGCCATTACAACAACCACATGAAAATGACAGAAAATTGTGAACTTTAACTGGAAATAACTTTTGAACTGTTGAAAAAAATCTCATTTCAGATTCTAAATCTAGACATGGGTAATCGTTTACGTGGGGTACCGAGCGCTAATACACAACCAAAAATGTTGAGACGCGCTTTGGTCCCAGGAGCATGAATATAACTCCGCTGAACCAATATTTTTAGTAGTTTGCGAGATATTTGCAGTTAAAGTCATGTTCATGTGGTTATTGTAATCACATTACCCTGTGAGAAAAGAGTGGCACGCGGAAGGACATCACCGTGGCGGTAGCCACGGCTATGGCAACCACCCGGAGTTGGAATGGCGTAGCCCAGGGTTATTTTTTGAAGCGCGGCCGAAGGCCGCCAATGCGGAAAGGAGTTCTGCACATAAATACCATTGATCACGCCCCGAATCGAGGATCTGACCTAAGCCAATCTCAGATTCATTTTTTAAATTCCAGATTCTTGATATAATGATCATAAGTCGAAGGTGATAATGAAAAATGAAAATTTGGAATATAAAAAAAATGTACTGACTTTAGTTCGCTTTCGTACTGCGAATGAATGTCAATGACGTTAGTTCGCTAAAAATATTCCCCAACAAAAATGAAATAACTCCCATTAAAAATGAAATAACTCCCAATGCCTGGATTACAAGCAATGAAGTAAGTCCCAAAAAATGAAATAACTCCCAATTTCCAAAAATTATGAAATAACTCCCAAAGATATTTTATTGGGGATTATTTCATTTGGGAGTTATTTCATTATGAAATAATTCCCAGTTAAAATTATGAAATAAGTCCCAATGAATTGGGAGCTATTTCATAATGAAATAAGTCCCAACTTGCATGGAAAATATTTGGGAGTTATTTCATTTTTTTGTTGGGAGTTATTTCATTTGGGAGTTATTTCACTGCACCTACTTTCGCTGATGTTCAGCGACAGTGCTAATGTCCAACGGGACACACCTTCATCTAATAGTTGTATGCTTGAATGGTTGGTTTTGTTTTTCGCTGGTTTGGTGTGCTTTCAGTTTGGTTAGCTAACTCAACTTGGCTTGTGTGAAGATGAACAAGTTTTCGATTTCGGGTTAAGGACAGAAGTTTACATTTACCACAAGCCAGAAACCGCAAACCGCCCAACGTCGATATCTCTTACTTTACCTTTTCACTCCATACGTACAAGTGCATGTATGTATGTATGTCCTTATCCACTGTAAAACTCTTCGCGTGTAGCTATGTTTATATTCTTTGTATAATTTTTTGGAATTTCTTTTTTCAGTTTAACTTGCTTGCTAATGGCCCTTAATGGAAGCAGATTTTTTAATATTTTTATTTGGTAGTCAGTGGCAACACATTTAAAACTAACTTGGCACTCATGTGAGACTACATATCATATGCACAAAGTGTATGTATGTTTATTAGGCTGGCTTTAAAATATTTTTTTTTTGTTCGGGTCATTGAAAGTTGTGCCTAAATGAAATAAAGTGAATGTTGTTATCTAACAATTTTTTTAGCTGGTTGACATTTTAAACTAAATCAAGATGCTTCCTGAGACACTTTTATGAAAATATAGCAAAACTATGGCTTGACTTGCGCTTGATAAAATCTGAACAGTGATGTTTACGATTTCGCTATAAATCCATTACGGAAATGATTGGCCACTATGTATGTTGCTACGATGAAGCATGCAGTAAAGCTATGAAAGAGTTTCAGAGCACTAATTTTCGCAAGTACTGGCTCTGTGTTAAATGGACAGCAGAAAATGGAGTTTAGAAATTTTAAAACAGCCCAAAAAATCAGCTTACGAACCATTTTAACTAAATCGGTTTCTCCTACACTTTGAATATAATTACGTACCTGACTATATAATACCGAGTTTCGAATTGCAATCTGATTATACAAAGTGCCCTAAAGCTGAAGCTAAGTTTACAGCTCCTACGAAAAATAAAAAAATAAAAAATCACTGTTGGGAGAGGACTTTTGCAAACTTCGCCGTACATTTTTGGAACAATTTTTCTAAGCCGGTCTACTGTGCATCTGTCGAACTACCACAGCTGCTTGAAAGTATATATCACATAGCTCTTAGAAAAGTAGTGAATTTCATAGTAATTTACTACAAGTTGTACTGAGTGTCGACATATTGCAGACATTGGCTTCTCTAATAGCATTGGCATTCTCATTTTTCAAAAAGTCAAATGTTCTTTCAAGCAGGACTTCAAAAAAATCGTTACTTCTTTTGACTCTCAACTTTCACGCAGTTTTAAACATTTCAGGCTCTTATGCTGCCTATACGCTCACACTTAAATTATTTCTCGTCATTGCTGTTTATACATATGTACATATATAGATACATACATATGTACATGTAAACCGACGCTGTCAATACTTTTTCCAACAGTATTTAACATTGACATATTTAATCGAAAGTTGGTAGTTTATGCGAATTAAAATTTCTAGAAGAAAATACCTTTTCTACCTTTATGCTATACAATAAGTGGACAAATGAGATGCTTGTTTTCCTTTCCTCGTTTAATAACTCTGCTTTTTTCTATACCGCTTGATCTTATTGATGCCGTACTAGCTGAGCATAACAAATTGGGAAACTTGAAAGCAATGTCTAGTTTGTTGTCGATCTCTCAGCAAAAACAAATTATCTTGGTATGCTTCGAACAACAAATAAACTTTATGATTACATTAAAAATGTATAATCTAGTAACATTTCACTTTAAAAATATCTTTAGAGTTCAGTGTGTACAACATAGTGAAACAAATTTTTATTACAAAATGTCTCTCGTTTTATGTCAAATAGCAAATAAGCCTTGCTGACAACTCTTTCTTTTACTATGCTGGTAAGTATAACCTCTTTCTTCCAAAAAAATTGCTTTTAGTACAGTGAGGTCATAATTTACGTTCACTTTCGAGAGCATACAAAAACCACGTTGTCATGCTCAAAAGTTTCATAACATACATATATACACCACTGGTTTCAGGAAACCTCAACCATAGTTGCTGACTCTGCTTTTGAGCGCCTCAATGTATGCTATGTCTTTGTGTATCGCTTCGTTCACACGTAGAGGGCTTGTAAAATTTGCCTTTGCTTTGTGTTCACACACTTACTACCCTACAACTGCTGCTATTAGGCTGGCTCGAATATGAAATGAGTCGTAATGGAGTATGCGTCCTATATGAGTTGAATTATACCTTCTTGTTTGAGCATGGTCTATGAAGAGAATAATTCTACCCTTTCATGCCTGAGTGGGTATTATCAAGGAGGTCCAATTTCTGCGCCTTTGAGTATGCTACACATATTCAAATTAATTTATCCAAATTACATATATAAATACTTGGACTATTAGGTAGCCAAAAGCGACTAATCGTGTGCAACTCTTTTTAAAAATTAGTCACATTATTGTTTGCAGGGTATCTATGTACATACATCCATATGTATATTCTTTGTCATATTTTGTTGTTCCTTTCGAAAGTGTCTTCTTCATGCGCTTCTGTAATAATTTCAGCTCAGCATGCCCCAATAGGCAGGGCGTAGATATATATGTACATGTGTTTGTATGATTTCGAATGGTGTATGCCGTCCCTTTGGTTCGTTTCGGTTCAGTTGGTCACTATGATCATCTTTTAAGGCCATTGATGTGCCTCTGCTATTGACAGCTTATTCTTTTGGGCGTTTTTTTTAAATGAATTTTGCCTGTTTTCCATTGCTACTTTAGTGCTTTTTTTCGCCCCACTCTTAAATAGGTAGTGTACACTTGAGCAGCTTTTGCCGCTGGATGTCAAGTTGTGGGTGTGATCCTTAGCCACAATAATTTTTCCTGTCGGCAAAATTTCTTCTAGTAAATCTTACTTGTTATTATTTTTTTTGCGCTTTTGACTGCTTGGATGAATCTACTCACAATGTACATGTTGTTATGTATTTTGTAAGAGGCTTTGGGAGATTTAACCCAAAGGCAACATAGACAACTGCCTAGGTGATAGCCGCTGATAAGAAGTTGACGAAAATTAAATAGAATTTATTTTTTAAATTTTACAGAATTTTTCTTAAGGACCCCAGCACAATTTCGTGGTATAATTCAAATGATTTCGTAGGTCGATGGAACAATATGGCTTAGCCTTTTTGAATTTTTTTCAAGTTGTACAACTAACATGACTTCACAAGCTACCACTTTACATTATCAGTCCCTGCCGCTTTAACTTTGGTTGAGACCATTATGACGAAGAGGTCGGTCATAGCTCTTTTTAGGTTGTAGGAGTTTTGAAAAGCGACTAACATCCATGAATAGCGGGTATGTTAACAGATCTATTTCTCAAAATTTGGCTTCCCACACCTAGAGCTTCGATTTTGGTTGGCCCATCTGTCTCAAAACAACAACTTTCCTATCAAGTCTATAACATCTTTTGTGCCAATTGCATGTGGGTATAAAAACTATAATAACAAGTGACTTTCGCTTCTAGAACAAAGCAAATAACTCCAAGACACCTTCAAATTATTGCGCACGTCAAGATGGCAGCTTCCGTTTGTAGTCACAATAAAAACTAAAACTAAACAACAATAATACAAATATGAATCTCTCAGTATAAAACAAGAAAACAATGGAAAAGGAGATAAAAAAATCATGCGACAACTCAACTTGGCATCGTTCGGTTGCGTGTGGTGCTGTGTTGTGTTGTGTCGCACCGCAACTTGCTGTCTCTAAAATAAAAACTAACTCATATTTTCATCATACAAATTTCATAAGTTTTTATTTAGATGAATTGCGGAAACTTTTTCACTGCGACGCAAAGCAGTCGTATAAATGAAGAGAGCAAAGAAAGTGCTTAAATATTTAAACTTACGTATTTATTTATTTATTTTTGTTGTGTAAGATCGGCCATTGTTCTTGTTTTTCTCAATGATTTTTTGGTATACACTGCTGAGCATGGATCCCTGAGGTAATTTGGTTGAGCCATATTCGTCTGTCCGTGCGTGAGCGTGATGACTTGGAATATCATGTTCAAACTTGTTGTGCAATGGGAAAATTAAAAAACATTAAAATTTGAGTATTTAGTAGACAATATTCAGTATGTCAGTTAAAATTTTAGCAACCGCATATTTCTTTATACAACTTTTAATATGTTCGGGTCGCCGGCCACTTTTGAGTTAGTTAATTTTGCCAATATAACCGTATTTACAATCGATGTTATTACCTTTCCCTTTTTTCGTCGAAGGTGATAGCTCTATCTGCCAACAACATTCCAATCTCTGTCAGTTTTGTTAACAGACCTCACAGCTGAGTATTTACACTCAATTGCATTCGAATTTGGACTACCTTAATTGTTTTGTTGTTTTTCTTTCATCTTTCTTTGGTTTCTATCGTGGGCGTTGATTTTTGTTAGCCGGAAGTGGTTGCGATAAAATGACGCTCTCACACACATACTTATGCACATAAAAACGTATGTTATGGCACGTTCAAAAAAGTGGCTATGGGTTAGCCGCTGACACGCCCGCATATAGGCTTGTGGTAGAAGTCGTAAAAATGTCAAGAAGTTGCAGTGAAGTTAAAAATGTGAATGAGACAAAAAACTGCACGAGCAAAGTAAATGGCGAAAAATATTCGTAATGCAGCAAAGATATTTATGGGACCATGAAATGGGCATAAACGCAGCCGTAATTTGGCCAAGCTGGAGCTATCGAGGTCTTCAAGGCATATGGAGCGACATGTGGATGTTGTTAAACGAATGCAATGAAGAGGAAATAACAATTTATTGCTGTTACAAGGCCATTTCGATTTCAATTATGAGCGCTGCACTTTGATCTCCTCGTATAATAAAAGTGTAACCGTCTGATGCCTGTACATTGTCGATATTCTAGAAAGATTAATAGGTAGGGCCATTTTTGCCTAGTTGTCTCTCTGTATGACGTCCAAGATATCCCTTATTTCGATTTGGCAAAACACTTGGTGAGCTTACGAAAGCAAATTAAAATAACAGAAAGTTAACTTGTAACCACTTATTTTGTAACATCGAGTTATAGTCAACATTTTCACAGTTCATATAAATATGCAGACATAAAGTAACAGAAATATTTGCATAATATCCCAGTAGGAAAGTAATCTTATTTTTATATTCGTGAAGTCAGTTTCATTTAATAGGTTTCTAACTTCAGACAAATCTGCAAAAAGTCTCGCAGGTTTAAGAAAAATATTGATTCTCAGAAAACTGAAAAGCTGTTACCGTTTATAGTTTGAAAAATATATATTTAAAGGAAGATAGTTTCTTGGTGGCATTTTTTTCACCAGATCCACTGTGTGCTCTTAGCTACATGTGCTTGTAAAAGTTGTAGGAAGTGGTAGATGGAGCTACAAATAGTCACATATCCATGAATAAATTGAAAGCATTCACTAAAGCACACAAAATAAAATGAGCATACCCAGAGTATACATATATGAACATTAGAGTGGTTCACTTTTCACAGGAAAAGATGTTTTCTTTTTCTAAACAGAACACCAAAGCAACATTTACTACAATATTTAACAGAGTTGGCACACAATTCCATACGATAATTTAGCTTTATTTAAAAAATAAGAAAATATTTAAAAATTTGTTCAAAAAATCTCTTCGAATGTTTGAAGAGTTCATAAAAATAAGAAATGTTTGCTGTTGACGGTCATTTCACTCAACACAATTTTTTTTTAATTAGGAGAATAAGATCGCTTGATAATATTTAGAATCTTTATAAATACTTTTACTCTTTTTTAGTTCCATTAAACATAAAATAATGTTATAAATTGATTTTGACCACGTGAAACTTACAAAAAAAAAATAATAATTCAACAATTGTTATGGCAACCTTGGCTCGTGAAGAAACTTAAATCGCATAAATCTAATTAAAAAACCTATTTGGATTTTGGTTTAGCACCCTAGTTAGTAAGAATATATGCAAATGCATGAAACCTTCATTTATCATTTTGACATTTTAATATATTAAGAGAATAAGCACAAGTAAAGCAACATATTTACAACAAAGAAAGGAGTTAAACAATAGGAATAAAAAGCTAAATAGCGTATCAAAAGCACTTTTGTTAACTTATGAGCAATTTTGAAGCATAGATGGCACAACATAAGGTCAGTCGAACAAAAAATGGCCATAAAATATTTAGAAATTCGGTGCAAAACTAATAACACTAATTTGAAGCAACGAATAATTTCAAAAGAAGTTTGCAAAGAGCAGAAATTTGAGTAGCTTCGTTGTAGTTGATGTTCAGGAAAACAGCTTTGAAACGTGATTAGAACTGAATTATTTGTATCTGATATTGAGATTTGCTTTTGCGTAGGGCACATATACAACAAATATATAAAGGACACGAGTACAAGACATCAACTTGTATGCTTATCTAAATGGAAAAGGCTAAAATACTTCAAATAGATTGCAGCGAACTTGTCTCATGGTTAGTGGTGCAGTAGAAAAAGCAAACCAAGTGAAAAGTGAAAGTTCTGCTTAGTCAATATCACAACACATATTTTCTTTTCTATACTGGAAACGTGAATTGTTTTAGAAAAAGAAACTTACCGAAACCTGAGAGGACTTGATTTTATTTTGTGCTTTCTGTGCTTGATTTTACTTACGCTTCTAATTAACTCATCAACGATTTTTCATTTTTTTCGGCCTACTTATGTAAAGGTATATTTTAAATAATTTTCTCTAGTTATTTATATTATGTGAAATAAACTCTCTTGAAGTTTGTATTATTTCCTTTTCCTTTAATAAAAAGAAATATAAAAACCAAGAAAGTGAGCGAATGCCATATCTAAAATGTTGAAATAACTCTTAAAGTTATATAGACGAAGAAGTGAAAAGCACAGTAGCGAAAAGTATATTTCAGCAAAAGAGAGATAACATTCTGCCAAAACAACAACAAACATTGCACTATAGAAACGTATAAGAGGCCAAAAACGTGGCAACATGCCGCCTTTGATGGGATTCGTAATGTTGTTAATCTGGTTGGCGGTATTGTTAGCCATATTGGCCTCGTTAAGCACAACAATAACATGAAAACTAGTACACAGATAACAACAATACAAATCAACTTTATTTTGTTGCAACTGCAATCGCGCATGATACTCGTACACCCACACTGCTCGCGGGCATAGTTCCACTTTTTTTTTGTCTACCCAACCGCGTTGCTGCGCTGCTGCTCATTTCTAAAACATCAATTCTTTTGTTATGCGTCTTTTGTTATCCGTTTGCTGAAGGAGTTTGCAAGCCTTTCAAGATGCGCGCCATTGCGCCATTGCTCTGTACTCGCCTTAGCACTTGAGAAAACTTTTCTTTAACAAAAATTACCCGCATTTGCATAGCTGGATACAAATATTGCAAGCTACAGATGTGTGTGTGTGTGTGTGTAATGCTGTTTGTGTAATACTGGATCGAGTTGCTGGATTGAGTTTAGCTATAGAGGTTTGGATGATGAGTGAGTGTTGGAAAGTAGCTACAATTGCTTTGTTATTGTATTTATTACAGTTATACTCATTGTTGCAATGTAGAGATTTTTGTTGTTGCACAGTAACGAGTTGAGTGCACTTTAAGGAAGCACCCAAGTTCGAAACTTCAAACGCCAAGTGTAGTGTCGAAGTGGCAAAACTAAAAGGCCGACAATCGCCTAGCACGTCTGCGAGGAAGTGCAAAAAGTTATTGAATGGGAAAAGTTTTAAATGTTAAGAACGTTTTTGAGAAATTTATAGCAACACACACAAATTTATGTTATTGAATTGATACTGAACACAAATCAAAATAATCACTTAAAAGAGCACGTTTTTTCTGCTTTAGAAAGTTTGATAGTTTGGTGCAAATTTTGAGATATATTTCTTCTTCTACTTTAAAGGTTATATAAAGTGAACAAACTATATAAGGCAATGAAGATCACGCTTGGATGGATCTTATTTTCGACATAATTATGTTCTTCTTTTTACATTTTTCCGCTGCCCATTTCACAATAATTCACCATCACTTTCTACCATTTCAAGTTGTTGAGACTGATTTGTAGCTGAACCGGCAATAAGTGTCAAGTACACTTTCTCTCAGCAATAAAAATTTTAAAAAAGGTCAAAATTGAAAATAAAATTCACAAACACACACACACCCGCAAGTGAGAACAAATTGGAAAAACAGGCAGATGTTTATGAGAAATGACCGCAACATGTCGTAACTGCTTTTGAATCACACTAAAATGTTTACGAAAGCGCTGCCAAAACAAAATCGCAGAACCTTCAATACCAATAAATTGGTTTTATTTCGCTCTTCCTTTGGATGTGTTTTGGTATGTGTATATATTTAGGTATAGCTGCCCTATAGGATATACTTTGAGCCGAATCTCTTACATATTTGCAGGTTTTTTATTAAACCGTCTAGACCATGGTTGAGCGAAGACCATGACCGACTTGTAATCCCGGTTGACGGATGGCCAAACCAAATCTTCTATGTAAATCACTAAGTTAACAAGGACTTAAAGCTTCACAAATTGTACCACAAAAAATATTCGTTTTAAATTTTGCATAAAAAACTGCACTCAAATAATTTCACAAGTTTGCTTGAAAAATTTAATACATCTTTTAAAAAAATTCAGTACCATTTCCCTTCATTCTGCCACATTTTTCAGCAATTTAATGAAAAAAAAATTCGTTATAAAATTTAATTCAAACGCATATTCATTCATACATATATATTTTCGAAATCAAACTAGTTGGTAGGATTTTAAAGACCGAATGCCAAAAATCCGGGTATTTCCAAAATTTTAGAAATTGTCATCCGTATTACATATTTATGTCCACATCAATACACGTGTTCACTCCTGCCTATTTATATAAAAATCTAGAAATACTTCTTTTTATGGTATGTTTGTGAAGACTTTTGGGTTATCCTACTAATTTATCCAGTCTACAAATTTTAGTATTTTCTTTTTTTTTTTTTTCAAGTAAAAAACCGTTGCCAATTGTTGACCGCTTTTCTATTACTATCCCCGCCCAATTCATTTTATGCTTGTATGAATTTACATACATATTTAAGCTCTTGTATGACGGTTGCCTATACTAACATCCGCTCTTATTCCAACAAAACTCAACATCCTGCCACTTGTAGGTAGTAGTTGCTTGTATATGCGTTGGTTTGTTTATCTTTTGATTTTGATATCCTGTTAACACTAATAAATTTTACAGTTTTTGACAATTCAAAAATTTGTTTTATTACTCTTCTTCTTTTTTATAGACCGACACGTGTGTAACTGGAGTGAATGTTTAGTACATTTTATTGCAAAACGATGTACTTCGAAATCTCTGTTTTCTGGAAAACGCAATCGGAGTACTATTTTGCCATTATAAAAATGAAATTCATATTTGGTTCATTCAATCAATCTACAAAACTGAGCCCAGTCTCATCTGTCAATTATTTTGGTGTATCAAAAACATCCCGAAATAACAAAATTTTGAGTTACATCTGTTTGCAGTAAAGCACGTGATGTGTAAGTTTTATTTTCCGGAGTGCGAGAAACTAAACAGTTATAACAACTAGTAAATTTAAGCAATAAAAAAAAACCTAAACTAATAGTAACATGCGAACATATACAGTGGCGCATAGTGAAATGGATACATTTGATTCTTTCTAATTTATTATGATCACTTCTTTAGCTCAACGTTGTTTGTTTGGTTCATATTAATTTATAGATCGAGTATTTTTTGAATGATTGTTTCAAACGTTATGGAGTAATTCTGAAAGTTCCTACTTGGATCGGATAATTTTCACTTCGAGCCACTGTATATGTTTACCAAAAATATTTTCATATATGTTTTCATTGAACAAATGCTGACCATATTTTGTATCGTCTACATACACGCTTATACCCTCTAAGGTAATCAGCAGGTAGTTTCCGGTGTTTGTTTTTTTTTTTCAGAAATTTAATAAAATTGTATAGACGGTATCATTCCCAGTGAAAAGATTCTAGCTTACAGGCATCTCTATCTCTAGCATTTTTAGCATTAAGCCACAGTAGCGAAAACCAAAACAAATTAATTTGTACTCAAAGTTCGGATTTCAATTGATTTAGTCATACTTATGAAATACTGTGAAATTTTAAAGTATTTTTAATATCTAGCTAAACTCTTATGATTGCATAAGAAACAGGTATTCAAAGATTTTGTAAGAGAAAGATTTTTCCTACCGGGTATTATTACAAATAAGTAAACCTAAATTTTTGTTACTATTTCAATTGTATATGTGTATCAAGCGACCTTTAGGGTGAATTGACCGATTTGACTTGTTTTTATCCATATACGTATATGAAGTTGTTGTTTAACTTATGCTTTATTGCAGTTTATGTTATGTTTTATAGCAATTCAAAAGTATACGTATGTACATGGTTGTGTGTAAAGCTGAATACAATGCTGTGAAAGAGAATCAAAAACCGTATAGGGTCGCCGAATGCGAATGTTTCGGAATGAAAGTAAAAAAGCTTTGCGAACTTATTAAAATAAAAAATTAACCTAAAAAAAAGTTTGTGAAAACTATGAACTCCTTGGCTCGGTTTGATAAAGAGCTGTTTACATTAGTCAACTTTAGAATCAATTTCAGTTGCACCGGAGATTGATTGACTTATTACGTGCAATTTCGCATCAACAAGAAGTTGACTGTCAAATTGACTAATGTAAACACTGTCTAAGGTACAAAGAGTGCAGCACAGCCACCAAAGCAATTCTTAGTGACCTACACATCGCGAACTCGAATATTCGCAACAACCCTAATTTTGTATGCATACAAAAACAATAATATTTTTATTGGAGTTTAAAAGTTGTTATTATCTCCAATTTCCCTTCTGTGTTGTTGTTTGTTTTGGCTTTTTGGCTCTTAAGCTTTTGCTGACTGCGAGTTGATAGAGTCATAAATTTATGAAGTTGAAATGAAATGAATATATTTAATGCCACATGGGGTTTTTGTTTGTGTAAAACTGTAATTTAAATTTACCGCTTAAGCATACACGCAAAATATATGACTCGTAACAGTTACAAGATTTATACAAACATTAGCACTGTTGAGCTGGACAAACTTTGGAAATAGTTTTAATTATTAATTTGTAAAGTCAAGAAGAGTAATTTGTTTCCGTAAAATAAAAGTACGCTTAAAAAATAATTTTAATTTTTTTTAATTCGGTTCCATGGAATTCAATGGAATTATTTGGTCTGAAGTGACCTTATACTTTGACTAACTATCCTTTTTGAAGTATTAATCTTATACAACTTCTAAGAAGAAACTGTTGATCTCAATATGACATTGCCCATAAACAAAGCTTTGCTATACCATGCTTCGGTTTTACTATAAATCAAAGTGAAAGACATTCCCCACAGTCAAAGAACTCAATGAAAATGAAAATCTGGATGCCGCTCCTTTGATTGCACTCAAAAAGCCGCTAACAAACCGCTAACTAGGCTTTCTTTGCAAATCACTACAATGAGTACTCTGTATTGGTTTTGTTGAGAAATCCGCAGCCAAACATCCTCAATAACAATTCTAACAAGCAACCTAATAGTCTTTTCAAGGATAGCTCACATCTCAAGGGCAAAACAAGGCGCAGTTTTGCAAAAAAAAAAAATAGGATTAAGTCTTCGTTGTTGTTGTTTGCCTGCATGGCAAGTCTCTAAACTCACTCAAGTAAACCACAGGGAAACTGATTGTGCAACTTTTCCACCAATGTATGTAAATATATTTTCTTCAACTCCTGCTGATTTCGCTGCAAGCAATCTGACCGCATTCAAAAGTGATTTGACTTGCAAGTTGATGCTGTCGGGATGGTTGTGAAAACACTTTTCCCTTAACCGGTAGTCAATTGCTATGTCGATTGCTTGTTTAACTCTCAGGCAACATCTTGTTTTGAGACGTTGTTCTCGTCATCGAGAGAGTATAAACTAGATGAAGTATTTAATATCGAAATTAAATTATTTAAGTACGCCAAAGAGTAAAGAGCAGTGCAGTAATTAAGGAAGGACCAGTAGTCTGAGTCACTGTTGATAAACAATTAGACGCTCTCTTGCCCATAAAAGTATACAATTAGGTCTTCCGCTCTCTCGATTCTTGTGTTTTGTTTCATATCTTCATGTTTTACTTCCCCTTTTTGTCCCATATATGCATTTATCTTTTTCCATCTAACTTTGCCTCTACCTCTACATGTTTCCCGCCATTCTTCTCCTTTTTAATTTTTAATTTCTTGCTTACTGTAATGCTCTTCGTCCTCGATATATGAAATCTCTAAGCCAAGTTCTACAGCTGGCATAGGAAAACTGATAGGAATGTGAAGCAAATGAAGAAGAAAAGAAAACAGGCGGAAGAAGGAAATAGAGGTGCATAGAAAGTGAAAACAAGAGATAAATATTGAGTACAAAAGTCTTATATGCTGCTGAAAAAGTTCGTTTCAGTGTTTTTGTTCCGGCCTAACTACTTCAGTCTCACAACTAAGCGATTTTCAATTCCTCCATTTGTGTTCTTGCCAAAGGTTTTGTACAATCAAATATGACCGGATTTGCTTTCTCACTCAAAAATCGCATACTCTCTAACGAAGGAAGCAGTTTGCAGAACGGAAAGAAGACCAGCTTCCGGAAGTGTTAACATAAGCCCAGAAGCTGTTGTAAAAGCAAGCCAGTACAGAGATTGCATCCTGTTAAGTTTAGCTTCTGCGAGATACAACAGCGCAGAAGAATGTTTATTGTATTGTTTTGAGAACGTTGAAACGTAGCGACTTTTAATGAAATTAAAGACCTCTCACTTAGTCCATGTGGCAACACACTGAAATATGAGCGTTTTTTATTTATTGGCTATTTCCACCAACTCGGATAAGAACCTAATAAAAAAGCATATGTTCTACTTTCAAAAAAACATTAAAAATTTCCAAAGCTATAGCGAGACAAAAATATGAACAACAACATACCGCAAATGCGCTTGTCGTCACTGCTGTTGCCTAACAAATGTGTCATTATTGTCATATTAGCAAATGTTTAACGAACTGACACACACGCACACACACACATACACACGTTAATCAGACACGCACCAATACACACATTCGCAACGCGTTTAACGAAAATATATTCGCCTATAAATTTCCATTTTGTACAAGTGCCTATACTCACTTTGTCATAAAGCCAAAAGCATGCAGGAAGTTGAGGTTCGTTAACGTTTGTTATACAACTGGCATACTTTTAGGCGGCGACGGGCACGCAACACTCATACGCTTGCATATTAATGTTTCCGGGCGCCAACAGTGTGTGCTCCTTGTAAACACAGATAAGTATGTGTTGTACAAGTTACGCGCTACACAAATAAGCTGCTCAAAGCATTCACATTCACATAGAGACATTTCAAATACATACATACATACATACGTTCATATGTATGTGCAATTTGTATGCTACTTATGTATGTAGTATGTATGTATATGGAAATTTTTGAAATGCGTCGCCTCCACACAAACAAGCAATTACCGGTTGCTGCCTACGCGCACTGTTCTAATATGTCGCGTGTGCTCCCATGCCAGCACATAAAGTAAACATTAAATTGTCTCCACCCAGCGTAACCACACTGCCATGCCCCATAAGTCAGCTAAGGAGTCTTAAATTATTGCTTCTCGTATCTAAGTAGGCGTACTTAAATATTTCCGACGAAAAGGCTAATGACTTAATTATAATTACAGTTGTTCAGGATACTTGACATTGCATTTAAATTACCAAGTAATGACGATGAAAGAAAGATCACATAACCCACTGTGGCTGTCATAATTACTGCCATGACATAATTCTAATTAAAAATCTTGAAATTTTGACTTTCATTTCATTGAAGTAACACAGCAGGAGTAGTATCATATCCAGGGGTGGGCACGACCACATAGACACGTTTGCAGAAATGCGAGTGTGTTAGTAAGCACGATCACGCATCGACCACGAAAGCAAATTGAATTATAAATTATAAAATTATAAAATTAAATAAAAACGATAAAGTTTTTCGAATATAAGCTCGAGTTTATGCAAAGCTCTTATATTGATGAAGTAGGAGATAATTTTAAAAATGCTAAATTGATAGCTTCTTTAAAAGTTAGTTTGGCTTTAGCTAAAAAGGAAAGCCACTCGAAGATGGTGCTTTTATTAAAGACCTGTTTGTAGACATTTTAGAAGGTTTTGGAGAAAAAGGGGCTGAGCTAGCCAAACATGTTGGTGATATACCCTTATCACGTCGCACAATAACGCGACGTATAACAGATATTTCAAAATTTATGTATTTGAAATTGAAGCAAAAAATTATAAACGCTAAGTACTATTCCATTGCTTTGGATGAAAGCACTGACATTACCGATACTTGTCAACTTTTGGTAGCCATAAGAACTGTTGATCTAACTAAAATACTAAGTCTTCAACTCAACTTCCAACCCAACCTAAAAAACTTAACATTCATATGTACGTACTGTTCGATCATCCTCTGTACTAAAACTGAGTGCTTCGCCGTGCGACACACCCTCACCGTACGAGTGTTGAAATCAAACTAAATGTGGTTGTCGTTGATTTTGACGAAGAAGTCGCTGTGCGCTCGCTTTTCGTATACGTATATGGTCACTTAGCAGGTGCTAAGCTGATGCCCACCCTTGATCATATCTCTATTGGCATTAAAACACCTTCGAGCTTAAAAAGTGTTAAAATCCAAGCTATTGTTATGGTATGGAGATTATTCAAGTGGCTTACGCCTTTCAAAGTCCATTTCTACGTTAGAGAAACTTTCCACATAATTATGGGAACAGTATATCATATAACAATACTATAATATGAGGAGAATGGTCCTACATTACGGCCAAACTATACAACTGAGGTATAACCAAATATATACACATGTATGTATGGATAAGTCTTGCCAAACTGAAATGCAGTCAATCCAACAAGTTAAAAAAACGGTAATTTTAATTCAAGAAAATAAGTTTGAAATATACAACAACATAGCTGACAAACACACATTTACCTATTTTTGTGTAAATGGACATGTTATGCATGTTCCGACTCGTGTGATCGGCTCTCACTGTGAGTGCGAAGAGTTGGTAGTGGACCAATGAAAAACAAGTATTCACAGCATAGCGCCACTGTTGTGTGTGAGAAAAGAGAGGGCAAAAAAAGTTCTAGAAATACAATGCGAATTTTTTAAAATTCAGAACTTATACACTTTTATAGATGCTATAATTTGAAGGGCTACTGTTTTAGTTGAGTGAACTTTGCATGACTATAGTACACTCAGAATTGAATTAAAAAAATCTCTGCTTAAATTAAACATTTATTTTTAAAAGTGCTACAGTTATGAAACTCACTATACGAGACAGCTTTAATAACTAGTCTAAAACAGAATGCATTAAACTGAAAATTTTGCTTTATCAGAGCAGCGTTCAAACTCAACGTATTTAACGAAATAGCGTGAAAAGCTAAACCTCAACAGAGCTCACTCCCAATATTTTATATCTTTAATATATGTATACATATAAATGTATATATATATGTATATAGCTTTTGATTCAAACAAATCATCACCTACTTAAGTAGCGCCTGCTTAGCCTTTTGTGCGCAAACGATTTATGCTTTTCTACCCACCCATTTACTTGAGGTACTTAAGCGGCTGAAAAGATTAGTTTTGTCAGCAATGAGCGGCATATGAGCAAGTGACGACAAGTATGTGCTTGCCTGTTGTTGTTCATGTTCATTGTTGTGGTTACACGTATGTATGTATGTGTATGTGCGCATTTGTTGTACATTGTTCATTTTACACTCGGTTGCACAACAATGTGAGTCGCCATACTTTTCAACTTAATTTTACAAAAGCCATATAACAAAATGAAAATGTATTTTAAAGAAGCTAACAAAGAAGCAACTTGACTACGCAACTAATTTCCGTTATTTAGGTTGCACATATGTAGGTACATTAGGGTGTACGTTAGTTTCCAAGTTGTTCTTTCGACAATATGAAAATTTCTTCATATATAGGGATGATAATTTAAGCAGAATCAAACCCTTTTGGCTAGTCAAAAAGTTGAACAAGCAAAATGAAAATAATTTTTTATGGAGTGGCAAAATTCCGTTAAATTACATGGGGAAAGTAACGTTATTGAGTCAAGTTTTAATGGCACTGTACAATTTTGCCATCTTTTGCAGTACTATTTTTAGCTCAAATGTAAATGATCTGGACGATACCAAATTCAAAGTGCATTATTTGGTAAACAACGGGCACCCTAACGTGCATAAATACATATACACGTAGTTGTGGCATGTAAGTGACAGCATATCGACATCATTTCTTATTACTCTTTGGCAGGTAAATAGCTGTGAATTTTTGCGGTTTCATAAAATATGTTTCCACAAAGCTTCAACACTATTAAATGCAAGGAGACATTGAGTTGTTAGGGGTTGCGCAAATTGATAAAAAAAAAATGGTGCTGATATGCAAAGGACTTTTGTATTGAAAGAAGAAATTTTCAATAAAAAGAAATATCTCATATCCGCAGTTTGAAAAAGTTGCTTTTAGAAGTGATTGCTTTACCGGTATGGCGCATTTGTGAGCATATTTGCTTTCAAACTCACTCACGAAAAGATCTCACCATACACTACTAAGCGTTGCAAGTCTCAGAGCCGAATGCAATGCTTTCCCACTATGAATAATCAATAGTCAAAGAGTATCTCTGTTTGGTTAAAATATTACATAAAAATGCTTCCATTAGATAGTGGTTGGGACCGCATATCGTCCCCTCAATATAACAATAGCGTATGTGCTCATACGCCATTATTTTTTTATTGCATATTTAGAATCTCCATCATTGATTCTATGTCTGGTCAAAATTTCGTCAAATTCTACTTCCACAAAGTGGGTCAAAATGTCATTGGAAAAAATGGTGTATAATTTCTTGTTCAAACATTTCCTTCAATAAGTGTATAAGCTCATATGCGCTATTTTACTTGAAATTGCCACTGCAAAGTTGTTAAAAGAATAATAGTGTATGCGCATTATACTCCATTTTACCCTGTATAAATAAATACAATTTATCAAAACTTTAACTCATAAAATAGCTTATAATGATATACACTATTGTTTGAGAAATAGTTTTATTCCGACCATTTCTATACCCCACATAAGCTGTTTTATTTTCAATACAAATTCGAAAATTTTATCAGAAATTTACTAGAGTAATAGTCTATGCGATTTTTACGTTGTTTTGACTACATGAATGCCAAGGAAATATTGTAGTCATTTGAAATTTCAGCTTGCAAATTCATTTCGCAGAGAAAGTTTGTTCATTAAAAATATGGATTTTAAACATATGAGTGAGTATCGTCCATTATATAATGTAAGTGAAGAAAGTAAGGTAAATATCAACAGGAATTAATTACTGTTTTATAATGTTACAAATTGATATTTTAATAAAAATACCGTAAAATTATTGAATGAAACAGCGTATACCATACAAAATAAAATAGTGTATCAGATACATCATACGAATTCCTTAAAAAATAAAATGGCCTATATGGAGGACTTGCGCTTTGAATAACATAACTATGGCCTTAAAGGATGCGTAGAATAAAAAAACTTGGTAAATTTAAAGGCAAGAAACGGTATAATGTATTCATCGAAAAATCCACTATGAACAATTTGTATTTACCGTGATATTGAGGTTTTAATAGACATCTGATTTGACAAAAACTTTAAACTCGATTTTCTCAAAACCCAAAAAAAATTATACGCTATTGTTATATTGAGGGGACGATATTATCTGAGAATTGGCTACGCTGATTATGAACTGTTCCTCAATAGCCTTTGAGATAGGAAAGTTGTCTATATATATGATTAACCTATCTTCGTAGGTCTTCTTATGTTTGAATGATCACTTAATCTGTCCGGTTTCCGTACTTTAAGAGAATGATTTGTGATATTTAATAAATTAAATATTTGTAGTTTAGATCAACATCAGAATTTCGTCGAAAAGTTACTCATACGCCCCGGTGTTCGGAATTAACATTTCCACTCTTAATATTTCATGCGAATTTTTTCAGACGAACCCCACAAATCTACGCACATAAAAACTTCCGTTAACACAGCCAAATCACATTTATTAAGGGAATACTTAAGTATGACAACAACTTTCTATCATTGCTGTCTAAAAATCGACAGTATGACGTCCCAAGTCATATTCTTCCTCTACAGTTACCAGTATTGTACTTATCTAATTCGCTGCTAAACTGAGCAAATTTAACGTATTTATTCTTTTTTCCCCTCTCTCTGTACTTTTGTGCGAAAATAGGTCGCACGGCTAGCGCTCCGACATTGTCATATAAATACGTCTGCCACCGCTTGCCTTTCTTTCCTAAGAACGTACGTGAGTTAAACCGTACCAAAAAATTACCTGTTTTTAATTGTGGTTAAAGCTAGAAGGTCTAAGTGATCCAAATTTCTCCAGCAGAAGTCTGGCATATAGCGCTGGAAAGTCGAACTTGTTCATTCCCATACCCCAGCTAGGCATCAGAAGCCACATTAATTGCATTGTATCATAAAATCTATACGGTCTAATAAACCAACAGAGGACAGCAGAGAGAGGAGGAGAGTGCGAATTTGACATATCAAGAATATTCATCTTGCCTTGCGTACGTCAAATAAGAAATGTTGCTGGGGATATGCACAGCCAGCTGAGTGAGCTGTGATGACTTAAGAGGAAGTTTGCAAGTTTTGTATGTCTGCTTATAAACATAGCGAAGAAGTGTTAGCGTTGGCCTTGGCTTTACTCCAAAGACGTTGCAGGCAAGTGCATGGCGGGCGATGTGCTGGTGGTGAGCAATTTGATTGCTAGACAAGCGCTTCAGTCTTTGAGGAGCTAGCTTTTTGCATATTTATTTAAGTTGTTAGAATGCAAAAAGCGAAAATTTTGTTAAATGAATTGAGCAAAAGAAACAAATAGCTAACTAATGAGTGAAGATGTATAAAAGACTGCAGATAAAATACGACCAAATGAATTCAAATTAAACCCAAAGCTGTACAAAGGCAAAACTGTTGCTGCATTAGTGATCCTATGGGTTGTGAATTTGCACAAATTAATTATAAATAATTAAGTTTGCATTTGTATTATGTTGTGAAGAGCAAACATTTACTTAACTTACAAGGTTTTCTGCAAAACAAAATATTTTACATTTATATTAAAATAGCGTCAAATGATTATTAGTTAAATCTTCAAGCAGCCTTAGCTTTAAAAACATGCTACTAAAAAATTAAACTAAAAAAAAATAACTCTGACTGTTATAACACATTGTCGCAGGAATAAGAAAATTAATAAAAAATATTTGCTTATTTTCGTTTCAGTAAAATAGCCGACTACCGGTTGCAGGATTAATCTAAGGTGAGTGCGATATTTTAATGCAAATAAATGTGGTGATTGTTATCAAGTATCGACCATTAATAACTCAATTTAACTGCCACCACTGACTAGTACGACAAAAAAAGTGATGCCTGCTGGATGTATGCAAAAGAAAGCGAGATAGCAATAGTGTCAGTAAATAACGGGAACAGAGTAAATGATGATCAATCATTATTGTTCAAGAACGCAAGTAGAAGAATTATCCTGAAATGATTATATATAATAATTATTTACTCAAGTATTTCATGTGATAGCACACAAGCTTAGCTGCTAGAACAATAAAGGAAAGTGAACTTGAAGGCTGATGTAAGGATAACTTTACCTCTCATTATAAATTGTCCACTTTCTTAAAAAAAGGAGGCGGGTGACCCGGAATATTCCACTTTTATATACCAAATCACTTCTGGGACTACCGGGTTCCCAAACTCTTTGCAGAGTGTTTTTGTAACTAAAAACAACAACAACAATAGCTTTTTGGTGGTTACGATCTGCTCCAATCTACAAAATATAATCTTGGGCTTAATTTTCCTACCCAAATCGTTGTACCCATTCGCATTTCGTAAACATCAACAAGTTCTTCATTCCTTTTTTGTTAATCTCCCAGCTTATAGCTCATAACGATTTTATACCAACCAAACAACAACACCGAGCTGTTTGCAAATTGTGAACAAAAAGTTAACGATAACGGCCTCAAGTCAAATGGCAACAACAAAACAGCAATCACCAAATGTAAAAAAAATCCAAAGTCTGCTAACAACAAAAGCGTGCATTGATTGCGGCTTGTAGCGGCACATAGCCGGTAAATGAAAGTCAACGGTAAAATGTTTTTTTTTTTTGTTGTTGTTTACTTACGAACAAAACAGCTGCCTCAAGTTTTGCGTCGCATGCGTGACTTGAATTGGAATAGAGCTGGGGGTCGTGGCCGTGGTCAACTCGAAGCCAAATTGGATTTCATTTCTTTTTCGTTTATGACATGAACCATATTCAAACAAAATTTCGGGCATAAGGCAATGACAATAAAAGAAGGAAGTGTGTGCGCTAGAATTCGCAAAATTGCCAAAAGCAAAAACAAAAAACGTGTATTGAAATAAAAAAAAGCTATGTGAGTCGAATATGTCTCAGTGCGTTGAAATGCACAACCAAAGTGCTCATACACTTATAATCCATTTTAAAGTGTATTTTTTGGCGGTTTTCAACCAAAGTTGATATTTTGAATTATTTGTGGAAATTTTATTACACTCGTATTGAATTGATGTTATGTTTATAATGAAAACTTCACTTAAACGTTGTAGTAGGTGAACGTGCCTTTCAAGGAATATACATCAGAAGGGAGACTTTCGAGTTGGTTTTTAGCTCAGAGGCAGACTGCCGACTCTAGGAAAGCCTTATGGAACTATCCAATAAAACTGATTGGTAGTATTGGCTAATATTTATTCTTAGCTTTTAAATAAGAAAATAGTGCCAAAATGCAGTCATTACCTAAGTTCTTGGTGTGAAACTGAAAGAATTTTTTTTTTTCCTACCACTTTTAATAACTTAAATTGTTGAGTATTTCGTATTCATATCCCCGAAAATATTGAGTGCATCATGCCTTAACTGTTTCTTACCAGAAATGCTATTTTAGTCAAAGAAACTTAAATTTGAATTCTGCTCAACCAGCCAAATCTGACTTAAAAATATGTTCGTTGCTTAAATATTCAAAACTAGGACACTCCCTACTCCGGCCAGACGTGCATACATTTTCCCCCTTTTCGCTGGGCGCCATTTGTTGCAGCACCAAAAACCTGCTTCCATCAACATATTTTTCCCTTTCAGTGCTGACACAGTTTCACCTAACCAAATTTGCCAAATTTTTTGGCACTGCTGTCGCTTTAGTGGCTCTGGTGCTTGCACAAAATTACGATGAACCAAAATGGAGCGACGAAATGCACTTTAGTATCCCAAAGTATTAGCATTTATTTATTGAGCGCACTTGCGGCCAGATAACAAAATATTAACCATTTCGTGCCAATGGTTATTAAAATCATTTAAATATTATAAATTCTCTTTTGCAAATTTAATTTTTTCTGTTTTCTATGTGGAGTACTAATCATATATTATCAAGTGACTTGTATATTGTACCAAAGTGTTATTTCTTTTAAATACAGAGGGAGAGTACTTCCTTGGCGCCTCAAGTACCCATGAGTTACCTAAACTTTCACGAATAAAATAAATGAGTGGATGCTGAAATTGCTGCTTTTGTAGTAGTATACATATGTATACCCAGTCCTGAAAAGTCGGTACTTCCGAAATCGAAATTAGCTTCATTTGGTCCTAAGAAACTATCGATTTCAAAAAGGCCATAGATAGCTTGAGCTTATTAGAGTTGAGCAGAACTTTTGGTATGATAGGGAACATCGTAGGCTGTGTAGGGATTTCCTGTTAAGCATTTCATTGCGTTTTCGCGCTCAGGGCATACACTAGCTGGATGGCAGTCCGAAGTGAATTGCTCCGACAGTCCTGCATAGTGATGGGTTGCTCAGAAAAAGTGATGTAAAGTTCAGAACTAAGCTACTGATTCTTTATTATACAGGCGCATACTTTTTTTTGCAGGATGAGCAACGAAAGTGAGCATATAATCAAAAATCACATCTGGGATTTGATAGATATAGTCTTGCGGCTGCCGACTTATTTCTATAGAGTTCACCAGTAACTCCTTGTAATCGAACGATCTTGGCCTATTTCCATTACTGTGCGCTCTTTTGCGAAGAAAATAATAAAAACGCCTTACCATCTGCCAAAACGAGTAAGCCACTGCTACGATGTCAATGACCAAAGACACTGAAGCTTTAACACAATTTTCGAATCAAGAAAAAAGAACTCATCCTTCTAACTAACAAGCAAACGATAAAGGTCCAACCAGCTGGCAACCATTTCTCTGCCAGACAAATGCGACTTAAAACACCCAAAAGGCCTTTAATCTTCTATGAGCATTTCCAGTACTTCCGCGAAATTGAAAAAAACCGCCACTCCAACTGTAATCATGCTAAACTCCACTTCATTTCACTTCGTTGACATTTATTTCAACATCGTCTTTGTTTTTCTGCACACATTCATTTACTTGTCCTCATCTTTCATATATAAATAGTGCACATGTCTCTGGGATTTTGTTCTTTCTTCTCCTTTGAAATTGTGATCATTTATCGAAAATCGCTTGTAATACATTCAAACTGCCATTTTCCAGCATTTTCACCATTTAATTTCAACGCTTGTCCAGCTTTTTATTTGTCGCATACTGGCATTTCTTTACAATGCTTCGTCGCTAAGCTTCGCTGTTGCTCAAAATCGTATTTCATCTTCGACGGTGGATTTATTGTTGTTGCAGTTGTGTACATGTATTGATGCACTGAATGCGCACTGACAATTGTTGCATAGCACTGGGAAAACGGGTACCGAGTTTTAGGGGTTCCGCCACTACGGATAACAGAACGAAACGAAAATCAGTCAAAACTTACTCATAGGGAAGCGGTATCGAAAGCTAAAACTTTTGAAGAAGAAAGTATAAATTATATCGAAAGAAGAGATCTTCAAATGGTTCCTAGAAAAAAATTTTTGGAAACTTGGTTCTCTTCGGTAACTATGAATTCCGACAACTGTTGCCCTGACCAAACTCTATTTTAACAGAAAATTTTATAGTAAGTCTATCAAAAATCTTTGTAAAAATTTTTAAACTTAAATCTGGTACTAGAAGCCATCATGTTTTTGACAGTCTGTCATGAGAGTTCTTACCTTCCTTTATCTTCCATTTTATCTGCGGATCTAAAGCCCAAAAATAGAAGGTCCAAATAATTTGCAAATTTCTGTGCCCAAATTGATCAAAAATACTCGAGTACGCTCGGAACCTCTCTCGTCAGAGCCGGTTCTTCAAAAGAGCACATCACCACTGCACCAACCCTTACTGCAGTTGTGCGATTACTTATGACTGTCGCTATTGCTCTAACGCAATTCATTCAATTTCTCCAAGTCACCGCTATTACAAGTTGAGTGTTCCGATTTTTTCTCATTTATTTTCTTTTTGTCTGCTTTTTTTTGTGTGGCGTGCAAGATTTTTGTTGGATTTTTTTTTTTTCTACAAAAAGTTAACATTTTACTCGTTTAGCGTTGCTATTGTTTGCGTAGGTGTAGTTTTGAGTTGGTATAATGGTCCAGCTAGAGCTTTCAAAGTACACACGTCTGTGTAGATATCGGCGATGGCGGAGTGCGACGTTTGGGTTTAGTCTGCTCAAACTGTAGCTACGCCGGCAGCGAATCCTTATTATTTCAGTGTTCTACACATGCACGTAGAATAACAACACAAAAGTGCTAAGAAACACTGCCCAGCAAGCCATTTCGTAAGTGTTTTGGAAATCTAACTAAAAATTAAGGGTCCAGTGCAGGTTTGCCAAACCAATATTTCCGATTATATACTTTAGTTTCCTAGATTATTTAAATATCAAATCATATAATTGTTTTACTTTGATTTGGTAATACTTCAACGCCTACAAGAAGCTTGATTTTATATGAAATGATTTGTTAGGTGTGCTGGTATATTCAGATACATGTATGGATTTTGGTGTCTTCTCCATTCACCATTCTCCACATGCTTATGCTTTTGGGATTTTTTTAACTTTATCCACTGCTGAGCATTTGCTCGTTGCTATTTAAACACGTGCGCAAGGTTTGTGTGGACCTGTCAGGAATTTTATTGTGTTTTGAAAAAGATCGTAGTAAGTGAAATCCTTCACTTCTCGTATCGAAATTCTTTTGAGTGGTATAAGAATAGCTTTAGTAAATAAATGAATGGAAAGAGTGTAGAGTGAAAGTCTTGGTTGTTTAGAACATTATTGATGATTGACGTGAATGAAAGTTTACAGGGTATGTCAGGTAATTATCTAAGACTTTCGACTCATTGAGCTGGCAAGTTAAACGTATCTTTTAAATTGAAATATTCTGAAGCAGAATTCGTTGTCTTTTGGATTGAGGTAGAACTGTATCTCTGTGTATAGTTATTTGCTTTTCCAATTTGAAGTTTTACAGGAACGTCTTTGATTCTTTGCTGCATAATGAAATATAATTTGCAACGTTTTAAAGAAAAATTACCTTTTTTTTCTTAATCTAGTAGAACCTTCAAAAACTAGAAATTCGACTTCCGGCTTACCCTGTTATTCGTAAATAATACAGACAGTTTTTTCATCTAGCATTGCTACGTTTGTCTGTATGTCCTTATATCACACGACTGTTCTATTGTTATTTTTGTGTTAAGTAAATTACGCTATACCGTCTTTCATCGGTTTTGACTTGATACGCGTTGCTGATATTAAATTTCTGCGGAGTGTGAAGAATCACTAACAATACAACTGATTTAGCTATAAAATATTTTGGAAGGGAGTTTAAGTATTTGTTAAAGAAACGCTAAAAGTACATACCATTTTATTTAGCACGGGCTTTAAATATAAATAAAATTTACCCAATTTATATGTATTTAAATAATCTTTTTTCTGAGGCACGTTTTTTCTTACCCAAATAATTTTCACTTATTAAATAATTAAATTTACATCACTAAAAGTAACATGTGAGAGAAAATATTTAAAAAGTACAGTAAAGAGGGAAATCATACTCACATTAGCCGTGAAAGTTCAAAACCGCACAAGTGCTCCTGAAAAACTGCATAATCGACACTTAATATTATATTATTTTAATTAAAATAAAATTCACTCGAGCGCGAATTTCGCATGTTAAATTTACTTTTTATTTAGTTCATTTTTATTTGCAAATGTGCTTGTTTAACGCTATGTATGTATATACATACATATGTATGTACGTGTGTGAATTTTTCCAAGTTATATTTTCTTATCCGTTTTTTTTTGTCTCTCATCTCCAGCATTTTTTCAGTTTGTTACGCACACTCTGTTTTAACAAATGGCGTGAAAAATTTTTTTTATTTTTTTTTTATTTTACAACAATTTTTAATTTTTTTAGATACACATACACTCGTATATTGTGCGTAAGCGTACTCTCAATTATTTTTGTATTTTCTGCTTGCTTTCTATTTCCAGTTACTTAATATATTTATCTTCATATCCCCCACTTTAAATTCTACATTAAAACATTCATAGTCATCACCAGCACATTAATTTGAGTATTTTATTTTTTTCATCTTTTTTTTGTTTGGATAAGCCGTACTGTTATGCTTAATTGCGTTTAAACCTGAAAACGCCAACAAAAAGTGTCTAAAACGTAAGCAATTTTCTGCTTCTTACAAGCTATTGAAAATATTTTTGCGTAGTCATTAAATTAGTATTCGAAATGAAAAGTTAAGCATGCAATGCCAGCAGATAAACATTTATTATTTACTGAAAGTCCCAAAGGGGTTAGTGTGTTGAGTTCGAGATGCCGACTAATTGGAATGGTAACATCAGGGCTCAAAACATAATAAAGCACCTTGTACAATGAGCTCTTCATACTTATTCGAAATTGAGGAGCTGTTGAAAAGTATGCATGAACTCAACGGAATATGTCCGGAAACGGATCCCATTCTTTGATGGACAGGAAATGGCAGTTGTTCGAAAGAAGTATTGTGATTTCCATAATTACAGTTTGCTTTATATCTTGTCAAACTAACCTAACCCTATTCGCTCAATTCTGGAGAGTTACGGAAATGTTTTCACAAATATTTCAATTAAACTAACAAAAACATATACCAACTAAAAAGAAGCAGAAGTTCTATAGAACAACACATAAGCAAACACCCGCCAGAGTCCATATCAAAACAAATAAGGTTTTAGTAAAGTGACGAAATGAAAGAAAGCGAATAATTAATTGAAGAAATTTCCGGTGATGATGCTATTATCCGTCTCTTCACTTGAGCTGCAGTCAGTAATGTGTTGTGCTCCTAACGTGCAAAATTGCTGCTTCTCATTTGCTCTTTCCCTTACTCCAACTTGATTTGATTTGGAAATATTTTCCAGCATCTATATATTCCACATTTCTCAGTAGAGCTTTTGACTTTATTTGTTTACTTTAATTTAATCACTTTTCCTCTTAATTCCTTTTTTTGTTGTCATTCTGTTGAACAGCAATAAAAAGTGGCATTCGCCGAAAAGCGGCAGAAATGAACAACTCAACAGAAATGTTGTCTATTAAAACAGTTTGGAAGCGGGTTAAAGGTGGTGGACCGTCCGTCTATTGCTCCAAAGTTGTATGCATTTTTATTTGCCGTCGTTGCAGTTGTTTTACTTTCGTAGTGTTTATTTGTTGTTAAATTGTTGTTTAGTTTATTTTTGCTGGTCAACGGGTCGTGTTGTAATTGGAAAACACATTTTGCTTTAGCATTCAACCTTAACTTTAGCCCGACAGCTAGTCAGTCTCAACTCCAGCTAAAGCACTCCGTAGGAATAGCAATAAACAAAAATGTATCTAAAAAAAACAAGAATAATAAATAATAATAAAAGCAAACCAACAACGCCACTGTGGCTGCTACAGTCGTGGCTAACTCACAGAATCGCTTGCGCGCTGTCACTTTCTGCCTCAACGCTCACCTTGACGGGCGAACTTTGTGTGCTCCATTTCTAACTCTTCAGGCAGCTTTGTGTTGACCGACAGTTGACTGTTAGCTTTAAAAATGTGTAGGTGTTTTTGTTTTTGCCACTGTTGTGCACTCTTAACTTGAAAAAACCTGCAAATTGAAATAAATTGCTAAGGGAAGCAGCTGAGTAAAATTCTGGCGAAAAACAACAAATTCAATAAGCAAGAGTTGCTATAGAAAAAAGGTCAGCAAGGTGAAAAAACAACAACAAACTAAATGATACGAACAAACAGCATGACTCTTTGCTCAAACGGATGCTTAATTTAAACATTGAAATATGAGAAAAGGATTGCCCACCCTGTAAGCGCTGCTCACTTTGATTGAATATTTCTGACATGGTTACGTTTTGACTTTTTCCTATACGAAAATTTGAACTGGGACATAAATCCAAAGTTCACCGTGCAAAGCTATCAGTGTATGACTGTCCTCGATTGCTGGTTCATTGGCTTTAACAGTCTGACAATAAGAAACCTAGTTTCTCTTGGATCTCATTAGAATCTCTTGAATCGTGGGCCTATATTAGTAATTCTTCTGAATTTTGAGATCCACAAGTTAAAACAGGAGCTTCTCCTTATTATCTTTTGGATATAGTTCGCGAAATTTCTCTTGTTATGGTTAGTATATTTGTTTCTCCATCTTTTTAAGTGTCAAAAATCATCATTGACACACGCCTTATTAAAACAAAAACTTCTATTGCCGTCGACGTTTTCATATCCGGCATTCTATGGCTGCCATCCCAACCCAACTAATTGTTGAACTAATTTTTAACTCTTTCTGACATTTGCTGTGGATATTTTTTTTTGTTTTGGTTGTGAATTTAGTTTGTAACGATTCAGAGAATATACTAAGACTAAACACGTAAGAAAGAATAAACAATGGGAGAGCAGCAGGCAAGCGCCACAATTGCTTAGTCATTGCTGGAAATCAAACAATCAGAAAAAAAATGTGGCAGCAAAACAAAAACAACAGCTTAGAACCGGCGAAACAACGGAAATGCGTTAATAGCTTTTGCTTCTTACTCATTTTTTTCCGTTTTTTTGAAATGGTTTTCATTGAACTTTTATTTCAATGGAACATGTTTTTCGTTCCGGTTTCTGTCCTTTTTTCTCAATAACACTTTTGCGCTTCATTTCCTGCAAATTAATTAAATGAGGATTTTCACGCATTTTGCAATAATTCAAAAAAATTCAATGAGTGGGCGTTCTTATTATTTTACCGTTTTTACATTCATTAAAAATAAGAGTTGAAAGTAAAATGTTTCCCATGATAAAACTTGTGATTGTTTATCATGATATTTCAAACCATGCGAGTGCTGCTTGGGTTTTTCTAGAACAAGTCTGTCGGATTCAAGCGCGAACTCCCAATCCCAACTGGATGTGAGTTAAAGTTTAAAACCAGAATCTGGCGTTTATTAAAATAAAAATACGTGTTTAATTTAATTTTGTATGTTTAAAATCCAAGAACATACACACATACATACACACATACATCAAAATAAATTTATATTGACATGCATTCATGTGTCAAAATTAATTCGTTTTTCATACTGCAATATTGGAAAGCGATCACATATCAATTTCCGTCAAAGTTATTGAAATGGAAAAGCATATTTTTTCATATCTTAGCTCTTAAATAAAGAAGTTATACATAAGCATATACATTGTGCTATATTCATACAAACGAAAAAATCTCTAGCAAAGTTACCCAAGGCCAACGCTCTTTGGACTTGGCGAGTGATACGTTGAACAGGCGCTAGGGTATAATGTTTTGAAAATCCTGCACTCTTATGATTTGAATGCTTTCGTAAACAAACGTATCTCTGTATGAGCAAAACAAAATTTAAATATGGAAAAAAATTGAATTGACAAGCGTATCAAATGCCCACTAAAAAACTCTTGACTATACAAACAAACACTTTGGACAGCAATTTAAAAACTTTTCCCTCCCCAGCTCCATCGTGTTTGTTTTTTTTCTTCTCCTTTTTACTGTCACTGCACCGCTGTTGTTTGTCCATTTTTCCATGTATTCGCAGTTTTGTTTTTGGGTTGTATTTCCACCACTTTTCTCGACGTTTTTTCACACTTTTACGACTGCAATTTCCACTGAATATTTAGACCATAAATTACTTACTCATCAGCATGGGTAGATACCATGGTATGTGTGCTTATGAACCCACCAAAAAATGTTGAGCTATTTCATTTCATTCAAGTTTGTATAGCATGCAACGTGAAATATATACGGAATGCCGTAATGATGACTAGCTTCGCTGGAGTTGCTCCAAACGCAAAATACAAAATGTTTTGCACATGTTTTCAAACCGCGATCCTCAGGCCCTCCGCATGTAGCTGTGTCATAAAAACTTTGCACGCCTTAGTAGTTGAAGTTCGTCAGCGCTCTGTCCCGAGGTTATTAGGCTATGTTCTATAAATGAGGTAGTCTATGATGGGTAAAGCTCACAGCACGTATTATAACAAACAGGCATCAGTCGCTCATCTTTACAAGGTTCTCACTGCATATTTTACTAGGAAAGTACAAAAAAACTGTAAGTATGCAAAGTTAATCCATCCCAGTAGAAAATGGTGCAGTGAAATAACTCCCAAATGAAATAACTCCCATGAAATAACTCCCAATGAAAGAAGTCCCAATAAAAATGAAATAATTTCCAACTTTAATAAATGAAATAACTCCCAAAGAAGGAAATGAAATAACTCCCAATATTTGGCAGTTATTTCACAATGAAACCACAAGTCCCCAAAAAAATGAAATAACTCCCAAATGAAATAAGTCCCAAAAAAATGAAATAAATCCCAAATCAAAATTTGAAATGGTATATTTTTACAATATAATCAGTTAAAATGAAATTTGAAAAATACAGGACAGCTTTGGACATGCGAATTAATGTCATTGAGGCATTTGGGTTTGAGATTCGACGAAGTAGTGCCGCAGGCGAAAATTTGACTTAGGTCAGATCCCCAATTCGGGGCGTGATCCATGGTATTTATGTGCAGAACTCCTTTCCTTATAGGCGGCCTTCGGCCGCGCTTCAAAAAATAACCCTGGGCTACGCCATTCCAACTCCGGGTGTGTGCCATAGCCGTGGCTACCGCCACGGTGATGTCTTTCCGCGTGCCACGTTTCCCACTTTTTGGGCTCAGCCTAATGTGCTATTACAACAACCACATGAAAATGACAGAAAATTGTGAACTTTAACTGCAAATAACTTTTGAACGGTTGAAAAAAATCTCATTTCAGATTCTAAATCTAGACGTGGGTAATCGTTTACGTGGGGTACCGAGCGCTAATACACAACCAAAAATGTTGAGATATCTATCTGGAGACGCGCTTTGGTCCCAGGAGCATGAATATAACTCCGCTGATCCAATATTTTTAGTAGTTTGCGAGATATTTGCCGTTAAAGTCATTGTCATGTGGTTGTTGTAATCACATTACCCTGTGAGAAAAGAGTGGCACGCGGAAGGACATCACCGTGGCGGTAGCCACGGCTATGGCAACCACCCGGAGTTGGAATGGCGTAGCCCAGGGTTATTTTTTGAAGCGCGGCCGAAGGCCGCCAGTGCGGAAAGGAGTTCTGCACATAAATACCATTGATCACGCCCCGAATCGGGGATCTGACCTAAGCCAATCTCAGATTCATGATCATAAGTCGAAGGTGATAATGAAAAATTAAAATTTGGAATATAAAAAAAATGTACTGACTTTAGTTCCCTTTCTTAATGCGAATTAATGTCAATGACGCTAGTTCGCTAAAAATATGCCCAACAAAAATGAAATAACTCCCATTAAAAATGAAATAACTCCCAATGCCTGGATTACAAGCAATGAAGTAAGTCCCAAAAAATGAAATAACTCCCAATTTCCAAAAATTATGAAATAACTCCCAAAGATATTTTATTGGGGATTATTTCATTTGGGAGTTATTTCATTATGAAATAATTCCCAGTTAAAATTATGAAATAAGTCCCAATGAATTGGGAGCTATTTCATAATGAAATAAGTCCCAACTTGCATGGAAAATATTTGGGAGTTATTTCATTTTTTTGTTGGGAGTTATTTCACTGCACCGTAGAAAATTGTATGTGAAAAGAATTTGTTAAATGAAGAATGCCATCTGTTCTTAGCTGTAACTACTATAAGCACCAAAGCTATGATTATTTGAAAGTAAAGTTTCACGGGTAAAGGAGTTTTAATGTTTTTGCGCAAAAAATTATGTTCACCAGGCATACAAGTTTAAACTAACCGTGAGAAACTAAATATTTTTATAAATTTAAAATAATTGTTGTATGAGTTTTTAGTATGGCATGTGTTTACTCTAAATAAGAAGAATAAATTATTAAAAAGTAAATGGAAACATTTCGAACATTTTTCAAACTAGTATTCGATGAGAGAATCCTAGTATGCTGAGAGAGTTCGCAAAAATACATTTCGAGGAATTTGTAATAGTCGTAAGTTAGCTCTGGTAGATATTTAGCTACAAAGCAATTTTTTCATGGAATACGCTGCAAGATGATTTTTTATTTTTATTGCTAATGCAAAACAGAATATACGCGAATACATCAAAATGCATATACGATGCTCATACATATGGTGTTTGCCCTTAATGTTGGCGTTATCATCACATCGGTCGTTTTTTCTTGTTATTACAACAATTTTAACGCATACACAAGACGTTATGGACAGACAAAGCAGCCATCAAGTGGATAACCAGCAATGTTACGATGTGGTGTAAGAACTCGATGAAAAAGTGAAGAGTAATATATACGTATAGTATACTGAGAAGGTAACATTCGCGTGATGTTGCCTTAGTTTAAGCTATGTCTGAGATTAGAACAATAATCTTAACCAGATTATTGAAAAAACAAAATTTGAAAATAATGGAATAATAACAAAACAACTCACTGTCTTCCTCAATCTCTCAAATGTAACGTGATATCATCGAAGGAGCTGCGGGTTGTTAATTTTTTTTAATTCGTATTTTACTGAATGTCTCTTCATTTATTTGTGAGTCTCTCGCCTTTTATCCATCCCAACATGTACGGTTTCCATGAAGCTATAGCTTTCGTGGAGCTGCCGGATATATGTTAATGTTTCCACAAATTGCGCGTTTTTATCTGCATTGGATTGTTGATCGCTTTCTAACAGTTTCACATTCAGTGTGTCATTAAAAAGAATTTCTGGCACGCACATTTATGTAAATCGGCACACTCAACTTTGTTTGTTTATTCCGCTTTGAAGTTGTTCGATGAATCGTGGATACGAGTGTCGAGAGTGGAAAAAACGAGTTTACGTCAAATATAATTTAGGCGATGTATGTACAGTTAATTAAACTGAACTTTCATTGTGCATTTTGAGACTCTGAGTAAATTATTTCCCGCTTAAGATTACAAACTTGGTATACAAGAGAACACAACAAATCTTAACACTTTTGCAAGTTAGAGCCCAATAGAATATAAAATTGACAATTATACTACTCCTGAGTTTACATCGAGACTTAAAAACAAAAGAACTATCCCCACAAAAAAAGCCGTCATTGTTTCACAGTCAATGTATGTGAGTCCAGCCCGGAAAACAATTTCCAATTTTCACAGTTTACAAGCAATTTAAAAGCCAATGTGGAGAAATTATTCCATGGTGATTTGCTAAGAATCGGACAACAATAAAATTGTATTGCGCTATAAAAATGTATTGCATGTGAACATGACAAGGAGTGGGATCTAAGCCAATTCAATTGAAAGCAAGAAATTTATTTTGAGTGTATGTATGTATGTGCAAATGGGTGTGGGTGTGTGTGTGTGTGTTAGAACAAAAATGGTGTTATGTAGCTGGCACTGAACGAGAAGTTTGAGTGTGTAGTATTATGGTGGAAGCAACATGTTTTGTGCAGTCGTGGGTGCATGGGTTTATTAGGGTGAGTCTAAAATAGAAAGAAGAACAAATGCAAAATCCGCTCAAAGAATTTTAAGATAACTGTAAGGTTAAAAAGTATGCCAAAAAAGTTTAAATTTGTTAAATTAGTTTAGTTGTTCTCCTCTTTATAACTTTCAGAGGTGGAAAAAATGGTGAGGATGATATTTTGGTTCGATTTACCAATGCTCGTTCCTCTGCATGAACTCAAAGTTGTTCCTCAGTTTTAGAGATACCTAACTAAAATTTGTAATGCCGTAGAGTTTTATGATATGTGAATTAATTGTTGGAACTGACAAGCTTGGGCAAATATAAAATACACGTAGCTCCCATTTATGTAGTTGTGCAGAAAAACGAGTCTTGTGTATGAAGCCATGAATGATCTTGAAGCCATGGGAAAAAAGAAAATTTTGAAATTGATGGAATATAGAAGCATTAAGTACAAATAGCTTTGCTGTATGTGTCCATTCCATCCGCCTTTGAAATTTTTCACCCTTTAGTTACTTTCAGAAGTCAAAGTTTCAAGATACAAATATTCATAAGAAGCATATTTTGTGCTGTGCACTCGAAACGAATACGTCTTAAGTTGTTGCACACATACAAAGCAAGAAAAATCTTAGTTAGCTTATTGCATTGGTTCCTCCTTAATGTGCTTCCACATAAACTTGTCATAGCATTTTAAGCCACTTAGGAGGCATAAAAAAATCACAGCAAAATACAATAACAATAAAAATATACTGAAAAAAATTTAAAAAAAAAAAGTTCTACAAAATCGTGAATGCTCCTACATAAAAGCTTTAAACAAAAAATCGCCTGCCCGCCCAATACAAAACGTGTTGGGCCCACAACCAACTAACTGCCTACCATCATGCTCTTATTGGAAGTTATACGAGCGCATTGCGATCGACCATAAAAATCGGTGCATGAAGGTGTGTTTGGGCAACAAATCGCTTAAGGGTAGAGAGAGTTCAGCCTAAACAATATATTAAACAAGAACAAGCAAATGAGATGGAGCTTATACAAACACGCCAATGCACACTCACATAATTCACTCGAAAAGGAGAATAAAAATAGTTGGTTATACACAAACAAACAAAAGCATACCGCTAATGAAGAGCAAATTGCTGTCGATAAAGTGAAAAGTGATTATGGCGTACCTGGCGGCAGTCTCCACAACGAGTCCTTTGTTTTTAGGTGTGTTTGGTTTTTTGTGGCTAAAAAGTGCTGAAGCCACAAAATGACCACAAATAGTCTCTATTAGCACGTGAATAATTGTGGGCTATTTAATAAAGACGGTGGGTGTTAATTGAGCTATAAATGTAGGAGGTGCTAAATTACTTTATTGTTTTGAGGTTGCGTTATGTGCGACATGTGGTGATATGAAGCATTTGGGACTCATAAGACGCCAAGTTTACTTGGAATCGGAGCTTTGGGGTTAGAATTTATGCTCTATGAGACAACTCGAAGGAAGAAGGTGATGTCATCCAACTAAGTTACCGTTTTGTCAAAGTGGCTGCAACTGGGGATTTTGAATAACTGGTCACTTGCAATCCTTTTCTCGAGAGGTAGGCTTCTAGACGTCAAAGCACTTATCTTAGTTACACTAAGGATAGTCCCTCCAGCATTTACTAATACAGGGAAATGCCAAATGAGATTAAATGCCTTGCGTTTTTATGTTTTGGCAAGGTATGGGGTATGGAAGAGCACGAGATGGAAGCTTCTATTAACTTCATCCTCAAATTATAAAATTCATACAGGACTTATTTATAGTCAATGTACAGCATATCGATTTGCCCGAGAAGTGGTTAAGTTTCAGTACAGCAAAGGTAAAAAACATGTTATATGAAGAAGCAACAACATCTTTAATAAATAAATAAAAATTTTATCGCAATCATAACTAAGTGCATCCTTACTCATTTTTAATACACTTGAATTTCAGTTTTCACCACTTCTTCACAACTTTTTATCCATACGTTTTTGTTGTGATCTACGATTAGCGCCTTACTTTACTCACTGCAATGAATGCGCGCAACCCCCGAAAGTATGCAATAACAACCACAAACAAATTCATGTTAAAAGTTTAAAACTTTTGCGATAGCATATGCGTTGAAAGATGGCGTGTGTGTTTGTATGTGTTTTCATGCAAGCGAAATGAATTTGTATATGTAAACAATTTATGTTGAAAAGGTAGTACGAACATAAATATGGCGTGTACAACGGAGTTTTTTTTATGAATTGTGCTAAGTGTTTGTATAAAAATGCAAGTTTACGGGCAAATGACATTCAACAAGTTTTTATCTGTTTTTAAATTTATTATTTTAGTCGGATAAAATCGACCTAATTTAATAAAAGCTACGGTACAAATATAGTAACCAATAGTAGCATAACTATTTTTTATTTACAAAATATTTGGTATGACAGAATTTAATGTAACGTCATGATAGAACTTCAGGAAAGAGGAGAAGATAATCGATATAAGAAAGAGAAAAAAAATTAGAAAAGAGATGCAGTTTGTGGTGCAGATAAAGAAAAAACGAGAGATGAGAAGGTGAATTAGTAAAGCTTTTCAAAGTATAATATTGGAGAGAATAACTTTTGCCTGGTCTGTCGGCTTTTTATAATAAATTTGGTGCTAAACACAAAACCACTTAAAAACTTCGCATTATGCATGGGATTCGTGTGACTCACTGAACTTTGAATAGAAAATACAAAAGATCTATCCTATGCGGAGCAACAAAATTTCCAAACAAAAACTATCTATCATATCAAGATTCATTTGCTTAAAAATGGCGCACACAGCAATGAACATTTCAGAGAAGTTTCTCTCTTGCCTGTCAAACAAAATATATCTTAAATTAGAACAGACACTAGTGGATTACGGTAATACAAAAAATTAAGTACAAAAATGCGATTACTCAAAATATAGGCTGATAAAACATTTCAAGCATTTCGACTGCTTTAAACAAGTTTTCAGTATTTCGCGAAACTTTTTGAGACTCAGCAGTTGTACTCACTTCTAAAAACCGGTCTCGCACAGCAATAGAAAGACAAATATCTGAATCTTGTTACAGCCTTAAGTCTGCAACTATAGAAATAAATAATTAGTTTATTTAATGTTTTTTTATTTTTTCATTATTATCATCCAACAACAAACATAAATATGCACAACCATAAAGACTGTAGACGTTGTTGGTGTTGCTCATTTTTCTGCGGCCACAAAATAATGTTGAATTTGTTGTTGTACATTTTTGCTTGTTGTATGTTTTTGTCATTATTACAGCCATTTTGTCATTTGCGTAAGTTTGTTGTTGTTGTAGTGTGGTTATAGTGGTTTCAAGCCAAAATGTTGTATGCTTGCTATTATTCTTACTGCGGTTATGTTTGCATATCTTTTATTACAGTTTCTTGTACCTGACTCTTGTTAAATATGTTGTCGTTTTGACTTGGATGTTGGCTGCGGGCTCTTTGTTGTTGCAACTTTTATAACATATTCGCTCGACTCTTGTGGTCAATTAATAAATTCATACAGCTTTTTAGCATGAGCAGCACATAGCGGCAGGTGTTTACAAATATATAAATTTTATCTATGTAAAATATGTACGTACATAACTGTAAATTATTTTATTTTGTGACAATATGTAGCTACTTTAATGGAGTAGCTAAAAGTGAGTCGACATGGCGTATACGCAACATACAGTGGCTTGGAAAAAAATTGGATATTCTCCTATATTCAAAAATGATTAATAGAAAGGTCATCACGCTAGAAAGTTTTCTCATCATCACTGGCATGCCTGGTGCTCGAAAAATGATGGTTTTATGGCCACAAAAATGTATGCTTTTTGTCTGTTTTATTTCATATTTTATTTATGATACCCATCTATTTCATTACGTATGTATGTACTTGTTATTTTCTTCAGTAGTTAAAATATGCTGAAAAAATAATATTAGTTTAGAGCCTAAATTAAAATTTGAAAAAGAATTACTTTTTTTTATTCGGTATCTGCATAAGAGAGGAATAATAAACAATTCAAATTTTAAATTGTGCTTTCGATAGGTATTTAGGAAGATCTAAATTTAAAAAAATTGCCAGAGAAAGTTTATTTCAGTGGAGACCTCTCTAGTTTCATTATGTTTTCCTTTAGTATTTCTATCCTTAGAAGTTTTGAGTTTCAAATCACCCACAATTTTTGAAAAGTAGAGTACTCTAACATCCTTTTCATCCTATAACATCACTATCTTCATTTTGCATCATGCTTGTTACCCAACCATTTTTAGCCACTGTAGCACGTAGTTGCTTCTACCACAGTTTAATATACAGACACATAACAACAACTGCGGTTTTTTCTATTTACCACATTTCGTGTGTTGCTCGTGTGCTCTTGACTTTTGTTGTGTTTATTAATATTTCTGCTTTTCATGTTGCCATAATTTAGGCAAAACCAGATGAATATCTCTTTACTTACGTTTGTCGTTGGTATTGCTTTTGTCAGGCACAAAATTATGACCCAGTGCAATGCTGTCTAAAATATTACGCTTTCAATGTAGAACATCATAGTTGGTTCCATTACGGACAGGTGTTTTGGTTGCATTCAAGCACAAACATACAAGTACAAGTAGAATAATATATTTATATTTAAGTAAGTATGAGAATACCATCAACATAACATGTGGGTATTTGTTTTGGCATTTGGAACATGTGTCCATTCATTAAAAGACCCCCTTCAAACCTGCTCGACCACCCTGCAAACAATTACCTTCTCAACACTAACTTGCAACATTGAAAAAACCCAACAAAATATTTACGAACTACATATATGAAGTTTCGATGTTTTAATTTGAAATTATTTTCAGTTCGCCTGTTAGGGGCTCACTTTAGATATCTCATAAGCGCAAAGTCGATGATATTGAACATTACTCTCCAGCAAAAAATCTTGCTTAAAGAAGAAGAAATTTGTGGAGAATAAAATGATAAAGAAAGAGTCGAATAAACGCTGTCCAGATAAAAGCTAAGTGGCTAGGTTTCGACACGAGCTTAAGACAGAAAAACTGTTGAAAATAAACTATTTTGTGGGTTCTGATCCTTTTACTTTACTCTTACCATTTAAAAATGCAATCCCTACCTGGGGTGTATACTAAGAAGATGATTACCTTCAAAGCTGGATGTACTTCTAAGACTTGAAAATACACTCGCCTTAAGGCGTTTAAAATTACCATACTCTGCGTCCTATCAGGTGTATAGTGGGATGAGTATTTTTTTTATGTTCACCGTGAGATCTTTCTCGCTAACACAATTTTCTGTTGGGAATGTACCTATTCACAACTAACAACAGAGACGTGTTTAAATATATTGTGACTATATGATGATATTGCAATCTGGTTATCTTTGTTGTCGTTCCTGTTAATTAGCAGATAACATTTGAGTTGTGACAATTTAATTGGTATATGAGGAACAGAATGGTTATGACAGTTTTCATGATAACATCTACATATATGTATGTAGATATGTGTATGCATAAATATGTCTCTAGCACAAGTTGTTACAGTTATATAATAAAAGGATAAAGGAAATGAAATAAATCACACATTCTAGCTAGTGATACAATGAGGTGCCATGGAGAAATATGTACATATGTACCAACAAAATGGAGTTGTTGACAGAATTTTCATTAAATTTCCATGGAAATACTAAAGCGCACAAACTTTGCTTAATTTATTTAAGGAGAAATATATATTTATTTTTAGATTCAGAAAATTAATATTTATTTATTTATTCAGTAATTAATTAATTAATCAATTACAAAGGTAGTCTACGTAATAAATACTTACAGACTACGTGGAATATATATGTACAGAATTATTAAAAAGCAGAATTTATTGTAAAAATAGGTTAGCAATAACAGATTTAAACGCATGTTTAGATAAAGAAAAATCAATAGCTAAAGAATTTGAAAGGAAATTGAATTCCGACAACGCTCTAAATATGGGAGCGTTAGAGGCATAGACGGTTCGGGCACAATTCAAATAAAATAAATCAGTATTACGGAGAGACCTATTTGGGACATGAAAACCAATTCTCTCGAGGAGGCATGGGGCATCTATAGAACCATTGATAAGATCAAAAACAAAAGTCATTGAAAGTATGGACCTTCTGCACTGAAGTGTTTGGAGACTAATAAGAGCACACCTGGATGCATAGGAAGGCATTGGATCCGTAAAGTTAAAAGAACGCAGCGCGAAGCGAACAAAGATTTTTTGCACTCGTTCGAGCCTCCCAATATGGCACTCATGATACGGTCTCCAAATAAGGCAGGCGTACTCTAGTTTTGAACGAACGAGCGAAGTAAACAGTAACTTAAGGGTATATGGATGCACACCTGGATGCATAGGAAGGCATTGGATCCGTAAAGTTAAAAGAACGCAGCGCGAAGCGAACAAAGATTTTTTGCACTCGTTCGAGCCTCCCAATATGGCACTCATGATACGGTCTCCAAATAAGGCAGGCGTACTCTAGTTTTGAACGAACGAGCGAAGTAAACAGTAACTTAAGGGTATATGGATCAGTGAAGTCTGATCCAAAACGGCGTATGAAGGCCAGAACTGAGCAGGATTTAGCAATTGTAGAGTTTAAATGAGTAGTAAACGTAAATTTCGAGTCGAAAACTAGTCCTAAGTCTTTAATTTCATTCAGACTTGAGAGGCGGGAGCTATCAATTAAATAAGATGTGGGAATAGAAGAACGCAGCTTTGAGAAAGTAATGTGAAAACATTTGCTTACATTCAGCGGCAGGTTATTAGAATTACACCTAAATCTAGATTTATTGTGCGCAATTCGAGACTGATTGTCCCGTTTTATGTTTTTTATTGTATATCTCAGGAGTGGAGTCAGTAAAAAAAAAAATAAATAAAAAATTACTTATTATAAAGAAAACTCAGTTCGAAAATGATACCAACACATATTTTAGCCACATATCTCTAATACTGAGTGAGTTTTTTGCATGCAAACAGGCAGTGGGAGAGCAGTGACTCTTCCTGTAGAATGTCACCTTCCAATCATTTGAAGTAATTCCCTTCTGCATGCACATACATAACACTATTGAAAATGAACCAAACTTATCATCAATGAACAACAAAAGCTCTGAAGATTGAAGAATAGGCACGCAGCTTGGTACATTAATAGATTTGTACAACTACAACAGTTAGCTACCATTCTAGTTCTTTTAGCATTTTCTTTGCGAATTGAATCGACTTTCAGCAGCAGGTAATTGTGTAAACATTGTTATTGGTGAATAGAGATTTCATAAGAATGCTTGCATATGTACAATCGTTAATCTATATGAGCCTGTGTTTGTTAATTATCATTTACTCACTCAATTTTCCTTATACAAATGATTTTCTAGATACTCAGAATGATTTGCTGTTAAGTCGATGAATTTTGCCAAATTCTCACACTTACCAGCTTTTATCTATATTTTGTTTGAGTTAACACACCTTTATACATATGTTTGTATGTATGTTTGTATGTATGTGTAAAAGCTTCACAATTCGACTACACATTTACTTTGCTAAGAGCGGCTTTACGATGTGAACATGACTTGTGAGTATGTATGTACATACATATGTACATACATACGTGTACATTAGGGTGCTCCACACAAAAGCAGTGCTATACCGCCATTGGAAGTGTAACTGACCTAGCAGAAAGGAATGCTTGTTTGAAGGTCAAATGGACCCGAAAATAGAACTTTTGTTAGTGAAATCAGTTTTGAAATCATGCTTTCCAATATAAGATTAAGAAATATAGACAACTTTTTAAACGCAATTTTACCAAAAAGAAGTACTATCCAGCTCGTGCTCCCAAAACACTAGTTAAAAATATATATTTCGTAAAATCAATATTTTATGAACCCCAAAAATTGTTTCACAAATAAGGCACACACTAGCTTATTTAAGTATATAAATTATTTTTCGAAAAACTCTATCTCATATGCTAAAGTATTATTCAACTCAAAGAACTACTCACTTACATACATTGATTATATACATAAGTGAATACAGTTCAGGTTCTAATACTTGTATATGCACGTACATACATACATATGTACATTAAGGTGCCTCGCCAAAAAAAGTTGCACTGTTTCCACCGGAATTTGAAAATTCACTCGTTTCTAAGGACTCCCCCAAAATATTTCGAAAAAATATTAAGATTTACCGGAGCTAAACCGCGTTAAAAAAACGCTAAAAATATCGTTTTTTTTATGTATAAAAGGAGTATGAAAAAATATGTTTTAATAAAGAGCATCTGAGATGATAGAGTGCAAAAGGTAAGCATAAAAAAGTTTAAAAATTTTATCAATATGTACTAGTATTGTATACCTGTGTGCTAATATTCGCAATGTTTAAAATTGGACCAAAAAGGGTTAAATTTTGCAGAAATGGCAATGTCTCGAAAATACCTTTCAACTGATATCCTAGTCGTCCAAATCCGTTAATAATTGGCTGAGTTATTAAAGTTTTCTACAAACCTACCCCTCGAAATATGACTAAAAACAGCATCATACATCTCAATATTTGGATTACGTTGATAAAATTTTCAAACTTTTTTATGCTTACCTTTTGTAATCCAGCTAATTCATCATCTCAGGTGCTTTTTATTATAAAATATTTTATAATAGTCCTTTTATACATAAAAAGGATATTTTTAGCGTTTTTTTAACGCGGTTTAGCTCCGGTAAATCTTAATATTTTTTGGAAATATTTTGACCAAGGTCTTAAAATACATTGAAGTTTATAATTCCGATGGAAACAGGGTGTCCAATTTTTTACGTATGGAGCGTGAGGCGCCTTAATGTACATATGTATATATCTCGGCTCATTCAAGTGCTTTATTTGAAAATTCTCAAATGAGGAACTAAGTCCCTTTATTGCGTTTGCAATGCATTTTCTACTTAAATCAGCTTACATGGTAATCCAAATAACAAAGCCATACTTCCACGCTAGTCGACTTGGGCAGGTCAGGCGGCTTAGAATTTTGCCTCCCCAAAGAACTGTTTCTTTTAGGTAGAGTTCTCGCATAAACACTTTCATCTTCAGACTTTCATACACGTACATAGATACAAATGCGCCTGAATCTCTCGTATATCTTCCAAATCTTTTAATTTCACAAAAGAATTTTGCCTTGTTAGGTACTGCGCATGGGTGTGAAATAGAAATAATTCGAAATAACTGGCTTGTGGCTGTGTGTTGAATCGGCTAAATGGGTTTTTTTTTTTTAATTAAACATAATCCGATCTAATCCACAAAAAGAATACTCGGTAGATTTCGATTAATCAAGTATTACTATTTAACATTTTCTTACACAGAATTTTTTGAGCCAAAGTTGAGATTAGTTGATTTCATTATTGTTCCTTTTTTTTAGAAAATAAGTTGGGTAAGCATCTTGCAGGCCCTCTCAGATCAGGTCTGACGAATATAAATAGTTCAGCCCATGTAAAGATACCAGAAGTGACAGTAGTCGCATGCTCCGTATGAATTTAGTTGCGAGTACAATGTATGTGTGTAATTTGTGCTCAAATGTCTACTCATTCCAACCAGAGCAACATTTGCTATTTATGTTACTTTTGGCCTACAAGACCACACCAATTTTTGGCATTTATGGTATTTGGAGATGTTAGTTCGGCAACAACAAATATTGTTGTATACAATAGATTTGTTTGTATCTACTGTGTTCTGGTACATTCAATATTGAAATTTTTTTTGAATAGGCCGATTTCGGTATTTAGGACATTTAAAATCTGAGAACTCCAAAGCAATTATAAAAATATATAGTAATCGTGAATGTTTTGTAAATGCAAAGGTCAAAATTTCTATAAATATTTATGGCATAGTACGATATACCGGCATAAATGTTTCGTCTGGAAAGTTCCGATAGAGTTCGCTAAATCTGTAGCACCAATCATTGGCAGATTTCTCTCGGAAGACAAGTTAAGCTGAAATCACACGATTGGTCAAATGTACCGATTTTTGACAAAATTTTTCTGTACAAATTTGTACAAAATAAATTTTGTGTACCGATACAATTTCCAGTGTTCACACGATTGTCGTATTTGAGCCAGAATTTTTCTGTACTGATTTGTACACTTCAATAATATGACAGATATTTGTGCAACCCTGTCACATGATTGGGTTTGTCATCTTGAATACAGTAGACAGCTAATAAGCTTTGTATACATACATATATTTGAACGTAATTTTATAATTTTTAAATAAAAATGATTTCTTCATGAAGCAAGGCAAATTCATTCTTATGGTAATGTTAAGTGACCAGCTGACTTCCTCTTCTTCCCGTTTTTAACCCGCCGTGTAATGTAGAATGTTATAAAAAGAAAGATTTGACGGTTGACTTTGAATATTGTATTTGGTATATATTTTCAAAAAACTATCGCAACTTACCAAAAGGATACGATGGCGATGGTTTTAACTAAATTTTATGCACGCATGAGTTGTCCAAACACGTATTTATTGTTCTAGACACCATTAGTTCAATTAAAATTTTATGAAATATAAAAAAACAATCGATGGTTGTCATTTCAAATTTTTTATCACTATGACATTCTACATTACAAAAACTTGAAGCGAATAGAGGCGAATATTGCCGAATTCGCTCTGCCATTACCATAACAATCAATTTGCCTTGTTCGTCAAGAAAAAGGAAAATAGTGGCAATTATGTGTATTTGTGTACAACTAATTAATAAAAAGAAAGAAATAAAAGAAAAACGAACATTGAAGAAGCGAAGTGTTTGGGTGCTGGATTGGCGTCAGAGGAGAAGTACTGACTCTGCGCGAGTTTCGTGAAGTGAACAATCAAAAATATTTGTTTAAAAATTATCTTCGCATGGACGAAGCCACTTTTAATTATATTCTTGAATTAGTCTCTCCAAACATAAAAAAAAGTGACACCAATATGCGCAAAGCAATACCAGCCAATGAACGTTTGGCGGTTACACTTCGCTTCCTTGACTCTGGAGACAGCTTCAAAAGTTTATCCGTTGACTTTCGCATTGCCACCAATAGATGTAGTGACTTGTTTAATAACGGACAAATGGAATAAAGAGTAGTGGTGCATCAATTGTTTTTGCAGATATCAGTGCTGCCAAGTTTAATAATTATTTATTATTATTAGTTTAATAATCAAACTAAACAGTAAATAATGAAATTCCAGCCAGGTGTAAAGTATTCCTAGGATTCAATATCGTTTAATAATGATAAATCAAGATAAGTCCTTTAATCGAATTAAATTAAATTAATTATTAATCCTAGGGTATTATTTCGAAACATATTAATCCTAAAAAATACTCATTATCTGTATGAAACAAACTAAATACATAATAATAAAAATAAAAAAAACATAATTTTGGCTTTATTTGAATTGATTGGTCACTGTTATTGGTCCTGCAGTGGCAGATAAAATTATCGGTACATTTGTCCATTTTTTGTATTTACTTGATTTGTACAACAGTTCACATGATTGGTACAACAGAGCCGTATTTTATCGGTCTATCTGCACAAAAATTTTGTTAATTTGCCTTATGCCAAATATTTTCTGGCTGTCACACGATCTGTACATATAAATGACAAAAAATTGGTACATTTGACCAATCGTGTGATCTCAGCTTTAGGGTTAATGTTTTTTTCCGTTTGCTATAACATATTTCAGTTCTGTTCTTTTTGATAATAAGCATGAAAATATTTGTGTGAAATAAACATAGAGAAGAAATAAGAAATCATTTTTTTTTATCAGATTAGATATCATTTGAAATTTATTTTTATATTTTTGTTCCTCAGTGTATTTTGTTTATCACTGATCCCAGTTCTACATTTTGTTTTGTCAGTTAACGAACTGCTTATGCAAACGCAACAATGCTTGTATGCCAAACAACAACAAGCTAATTGAATTCCGCCATAAATAAATAGCATACTTTTTGGCGCTTGCTAATATTAATGCTCATGCTACTACTGATTTGAATATTTACAGTGACCCACTATATTGTGCACAAAGTGTATCCATCAAGCAAAGGAAATTTTTAACTATTTGCATAGATCCTATAACAGAGAGCTCTATATATCTTTTTATATGTAGTTTCCAGTAATGGGATAAACTTTGGAAGTACATCCCTAACAAGGCTAGATACATAATAGTGAAATCGCCAAAGAGCGAAATGATTATCATAAATACGAGGAGGCCAAGGAGCTCGTTTTAGAAAGAAATAGAGGATTAACTTATCTCACTTCTGGCTAGGTAGTCCAGCTTACATAATAAAAAAAAATTGAGAATGGAACTTTATGACTAGGGAAATTATTACACTTGAATTGTGTTGAGAATGTAACATACGAGATTACTAATAGCATTAGAATCGAATTGGTGTGTTTTCAAATATAATATGAAGATAACCAAAACAAATTAGGTTTATTAAATGTTGTACTATTAGATTTATGAGCCATTTAAGCATGCCAAAATAGTACTATTTTGCATGTTTATGTCCTTCTAAAACCAAATTTTCCTATTACATACAATTATTTCACATTTCGCACCTATTACAAATTATAACAATAATTTATTGCATATTTTTTATGCTTCACACATTTGGAAGAATATATTTTATTGTTTAACCTTTCATATGTTTTACCAGACGCACCTTAAACACCCAAATTCAAATAAATTTTGATAAAGGCAGTTAACAGAAAAAGTAAAATACCGAAATGTTGTGTGTTGTTGGCTTTTTTTTTCTTGTTTAGCGGAAGTTCATTGCCTTCCCTCGCTCCCTCACAACCCCCCTTGGTATACATTTACACTTTTATTATTTGCTTTTTATGAGTTTTTGCCCGTATTTTAATGTACTCTACGTTGTATTTAAAAACCATAAATCATAATTTTTTCGCACAATCGCGTCCTGTATGGGATAGCGCACCCCAAAATATCATTCCTTTATTTATATGTAGGTAAATTAATATTGTTCATGTTGTACATATATATTTATAATATGTATGTATATTTTTCATACAACTAAAACAGGGTTATGTTTTCCATATGATTTGCAAACAACACAATTTTAAATAATTTATTATGGATATATGATACATCTGCATATATATACATATGTGTGTATAAACAATGAAAAAATATGGACCGAAAAACAAAATTAAATATTCCAGTATTGCATCTTTCGTTTTCCCATTTGTACGTGAATATTGCACGCTTTTGTGGTCACCTTCGTTTCTATCAAAATCATACTAGTTTCAGGCACGCGTTGCCTACTTTTAGGCACAAGACATAATTGAACTGAGCTATCCCAATACCCTGTAGGTGTCCTTCCGAGGGAGACTAGAGTCATGCTGCCACAACTTCGGCCTGGATACTGCAATAGGCTGAACTCCTATCTGTCCAGACTGAACCCCACTATATTGAAGAATATGAGTTAAACCTGAAAACTCGTCTAATCTAATAGGGACTACTTTCCAGTTAATGTTCTTTTCAGAGTACTACTCTGACAAAAATACGACTATATCCATCTGAGATAGAGAGAGACCGATTGTACTCATTTACAACAGAACGGGTATGAGCTAAGAGCTAATCCATTTTCTACACAAAGGCTACTTTTGGCTGAATGAGTGTGCCACAAAAATAAAAATTCATAGAATTTTTTACTTCATACTTTACCTAAAATTCATGATATTTCACTCCACATTGACATGCAGGTTCCTAATGTAAACAAAGGACAAATTAAATACTTCTATTTACAGATGTATAATTGTTGTAAAGGTACAAACATATACATACCTTGATAAATATCATAAAATATCTGGTCAACTTTACTTTGATTTCAATCAAATATTCTATTGAAACTTTTTTTTTTTTTGTTGAATGAAAGAGCAGTTTTAATTAAGTTTAAATTTTATAAATTAAAAATTTTTATTCGTTTTTATGTTTTCATTCTAGTTAATATGTTAGAGTATACACGTACTTATGTACATACATATTTACACTACATGCTTCATTTTGAATATAATACATTTGCACATTTATTGACTTAATTGTACACACAAAAATATGATATTTCTGTATTTGTATAAATAGTAATGTTTTGGCATAAATACTTGCAACAGCAATTGAGTTTCTGATAAAAATAATAAAAAAAAAAAAACATTTTTTCCCCATAATTCCAAATAAATTTTTAATCAGTAAATAGAGGTAGGATTGAATTTTAATAAAAAGTTTCAAGCTAAAAATATTTTATATAGTTGTATCAAATCCGGTGATAAGTAAAAAGCATGTTCAGCTATGGCGAATGTACATATATAAAATTGTAAAGAAGCCTGGAACTTTTTGCTATTAAAAGATTTAGTATGAGTCAAGAATCGAATGTGTGAAATCCTTGAGAATAACTTCCTGCTTTATTTTTTTTTTAATGTTATTATTTGTTTGATTGCTCATTTGCTTATTGCGCATGTAAGTCACCATTTTTTACTCTGCCCTTCAATTGTAGCATTTAAATTAAAATCTAGTAATTGTTAGCTACTCATTAACTATGATTTGCTGTGATGTATGTACATTAAGCTTTGAAGCTCATATAAAGTCGACAGGAAAATCTTTAGTTTTGTCGATAAATGCGCTTAAATGCATTGACTGATTTAGAATTTCAACGAGACACGAATAAAGCTGTCCTTCCTTGACAGTTAGTTCAGCTGATATATAAAAGATTTATAGCGGACGAAAACTGTTTGCCGCTGTGGTGTGGCGGTAGTGCTGCTGGTCTACCAAACGTTCAAATGAAACAAGTTTTTCGAAAAACGGGGTCGACGTTCGGCAATGGTCGGCAGCCCTACGAGTGTGATGATGAAACGAAAAAGCTTCTGTGCAAAAAATCGTCTACATCGCCGTTCCGGTTCGGGGTAAAGTCCTGCCATTTTGTAAAAAAAAACTAATAAGCATCACACCACAAATTGATCGAGAAGCTCTGTCTTGATCGCCTCAAAGTAATTTTTTTTCCCCGTACACATGAATAATAAAGTTAGCAAAGAGATCGAAAAATTCTTCTAGGGAAACAGTGTGCGCTTTATTCATATTTGTCAATTAGAAACATTAAAACTTTTGCAATGGTCCAGCCTACAAAAATTGGCTCTCTAATTTACAGAAGTAAGTAAATCTTAGTTATTTACTTTGTTATTAGAGAAACTCGATGTTAATTAGATTTAAATTAAATTTAATATATTAAAACAAAATATACTAATTAATTTGTTATTGTTTTTTTTTTTTTTGTAAAATAGTCGTATAAAAACAAAGGAGAAAGGGTAAGAGTGGGACGTCAGAAAGAAAATATAAAAAAAAAACTTATTCGAATAATTTAGACACTATAGACAATACCAAGCTTTCAAAAAACAAAAAATTAAAGAGATGTTTCGTGATATAATCGAATCAGCAGTATGTGGTTGTTGTGTTTTTTCTTGAAAGGGCCCCCAAATCTACAAAAATTCAAACAATCGACGCTGAAATAAAGCGTTGCGGTGATGTTAGCAAAGGACTATTCCGCTACTGGCATTATATTTTCATCAAAATTATAATCCCATATCTCTCATATCATGCAATAAAATATATAATCTTTTTCATTTTTGTAGAATAAATGACTTTCCTGTGTATTGTTTTACATTTAAAACTAATTTTTACAAACTGACAACTTTTTAAACAAATTCTTGATTATAAAATGTGCAACCACATCAATTATAAATACAAATATACATACATATATACATAGCTTTGAAAAAGAGTTTATAATTTAAATGTGATGTTTACTTAAAATTAATTGACAAATACAATTGATGCATATATATGTACATACATATATACATACATGCCAAATTTGAATATATAATACACAATAAATGCTCATTATTAGTAAGCTAGTTAAATATTTTACACACTTTTGCTTATAACTAAGGCATACAAACTTACATAGTAAATTGTATAAATAATTACAAAGTTTGAAAATTGTTTAAATATACTACATACATACATATACATGTTTATAAAATGTGTTTGTTAGACACAAATAAGTTTGCTTAAAACTTTTACTTATCGCTAACATTACATCACAATGGTTAATTAATATTGCAATAGCCATCGCCGTTTTGTGCCACTGTGCCAAAGGCAGCATTGAGTTAAAGGAGCACTGAAAAAAACTTGTTATTGATTAAAAGCGCAAAATAAGGAAGTACGCATTTAAGAGTGAGTTTGTGTATGTGTGAAATTAATTTGGTGCACAAGAAAAAAGAAAAAAACAACAGAAATTATCCAAATGAAAGAGTTTTATGAGCTTTAAATAATTTCAAAATTTTCGCAATGTAAATATGTATGCAAGCAAGCCAAAACGACGATTGACCTCATACAAAATGCCTTTCTTAAAAACAAAAATCATATTCACTTGTACGTGTGTGTATATATTTGGTTGTATTTGAGTGTATTTATGTACTAAATGCTTATGAAGTTGAACCTTCAATTGCGCAACACAGTGGTGTATTTTGGGAGAAACTTTTCCGAAAATCAAATATCTGGGTAGTAACATTTCACGAATGAAGGAATTGAACATTTTTGCGGTAACATAACTTATTATTGGTAATTAAACTCAAATTCGTACTAAGTGGACTTTGGCTTTTATTGCTGTTTTACCCTTAGAGTCGGAAATTCAAACGAAAATAAATAAGTCATTTGTAATTTGGTCTGAACGGAAGGCATTATAAACTTTTTCAAAATCTTTATCATTCAGCATTCCTCATTATATACTAATTGATCTTAATGCGCTTTAAAGCAGTAATCAGAAAAAGAAAAGCTCTCAAAATGACAACTAAGCAACGAGCATCGTTCGTGTGCTTTCTTTATTGACACTCGGCTCTCAGGAAAATATTTACCGATCACTGTTTAAAACGTTCATTTAAATAAGTTCATCAAAATACAGCACCATGCGCAACAACAACAACAACAATAACAACGCTAGGTACAATGTACAATATTATATTTTTACCCTTAGACTTAAAAAAAATAAATAAATAAAAATTATTTAAATGACCTTGTTTTCACTCACACCTACATATATGAATTGCATAAGTATGTATGTACTTGTGTAATGTAAAACAAAATCAATATAACAGCAGCAACAAAAACAATTAAAATAACAACAGCAACAACGGCTTGATCAACTAATACAACCAAGTGCACATCCACCAGATTATTTTACAAACAAATTTTTTTTTACGTTTCCTTCTTTTTTCCTGTTGAATTTTACAAGCTTATCAGGCAACCTCGATTTCAGCGCGAATTTGACGGCTGCTATTTAAAACACCAAAATATTGTGCTGCTTTCAAACACATTCAGTTGGTGTGGCTTATCAACCATTCTTTGTTTTTCCTAAAATTGTAGTTGTTTTTTAGTGCGTATTAGTTTGTGACGCGTTTCATATTTAACCAAAAGTTCTTGGCATAAACCTGCTTTTAACTCCTCTACCGCTTAACCCTTATCTGCTTGCGTGCCAAATAGTACTTTCAATTCAACATCCTTTATCTTTCCTATGATTTATGGGGGGAAAATAATTCAAAGAACGGATTTTGATAGGAACTGTTTCCATAAAGTCGATACTCGTTTTAAAAATGAAGAATTTGTTGTGGAAAAATAGCAAAAATGAGATATCGTTTTCCAGTGTTACCGAATATATGTTTTATGAAAAGGTATTCGAAGGAATTGAGGAATTTGAAAAATTTATAAAAGAAAGCTGCGAATGAGTATTTTTTTATTAGAACTGTATTTTATTCAATTTAATGGAAACTCATCCTCGCCATGTACTTTGTAAACTATTACAATTTACTGACAAAAGGCAAAGTCGATTCAAAAACAAAACATAAAAAAAACAACAAAGTTGCGCGTTATTCCCAATATTCTTAACCCATTATATGAAGTTTAAGTTAAAAAGGCCTCATTACCATTTATTGAGAAACTGTAAAAATAAATTTTTTAGATACAATTGAATTTTTCATTCTCAATGTAAGTAAATAAGTAGTATTTTAGTTAAGTATTTGATTTTCAATATCTTTAAGGTCCTTGGAATAAAATATACTATATGGACTATTAAAAAATTCTGTGTTATTATTTTTAAATAATTGTCAGTTGCTATACCAGCAGAGGGGAAAAAATATTTATTTTGAAACTTAAGACTTGTTTATCAATTTGGTATATATATCATAGGTCAGAGAACACAAAACATTCAAGGCTGAAATAAAATTCATAAAGTTACGACAAATAAAAACGTTTTTACTAGAATGATTAATAAGCCTACATCAAGAGGAGTTGGTTCCACGATTTTATGCCAGTTCTGTTTCGAAATTGATTAAACGGAATACGCTTTTTCCATTAAGTGCTACTGTGGAATAAGCAGGCAAAATGAGAAGTTAAATCCTCCGAACACTACACCTAAAAGATCTGAAATGGTACTAAACAAAAGGAAGCTATCGTAGAAATATTCTGGTCGCTCTGCCGGGTCACTAACAATTGCTTAACAAGTAACCTGATGCAACACCATAGGTCATATGTGTAGTTAGTTTTGCATTTTTCAAACTCTTCGTCCTACAAAAACATCTGGAGTCTTTCGAGTTCTTCCTGCACTTTGTAAAAGTAAGTCTCAAAAACTGACGCGTCTTATCTCTGGTAACCTGCTTGATATTTTTCAAACTTAAAAGTCTTTTACATCATTTCATAGAATATTCGCTCCGCTATCTAGACTGTTTGTATTAAACTATTAAATTTTTCCTAGTTTTTATTTGTATTCTTTGCATTGGTCTCTATTGCACTAAGCGTTAATTTATTTTATTGTTATTGTTTATTGTTATCTAATTTGTATGAATTCTCATATTTGTACGAGTGCTCTAAAGAAAAAAATCCCTTCTATTTGTGGGCACAACCCATCTGCCTAAACCAAACTAAGTTGCTGCCCTGTTAACTGGTACCACAAAAGCTTTTCAAATTTCACCAACATACATTTAAGCTAACATGTTTTCATAATTTTCGAAAACTATTATGTTTTAACTTTGGTTTTTAATTGACTTTCAGGAAATGCGGACCATAGCCGATAGAGCAACGGTTGCTCTTCGCTAATGCCACGATCGAGGCGCCAGCCGGCTGGCAACCACCAATAGCTAGATGGTTCTTCTGCGTTCATTTCTTTCGTATTTGTATCATGATCATGCGCTGCTATTGTTGTAGCAGTATTTGTTGTTGTTATTGTTGTTCCTGTTGCTTGTGCTTCTTCTAGCGTATTCGTTGTTGTTGCTGCTGCTGCAACATCTGCTGCCACGCTATTATCACTCAAATGATCAATTTGTATAATTTTACTATTTCGACGTATGTGACTATCAGTGTTGTTGTTGTTATTGTTGTTGTTGTTTAACTTAATACCTATATTATCATTAGCACTAATGCTTCGAATATCGCTTATACTACTTTTACTACTACTATTAATACTACTACTACTACTACTACTACTACTAGTACTACCATCAAGTGAAGAGGTGCTTTTGGTAAGATCTTGTGCTGTCGTTGTTGTTGCTACTACTCCAACCAGCTCATCATTTTCTACTACCGCTTCACCACCAAAACCAAACATGGGCATGATCCGCGACCAAATTGTCGCATCAGTTGCTTCTGTGTTTAGCTTTGCCGCAGTTTCGGTCTCGAAGTCAGATTCAGGTTCTCCGCTTGTTTTTGTCGCGAGCTCAATGATCTTGCTGGCTGTTTCTGCAACTTTAGAGTTTTCTACTGTTGTCGCTAGCTCATCATTGCCACTTTCCATTTTAGCTGATGCCTGTGATTTTATTGTTGTTGCGCTCGCTTCGACGCTGCTGGATACGGGCAAGATAGACTTCAGCTCTGATGTGTCTATAGGCGTTGTTGTGGCTACTTGCGGTGTTGTTAATTCTTTTGTTGTCTTTAATGTCGTGGCTATCTCTTCTGTTGTTGTTTTTAGCTCAGAAATAACGCGGCGCACCTCAGCCTCAACCACTTCAGCCTCACCATCACTCACATTGACTGCTGTGTTTGCTGATTTTTTCGCATCCAATTTTTCTTGAGCTGCAGTTGACAACTTTTCATTTGTTGTTTCTGCTATTTGTGTTGTTGTCTTGATAGCTGGCATTTTCAACGCTGCGAATTGTCGATTGCCCTTCACCAATTCATTAATCATTCGCAATTCTTGTTCGATATTTATTTCACTTGTCTTTGGACCTGCAGCTAACACCGACTTCCTTACCACAATGCGTATTGGTGATTTTTTATTGCTTTTATTTTGATTGTTGTTGTAGCTACCATCAACATTCACTAAATCGTTAATGCCACTCCCCGGCATATCATTCAAAGCAAACTCACTGAGCCCCCCAGCCGCCGATGACGCCGCCGCCTTCCTGCCACTGGTGTTGTCTGCAGTTCGTACTGTAGTAGCTAAGATGACAGCCGCTGGGGAGACGGCGGCGGAGACTTGTTTATTGGCTAACAAATGGTTGGGTGCGACGGCCGCGGCTACAGCTGCAGGCGCGCTATGAAACCGGTCCGTACTCTGAGTTGTGCTTAAGATTACTTTCGCAGTAGTTGTTGTTGTTGTTATTATAGTTGATGGCTCTGTGACTGTAGTAACAATTAACGGTTGATGAGATGTTGTTGTTTCGTCTGTCGGCACAGCGTCGTTCACTTCAAAATGCGCTGGCACGATTGTTGTCTCGCCTTCGGCTGTTGTCGAGTCTTCAGCTGTTTTGTCTAGATTTATTGTGGGTTCGGTTAATATGTTGCCGTTAGTTTTTATTGTAGTTGTTTCTGCGTTAATTGCTATCTCACTTGTTGTTGTTGTTGCCGCTTCTTCGCTGTCATCTACAGCCTGTTCTACTTTCGATTTCGCAGACTCCAGCTGTTGTTGCTGCGAAATTGCTTCCAGCAGTGAGGTATCTGCGCGTGCTACTTTGGCTAATTCTTCCTCTTCTTCATTTACCTCCACCACAGTAGTTTCATCAATTTGAAAGTGGGTTGTGCTCTCCGCTTCGGTCGAGGTTACAAAACTTGTCTCCTGCGCATCGGTATCACTTTGCGCCATCACACTGCGTGGGCGTTCATCTTTAGTGAGTGCCGTAGGTAGTGTTGTTGTCTCAGGAGCATGCTCCTCGCTCCGTGTAGTTGTTACTGACGCGCTGGGTATTGCTGTTGTCATCGTTAGGTAAGGTGTGACACTAGCCAAGGGCAAAAGCGCATCGGCACGCAAAAATTGTGCAAGACTACTTTGTTGTGGTTGTTGTTGTGCAGCCGCTGCTACCAAATCTTCCATTTCATCAGTTTTATGCACGCCATCTTCATCTTCAGTGCGATTGATTTTGTCCGTCTGTGCAATTACCGTTGTAACCTGCAGCTGCACACTGGAATTATCCTTGAAAAGTGCTATGCTCTGCGATTCAAGGTCGTCTCTACTGGTCACAATAGCGCCCTCAGCTTCAACACCCACACCAGCATCCGCTTGAGTTGTTGCAGTACCACCAGTGCTCACAGCAGGCAGTATGATTGCATCGATCTCACCGACAGCGAATGCCGATATATTGCTACTGGCAGCATGCAAATCATCCAGTCCTTGATGTGAATGTTGTTGCTGTTGGTTGTTGGCTGGATGCTCGTGGGTAGTGCTGTTATGCTCGGTCGCAGTGGTGGTGCTGGTGCTGGCGGTGGCGGTGGTGTTGGTGTTGACATCAGGCATGGTCATGGTTTCATTAGCTGTGACATGCGATTGCATAAAGCCCTGCACCGCATCTAGAAATTGTGTGGAATTGAAAAGTTGTGTTGTACTCTCCGCACCAGCTTGCATGCGCGTGCCCTCTGCAGCACTGCCACTACCCTCCACACCACCGCTGCCGCTACTCACATCGCTTTCATAGTCACTGGTTGGATACTTTTGCGCAAAAAGATTGAATTTCAGCGGTTCGTCGCGCATATGTGGCGCTTGTTGTTGGGTATTCAAAGCACCCTCCGACGCCCCACTGTCAGCGCCGCCGTTGAAGGGCTGCGGGGAATCATACATCACCACCGATGCGCCTTCGCCCATACCCAAGCCATAATCTTCTTCACCATAATCAAACTCGTACGCATTGTCAGCATTGCCGGTGCCACCCGCACCACCACTGCCATCTTGAGCGCTACCTAGAAATAAGCCCAGCACTTGCTGTGTCAGTAAATCGCTCTGATTGATATTTACCGTTGGTATGCAACGCGACTGAAAGAGTTGATGACCGGGTGGGCATTCGCGAAATGGCAACGAAAATATCGATTTCGGCGTGACTTTGCGTGATTTCTCCAAGAGCTTTTGCTCGGCTGGTAACTTGAGCCATGCCTGCCAGGCTAGATTTTCAGCGGTGCTCTCGATGGGTTTCGAGGTGATCGGTAACGCTTCAACAGCTAATGACCGTTGTGGTGGCAATAAAGTTGGCAATAGTGGTTGTAATGGTGGTGGTAATGCGCAGGCCAACAACAAAATTTGCATGATAGACAGACTTAAACGTCGTATTGTTGTTGTTTTCATTATCACGACTCGCTTATTTGTCGCATTTAGTTGGCCTGCAGGTAGTTGTTGTTGTGTGGTTGTTATAATTACGTTGTTTGTATGTTTTTGTTGCATTGCTCTTGACTTAGATTTGTGACTACATGTAGGTGTCGCTGATGCTAATATTTTTGTTGTCGTTGTTGTTGGTATTCTGGTAATCATGACATTTGATCGTGACAAGCGTTTTTAATTGTAGTAAAGGTTCAACACTTTATTGTTGTTGTTGTTGTTGTTGTTGTTGTTGTTGTTGTTGTTGTTGTTGTTGTTGTTGTTGTTGTATTATGTTCAATCATTTCAATTATAAACGAAGCTTTTCGTACGATTTGTTGGTATATTAAGTTAGATTTGTCCATATGTGTGTGTATGTATGTTTTCTTGCGCTGCTGTTTCTTGAAACTTGCTTTATCTGCGAACGGAATAGAAAGAAAAACAGATTTTTTATAATAACGGTATATTGGAATTTAAATGTTTTATTTAATTGTTGTAATATGTTTTAGTTGCAATGAAGGTATTTTAATTGAACGGTAACTTATGTAAATGTAAGGTTAGATTCATGAAATATAGATGTACCGAATCGAATTTTTCGTATTTTTTTTTGATGGAAACATCTTAATAAGTTTCTGCAATTCGTGTTTCACGCTGGCATTGTGACTTAAGAAGCCAATGATTTTTTAAACTACGCCTGCCTTTGACAAATGATAGTAAAGTAGCGTGGTCCGGTGTTTTCACTATTCAGATCCGAGGAAAAAAGTTATTTCTGGACTTTTATTCTTATCCTGACAAAAATAATCGGGCAACTCGGACTTTTATTTTTTCTCTCCAATAATAAAAGTTATCTTTGTCCTTTTATTTTTAAGGACAGAATTAAAGTGAGAGCTAAAATCTACCAACCCGCCAATCTAAATTTAATGAATTTCTTATCATATGAAAGAGGATTGACGGTGTAGTAGATTTTGGTTCGGACTTTTATTTTGTCCTTAAAAAATATAGGGACAAATATAACTTTTATTGCTGGCGAGGAAAAAATAAAAGTCCGGGGTTTTAAATTATTAAAAAGCCAAGAAAATTAATTGTGGCCAGGATATTGATCCTAGAAGTCCTGGGACAACAGAAAATTTATTTATATTCTTCAGAGACACTACCTAACCCCGGACTTTTATTAGATCGAAAAAAGAATAACTTTTATTTTCCGTCCCTGGTTTTTACTAATTGTAAATGGATGACAAGTCTTAACGAACTTTGTAGTTTCAAGATCTTGGAAACTTTGACACCTACATATTAAAAATAAAAGAATAACTCAAGTTAGAATGGGAAAGATGTAATAATTAGACATGTCCGGGGTAGTTACTTTGGCCTGATTGGTAGAAGAGGGGCCGCACTTTTCGACCCACATAAGAAGTTATACGCATACAATGTAGGCACATCAATTAACTTAAGTTTTCGTTAACATTGGCGATAGCAAATCAATGGATCTTTATCACTGGATCTGTCGTAGAAGTTTCTTCACACCAATTCGAATCGTTAAATATATTAAAATTGAAATGATTTTCCAAACTGAATTATTTTCCATTAAAACGTGAATATTTAGATCAAAATATGCAAATGAAATTCAATTGAAGTTATATAAAAGATAAACGCTTTAAACTCAGATTTATATCTGAACCGATATATGTATCTATATGTATAGTCCCTACTCATCTTACAACAAAAACAGAGTGAGCTGCCAATCATTTTTTGCTTATATGTAGATATATATCACAATAGTTCAATTAAATCGAAAATAGTCAGCAAAATAAATCATCAAATCAATTTCAATATTTATTCACAATGAATCTATTGTCTGATGAAGGTTTTTAATATTGCGATCTTAATGGTTTGGTGTGAAAAAATTTAATTAAAACATCAAATGCAGCTGCAGCTGAGGACTTGCAATGTCATTATTTTTTAACGCAATAAACACTTATAATGTTTTCTGTTTTCTGTTGTTGTTGGTTTTTTTTTTTTGTTTCTAGGGAATAACTTAAATTTTGAAGGTTCACTTTAGCTGTCAATCAATTTAGGTTTTGTTGTTCTACTGAATTTCGTATCAGAAAATATTAAAAATAAACCTTACAAAATTTTTTTTACATTTTGATCACCCTTACACAATGCAGTTTTCCCATATATGTAGATACATACATATGTATGTATATGTATATTTATGTATATGCATGTCCCTTCTACATTCGTTTCAACATTTATTTAATAATTTAATCATTCTTTGCCAATTTAATTGAAATGACATTAGCGCTATTAAGCCACACTAGCAATGGTACAACAATGTTCTCCACAAACCACCTAAACCACAATAACAAAAGCAGTAGCAACATCAAAAGCGGCAGAAACCACTACAGCAACAACAAAAACAACAGCGCCAACAAAGGTAATATCAGTCATAGAAGCTGTATACTAAAAGCTTTTCTAATTCGCCGAAATCAAACACTCTAAATCAGTGGTGGGCAATACACAGACCCAAACAAAATACTAACAATGGAGAGATAAATAAGTTGAGCAAATTTTTTTCTTTCGCTTTTTCGACCTTAAATTTAACCCGTACGAGTTTAAGGCCGAGTTTGCTCCTCAGCTGCAATGTTACGGATCGAACAGGCGTGAACATTTTGAAAAATTGAGCAAGTCTCCCAAGATCGGACACAAAATCCAGACTTTTGCAAACTACAAAACATACATACAAAGAATACAAAACAAAAACAAGCTAGGTCAAATAGCCACATTAGCCAACCTCTGATAGAAACTAAGCGCACACCTTACAACTGCCATAAATGCAGCTAGAATACCGCAATCATCTGTGTTGCTGGCAAACTCATCAACACCAATGCCATAATGAAACTGCTAAATACAAAAAAAAAACCAGCCAGCACCAACCCATAAGAAATTGGTTAGCATGTTGTTGATCAACTAATTTTAAATAGACATTGCAGTCAGTCAAACGGCCAGTCAACTTGTTTATTCGTCAATTCGTTTCAGTCCATCAAATTCTTGTTTTTTTTTTTTTAATTTGCTTGCATCAACTTTCATGTCAGTAAGTCAGTCAGTCAGCCAAACAGGCACCTAGACAGTCATCGCATGCTGCATTTGTATTCATTCGACTCGCTGCGACTTTGCAAACGTACATACATATATTTCTCTCTGTTTCTGGCCAAAACCCCCAACCTGTTCTTTGTGTTGCTAAGAGATTTGTTGTATTCTGATGAATTGTGCACCTGTTATCCCGTTTATTGTTTTGTCAATCTTACTTTCTTTGTTGTGTTTTTATCTCACTACCTTCTTCGTAATTTTTTATCAAACAATCAGTTTCTCTTTCTGTGCGCCTGTTTATCCGGCTTTGAAGCAATTACATAATTTGCACTTAGCACAAATTTCTTTTCGCTTTACATTTATTTTGCAAATGCTGTTTTTGTCAAGATAATTCGAGTTTAATTTACGTTTCGTTAACGAAAATCTGTTTATTCCAATTGGTTTTACGTTTTTTTTTTGTTTTGGTTTAAAGTCGATTTTATTTCGTGATTGCTTTGAGCTTGAGCTTTTTCGTAATAATAAAGACTTTTTCGTTTTCAGAAGCGGAAAGTTGAAAGAATAAAAAAAAATTTCGACGAATTTTCATGGAAATTTTCAATTTTGACCTCAGAATTTTAAAAAAAATTTTGAGTATGCAGATTTGTAGGCCATTCAATTTCAGTATAATAAGGGACTTTAGGATTTTCCTCCATATACATTTATGAACGTAATTTTTTTTATATGGAAAAAGACAATGAAGCTCTTCATGTACATATGTATGTATATAAAAATGTGGATAAGGGAATACTTAATGGAGATTGGATTATGTGGTTGGCTTTCAGTGGACTCCCGAGCCGAAGGGCTTCAATGCAAAATTTCCCCCATGAAGGTTTTGTATGGTTTAAGTATCATAAATTTTATAGGCATAACTATTTAGCAAACACTCCAAGTATTTTAAGTTCTTGTAAGCTTAGAAAAACTTATAAACTGAAAACATTTTTCAAAAAAAAATTAAAAAAAAAAAAAAACAATTGGAACATTGGAAAACTCACACAACTTGGGTTTAGTTTTTTTGAGTTAGTTGTAGGAACGCTATAGTCTGTTAATTGCTATGTACGTGTGTGTGTGTATATGTATGTGTGTATTCCACTATGATACGGAAGTGTACACCGAAGCGTTCGTTGACCGATAAAGAGTTAAACATTAATTAATAGTAATAAAAGGGCACTCACCCTAGCGTGAAAAAGCACAAAAAGTGTAATAAGTTAGTGAGGTAGGTGCCAATTTGAGGCAGCGTAGCTAAGCTTGAAACATGTTGGGGTCAAACCAATTATTAGCGGGTACAGACCAAAGCTACCATTTTGATGTAGTAACAACATTCTTTTTACCGGTTGAGACATCTTCTTTCATAACAAATTTTTAGTATATATATATTTAAAAAATAAAATAAATAAACTGGTGAAAATAGATATTTATTAACGAAAGATAGATATACTTCGCAAGCCATGCTCAAATTATAAAAATCATATTTGAAAACTGGCATATGAGAATTGGTGACATCAACAGAATTCAAATTGAAATTGAATCAAAATGTTGATTGGGTATTTTTCATTAAATAAAATAGGAAACACTTTTAATAATATTTCTTTGAAATCTTAACCTTGTACATTAATTAAATACTATTAATGCTTTAAAGTGCCATAACAATGCGCACATGGCCCGATTTTACTCCGATTTTTAAAGAATATTGCATTAAATCTATTGGCATGTTTTTATTTAAATATACATATTCCAGATCGTCAATTGTTCAGATTCATGTGCTTAATGGATAAATCCGCAATATGCCAGTTTTACACAAATAGTTTTATTGTTTTAAAACAGAAAAAAAAATGATCTAAATCGAAATTGATGATAAATAAATAAATCAGCGAATGCAATCTAAGTTTTAATTGAATTAATAAATTTTGTTTGGACGGAGGAATATTTTAATTAACAACAACCGAATTGGTTGGAGAGTAGGTACTTGTTGTATTTATGTTTTTTAATTAAGTTGAGGGGCAAGTTATATGAGTCACTGTGGCACTCATTCACCTACACAAATAATGTCTAATGATAGAAATAGATTAACCAGGCCTATAATCGTGCTCGAAATTATATTTTCCTCAAAACTTTGAAAAGTTTTAAATCCAAATTACTTTCTAACAGCTGGCTGAGTCGGAATCAAACCTTCTCCTGAGACCAAATAAAAACAACTTTGGCATTTAAAAAACCCGTTTGATATTTTCGTGTTAAAAGGAAACTGATCAGTGATCTCGACGGAACCGCATATTTTTTTTACTCCAAACAATTTAAGTAAACTCCACAAGAAAACATATCCTGAGCTTCAATCAAATTCAGGCGCAGCTAGTTCCATGTACATACATACATAAAAGCGTTTGTACTTTCCCTCACTAAATCCTTCTACATATTTTAAAATACAATTGCAGTTGAAGCATAAACATACCCGAAATGTCGCACATTTCCACCAAATTCTCTACAAATATTTTTCTTTGAAGTGAAAATAAATCTTAAATAACAGCGCAAATAAAAATAGATCATATAAAATAGTCTCTTCCCAGACGCAAACACTTTAAACGTCTGACAAATAATGCTAGACATTTTGACATTTTAAGATAACAAGTGCAAGTACTCAGCCAATGCAGAATGGAAACAACAAAGAAATGTTTTAATATCCATCTAGTAGGTATGTTGAGTACTTTTTTTGGGTTGTTCCATTCACACACACAAAATATTCATGGAATGTTAAGAGAATGAAGAAACAAATACTTAATATACAAAAAACCTTAATGGATAAAATAGAAAATCCACTCAAAGGTGATTGATGAAATGCGACTCGAGTGATAATTGCGGCTGCCGAACGAAGGTATTGATGGCGCTGATCGTGTTGATCATGATTTTGATCTCGGTTGTGGCCCAAAACATAAATGACAAATGACATGAACAGCAAAACACAACGAAGTGGCCCAGTTACATACATACATATATACGTGTACGAATATACATATATGTACATTAAAGTGTCCGTTATTTACATACAAAAAAGTAATCGTTTTTTGAGATGCTACACTTTAAATGGCTACATACAAGTAAGTGCATATATTTATATACACCTGAGTACTAGTTTGGAGGTAAGTTTTAATACATATCTACATACAAATGAGAAGAGAAATAATAATACATATAAAAGAAAAATAAATATTTATTTTAATGCTCTTAAAATTTAATTTGAAATAACTTTTTCTATTTACATACATCAAAGATATTTTTCTGAAGGCTTACAAGACATTTTTTGGATATTCTTTCATTGAGTTGTGAGTTAGGAAATAATTGTATGTAGGTACATAAAATCCAGTCCTAAAATTTCAAAATTTAAAATGTAAAGGCCACCCTAGTGCACATACGTATGTATATCTCGCATAAAGTTTTTTCTCATGCTTCTAACTTTTTTTTTATTAAGCGTGAACAAAATCGTTAAACTGATGGATCTTCAGGTACTTTTCCACTTTGTGAAAAGGTTAAATGGTGGTTATCGGTTGCTCGTTATAGCTGCTCAAAGACGTAATTGTAAATGTGTTGTTGTTATTGTTGGGTGAGTTATAGTTGTGCATCTTTAGATGTTAAGTGCGAAACGTTAAAAACTGTGTTCTCATCGACGTTGATTTATTGTTTGTTGTTGAGCACCTGCAGCAATGGTGCGCTGTTTATTTCGGACTGTGGCAGGTAAGGAATTGTGGTCAAATAATAAAACTCCGACAAATCTTTTATTTTCGTAAATAAAAGTACTTAAAACTCTGTAGTATCTGCTTAGCGCTTCACAAGCGCCATGGTCTTAAAAACGCTTACTGCACCTACAGTTTCGGTTTTGACCTTTTCGAGTTTTGCTTATTAATAACTAATTCCATTTTACTCAGAACCAATGCAACAGCAGTCAACCACTTTTTGAGAAATTTTTTGGTTTTTATAATGTATGTATGTACCTAGAAACCATTACCAAATGAAAGAGATCGTAAGGTAAGTAGGGCCTTTGGGCAGTTGGGATTCTTTTAGCTATAGCGCTCACATTTTTGTAAGCCAATTCCCGATTGTGAAGTTTATGATGGAACTAGTACTTAAGGACCCTCGAAACTCATGAGACGTATTTGGCAAGGAAATTGAAAATTTTAGAAAGAAAGATCTTTGGTTTAACTCAGCCATGTCAGGATCATCAACTGAGACTGTTTCCGCAGGCTTTCAATCTTTTTTCAATTCTAAGGAATTTTAAATAAGAAGAGGAATAAAATAATTTGCTTATACCAGTCGTTCAAAACCATCTCAAATATTTATTTTAAAATACGCTAGCTTTATTGGAAAAATCATTAGAGCGTATCTTTTACTGCTTTTGCAAGTGTTTCCAGTAAACGTTACCTCTTACTAACAATTTCAGTAAGAACTTGTAATTCAAATTACATTTTCAAAGATGAACTTATAATAAAAAACTGAGCAAAGAAACGCCAATATTGAAAATGAATTTTCAATAGCTTATTGTGAGAGCAAACGTGTGATCCGTGAAGTGCTTTTTGTGCTACGTGACTAAAGCTGAAACTGAAACTGAACATTATATATTAAATAAAATAAGAAGTAATTGCATTCGAAAATAGCAGAAATTTTTTACAGAAACGTGGAAAGTGCCAGGCCTATTTATTTATTTATTTAAAAAACGCATCAGGTGGATCAAATTAATGTTACTTGTAGAGTTACATTTTATGAACAAATTTGTTTAGATCAACCGCCTATTGTAATAACAATGGTATACGAAATTTTAAGACCTCTTTAAGATCAATTTGCCATGTTCACAGACGGAAGGACATGTCTTAATCAACTTATATTTTTCTCCTGAACACTTTGATATGCCGAAGTCAATATTTGTCTCGATTCGTGTATGTTGTTAGACGTAGCACTATTGGGTATAAAAAAATAATTTAAATCATGAGATTGTTAGAAAAGGTACAGAGCTATATACATAAATACATATGTATATAATGGAAAGTATAAGAATTGTGAAATTGCGTAAAGATAACTACTAAAACAAACAAGAGGAGAAATTTTACATTTCCGCATGCCAGCGTATAGTTTCTGGATTTATAGGTAAAAGAGAAAACACGCATATAATACAATATCTAACGATCTCTTAACCATATGCTAGTGGCAATTTAAATATCAAAACATGTTGCAAAGTGGTCGACTTATGTAGACGCCTTCAAAACATTCATTGAATTCATTGTTTTGGCATAATTTGTTCTCAGGCATTTTCTGTTTGTATTGGAGATGGGCGTTGTAGAACTTATTGAATCACCCAACCAGAAAACTTTACTTTGACGAACTAAATGTAAACTTTTTGAACCAATATTTTGAAAGTCTGCCCCTTAAATTGAGATTTTTAAGTAGCGCCGTTCAAGTTGTGTAGCTCAAGCTCCTTAGAATAGTTCCGAAAATTTTCAATTTCCCGAAGATTCCTTATTTATTGGACAGTGGATTGATCGGTCCCGATATCAAATTCTTGAATGTTCACTGCATGCCAACCTGACCAATCATATTTGAGTTGACGTAGCTGCGTACCTCAGGTATATCCCGATTCATCGTTCCATCTCTACTTTCTTTTATTGTGAAAGAGTATTTCCGTAGTAGGAACATTTACCGTTAAAGGCAGGAAAACCACAAATCAAGTTCTAAGAAAAGCAATAAAAATTAGTAGAAAAGATAACAAAGCATCAACCACAAATGTGTTAAGTGTGGCAAGAAAGTGCACAGAAAACTTAAACGAATTCTTTTCGTTTTTGGGAGTGCGAACACACAGCAGACATTGTGGCAGCCAGCAAAGAGTAGTCAGCAGAAAAAACTCAGAAACTGTTAAACAAACAAACTAAAAAGCAATTAAAATTGCAATCAAAAGAATTGTAGATAAATTGCCGAAAAAGTGGGTGTGTTCCATCTCGTTGAAGTTATGCGCGTGAAGCGTTGAGCAGGTGGCGTAAGAGGAAGAGCATGATTGGACGATTTGGCTGCTGACAACAAACCACTCGACACATTGAAAGGTGAACTCAGCAAATTATTAGATTTTTACAAGTCATAAAAGTGAAATTATTTATAGGAAATGAAATTGATCGAAATTGTGGGAACATCATTAGGGTGTGCGCTCGTTCGTTATAGTTTGAAGGGAGTTTTCAACATGTCGGTACATTTTGTTAAAGCGGAAAATAAAACTGGGAATGTGTTTGGTACAGGTTATTGGATAAATATGTCAATCTCTACCTAAAAGTCTTTTTTTACTTTTGTAAATAATTAAAAATCAGGCTCTAGCGTGTCTTCTTCGGTAGAGGAAAAGTTTGTGTACTTTTTAAAACGATGGAAAAACATCGGCTATATTTTCTTCTTACCCCTCCTTTATAACTCGAATAATGAAAGTTTGCTTGATGGTTACCAATGAGCTAATTGTTGGAAGAATATCCCAAAAAGGGATATCTGGTAATTAAAATATTAGAAAATTTCGTTTCCATCGATTTGTTTCTGAACACTTTGAACTTAATATTGCGTTCGATTTATTTGAAAAAAAAAAATTCGTCCTGAAAAAATTTACAGACACCCTAATGCACTCATCTCACAGACAACTCACTCAATAAACTATAGAGATTCATGGCAATAGCGTTCAAACTATTTTGGCTGCTGCCTATCAAATGCAATCTAAGTAAAATTAAAGTAGACCAACAGCAAGAAAATTGTGCGTGTGCAAGTTTGAACCAAAAACGAAAAAATTCGAGGCTAACATGAAAATTCAAAAATTCGATATTTTGTTTTTAAATTTTGTTTGGCGAACGCGTGCCGAATATATAAACACTCAAATTGTATTTCTTTTATTGCATATTTCTTGTAAGTTCTGGCACGCATTTGTGCGCCAAATACTTGCCACTACAACTTTGTATTAGCATGGCCGGTTTAATACATTCACAAATATGCACGTATTGATGTACACTGACTGGCATATGTATAGTTTCAAAAATAACTACATACACACATACTCCTAACCAGTATAAAAGCCATGCGCTCTGATGGTACATCAATGATGGGCCCTTTTACTAAACGAGTTGTGTGGTTTTTCGTTTTATTTCTATTTTTAAGGCAACACTAGATAAATTTGGTTTATTTGATTTAGGGTTTGGTTGAGAAAAATTATGTAAAGTTTCACAGTTGGGGGCGGTTAAGCGATCAATGGGTAGCTGTTTTTATGTCTAAATTTCATTATTACACAGTAGATCATCATCAGCTAGCTATTTGTGACTTGCACAACATACTTTTACTTGTCTAAGAGTGAAAAGTGAAATTTCATTAAATAAAGTTTCATATTTATAAAAGCTTTATCAAAGTTACGAAAGGTGAATACATTTACATATCTGGATGAAAGTTTTAAATTTGTTAGATAATTAGCGGAAGTAGAAGTATTTTGAAAATAAGCAGACTTTTTCATCGTATAGTTTAACTGGGCTGATCACTCAAGATAATCACTCGTTTGGGAGATTTTTGAGCTTCATCACTTACAGCTTCCCACAGGCAGTAAAAAAGGTCTTTTCATAGCAAATAATAAGTATTGCTTGCTTGAAGGGAGTTTAGTACGAGTAGATGCTCAGTGTTTCAGAACGAGTTGTTGAATAAATTTTTATTGAAAAAGTTTGCATGTAGGTATATTGTAGTCGTTCGTTTTTGCGTACAATACAAAAAATTGTGTCGCCTTGAAAGTTATTGCTAAGATTTGCTGTTTTAAAAAACTCAAAATTAATTAAGTTTTTCCCTTTCGACATTCTTTTTTTTTTTTGTATAGTGCAGTTATTATGACATGCAAATTCTGTAAACCTTCTCTAAAGGTTGATTCATGGTCTATCTATCCATTGCAGTTGTTCTAAATGATACTATATAACATTAAAGTTCTGATATATGGTAATGCGAATAAATATTTTCTAATTAGCTTGCTGCATTGCTAATCTCATGAAAGATATCTTGCAGCAGCGCTACGATTACAAACAACTTTCTTAAATATTTACCAAGCCTTGTATAGTTCAAATTGCGGTAATTTAATCCCATGTAGGTTAAATACACTTGTTAAGTGCACATCATGGTGGTCTGCTGTTTTAGAGGATTGTTGAACGCGAAAGCAAGCAGACTGTATGTGAGGGAGGAGTTTGCTAAGCGACGCACCATTTCAAAATATTTTTCAGAATCGCCCCATTTGAGGTGAAAGTGTATTGAAATCTACCTTGAGATGCGCCGTTTATGAAATCTATCATTTATTATATTATTACTTTGTGAGATTAGCTCATCCAACACTTAGCCGTTGGAAAATAAAAAAAAGTGTGCCACCCTAAAGTGCAAAAATTGCAATCATTTTTATGTGCATATTTACATTGTTCAAGTTTTGTATTTTTAGCTACCACTCAATTGACATTCTCTTTGTGGTATTTGTTACATATTCAAAATTATTTTCAATTTACTTACAAAAGCGCCACCTTGAAATGTGAAACCAAACAAACGGACAGCACGAACGGCATGTTTTAGTAATTTTGTGTGGACGCTTGACCATATCAGGCACCTACATACATGCATACGTACATGGACATACTACATACATATCGTCACGAATGTACTCATATACCTACCGGTTTTAACTCAATCTAAGTAGGAGAAGGCACATTTTTGCCTTTAAAGTAATGCAAATGATGTCGATCCCAAAAGCTTTTATTAGGTCTGGCATAGCCGTGGTAATCAGTGTGAGATTCTTCAGTAAAAATATCACCAACACCAGATCTTAGATTTGCAAGTACTTTAATTACCGGTACTGATTGGGGGACCACCCTATCTTTTAGCATCGAAAAGTTATTTCTGAGATTATTCAGTTAACCCTTAGAGGACTGCCAATTTACAAATGTGAAGCGGAATAGAACGATCTAAAAAAAGTTCATTTCGATGTTGTTATTACGGTAGAACAAACAGGATATTCAGACATATTAACAACAGTGGGCCGGTTATAAATTCAGGTCATTCCGATGCTTAAACGTAATATTCCCTTGAAAGTTAAAGCATTCACGAAATGGTTCCGGAACTGGTATTTGCTCATATTCGAAATACTAAGGAACACACCTTTTCCTTAATAATTAGCATGGACAAAGATCCACATACCAGAAGAGGAGCTGAGAGGTGTCATATACGTGGACTTCCTCCTTTAAAGCAAAGTAGCTTTGCGCAAAAATTTTTAAAGTTCATGACCTCTCGGCTCTTAAGGTCACATTTGAAACGTAACCGGTTTACGTTGAAAGAATCGTAAAGTAAAATGTATAGGTAAATACATAGTATAAACGATCAAAACAAAGTTCATAACATGTACACGCAACATATGATAAAATGGAATGTTGATGCAATTTTTACATTTTGTAATTTGTTTGTGTTAAATAAGCGTGGACGTATTCATACCCTGCAGCGAAATCAATAAACAAGTGATGGAAAGTAACGGAAAGCTGTGATCCAACACGGATAATCGGTACCACATAGGAACCAGTATTTAACTAGAATCTCCTAACTTATCATTACCTATAAGTTATTAAAAATATAATGCAACAAAGAATGTCACGCAAGCTAGTTCTTTCACATCTTCACATAAAAATTACAGAATTCGTATTATAGGGATATTGGCTTATTGTATTGGGTAGCTTGTAAAGAAACATGTGACATAGACACATTGCCCTGTTGTAATTTTATTATTCTTCAGCTCCATTTTCCCTACAGGGTGCACACAAGTACAACAGCTTATAGCATATTTATCAGCTTGACTTGCTGCTTTCAACTTTTTTCATTACATAAATTGCAAAAGAAAAATACCATAATTCCCGTAATATATTATTGCTGCATTTTTGTTGTTGATATAATTATTGCTTACTGTTTCTCTTTTTTAATTCATTTCTGTTGCTTTTAACTAGCTAAATACATACATATTTATTTATGTTTTGCAAGTTAATTAAAGCATTCAATGTCATTGTCGAGGGTAAAATGAAGTAAGAAGAAAATAAAATCGTGTCAAGCACAGAAAACGTGAGGAAATAGAAGTGGGAAATGAAGAAGAAGAGATAAATATGTCTGAAAAAAAAAATATATAGAGAAGAAGCATTTTACTATTTACTAAGAGCCACAACAGAAGACTCTTTAAACAATAGGTTCATACGATAAAATGTAATGAAAGTTATTGTTAACAATACAAATAAACGGTAATAAGTCGTTTTGTTGCAATGTCATTTCATTCTTACCATTTCTTATCTCTTTACCTAACAGCGTAGACAAAACAATACGAGTACGACATTCGGAAGACAATGTTTATTTGTTGTATAAATAAAACAGTTATTTATTCTGCAGTATGCGCATTAGACTGGGAATTTTTTTTATTTATTATATTAGAAATACATTCCCCCGAGGGTTCTGGAAAATGTTGCCGATGTTGACAGTCTTTGGCTGCCTATGAATCCGGTAAACTTCAGTACTAACAACTTCATTACTAACCCAACTGTGGCGGCAACGATTTGATATGCCCAATGCAATCTTATAGGCCATTATTTTTCGTGCGTCATTACTTTCGTGGATTTTAATCGTCTCTTACGACAAGCATACCTAGCTCGGCCATAACATTTTTCTTGATCGCCTTCGATCACATTAGCTTATATGAAAAATGTAACTCATTCCTACTGGGCATATATAGGTAGATATTCTGGCTTACACGTGCAATCGGTGAAAATGTGGTACTTCAGTTAAGTAGGTGAGTATGAGGGAATATATTTTGAGCAGACATTGACAAAGCTGTCTTGGTCTCTTAACTACTTGTTCGCAAGCATATATTACTCGTATAAAAGAATAGATAAATAACATAAAGACAAGAACAGATAAGTATGTACAAATGTATCTATGTTATATATGATTGTACGCACGAATTTTTTATTTACTTTTTACTGCTTAATTAGGATTTACAGACCAACAAAAACGTGTGTACATTGGGGTGAGCTAGTACAAAAGAAAGTGCATTCAATTCTTCGATTTTTACTTGAACTACGGAAAATACTCGAAATATTTTTTCAACTTTTGAATTTCTTCTATAAAAAATTAAAACCATATTTTTCATTAAGAAGAAATTGAAATTATAAGCCATTACAAATTGAATGAGCCATATCAAAATATTTAGTAATCAATTTTTTGATTTTAATTTTCCTCTTTTATAAAATTTTAATTACATGAACTTCATTTTTTTTAACCTACCCTAATGTACTTACTATAAAATAAATAACACTGTAAATGTTTGTACATACATAGTTATTTCTTTATAACGCGATATATCTATCGGCGTATTACCTTTCTACAAAAAAAAAATTCTATAAGTACACTTGAAATCTATTTATGTATATGAAAATATCGCTAGTCCATGACCGTGACAGTGGCGCATGCGCATTTCATGTTGATAAAGTGATTTAAATGCCGGTGGCGACATTGTACTTACTATGAACATTGCGGTATAGCGGACAGACATACAATAACATAGACGTCTAAATAGATTGAGTGATAGCTTTGATTGATGTTGACGCCATGAAGAAAGCCATGAAAATAATAGCAAGAAGTGTGTTGATCTGTTTTTTGGGTTATGCTTTTGATATAGTGAAAGCTTGAGGGCCCTTTTCGTAAACATCAAACCATTTTTTAGAAATATTTGTTTTTCGAGCCAACCAAAACCGACCTAGCGCAAGTAGTTTCCTGCTTTATCAAATATTTATTTAATTTCTTTTTTTGAAATATCCCAATGGTGGAAATAATTCAATGTTCTTCTTACTCAACTTTGCACAAAAATTTCCGACAATCCATGCAGGTAAATAGAAAAATCTATTTTGTTATTGGCATGCAAAACTTATATTAAAAGCAAAATACTCGTATTAGTACAAAATATATTTTTGCAGGCGACGGTTTCCTAATTATTAAAGTTTTCCACAACTTCAGCAAATTCCTTAAATTCGTTTAATTTCTTTTTAAGCGCTTTAAAGTTATTAGCCGATGGCAAACATTTATTATTCTACTTTTATACGAATAGCATTATTTGCATTGCGTATCATTTCAGATTGGTATTACTCTATAAAAAGCAGTTGAATAATATTCGAAATGGAATATAAGGAGAAAAACGACAAAAAATCACAAAGGCCATTAGAGTGACCAGACGGGTAATTTTTTTGATTTTTGGTACTAAAATTTTAAAAACTCTAATTCGAAGGGTTATGCAGATTACTTGTAAAAGTGATTCAAAGAGCTTTTATGTGACTATATACATACATATATGTATCTGTGTCTGTACCGGCAGTCTGAGTAAAAAAGTATTTTTTAACAGCTTGGGCGGTACTAAAAGCTTCTGCACATTTGACAATCCTTTTTATAAAAGTGATTCTTTATTATTAATCTAGGGGCATAGTCCTTTCACGTGACAATAATACTGACTCCCAAAAACTATCTCAAACAATGTTTCTTGCTTTTATGGCTTGAATTTATATTGCGAGCTTGAAAAATTCTTTACCGATAATTTTTAATTATAAGTCCGGCATCACTGACACTCATTCAAATATTTTTTGCAAAAGCTATGTGCGCATACCATGCAAATAGTGAGGTTAGGCCAAACTGAATCAGTAATGAGTCGCAAAGGAACGTTGTACTAATTTCAGTTTTGATTTTTTTATATACATATATAGGTTGAGCGGTTATGTATTTTTTTTTTTTTTGACTATTTCTCATTAAGAGATAAACTGTGGCGAATTGGCATCTTCAATTTGATCCTCAGCGGTTACGCTCGAATAGACTTGTCGCCATATCATAATTGAAAAGGGACTAATCGCGGAACACTTTCTTTAGAGATGAGTCAAACTATTTTTTCATGGTTTAGTTATATATTTGCCATATTTTTAGTGCAACCAATTTTGGTTGCTTTAAAACACGCAAATTTAATTGAAGAACATTCCAATTATTCCCAACTGACTTAATAAACCAAGCAACAAAAAGTGCCGAAATGACAATCCTACTTACAAAAAACCATGACGACAAAAATTGATCAATGAAAAGCGAGCAGCTGAAACTTTGCTGGCTAAAAGTTATTGAGTTTGGTTGCATAATAAAAGTTTGTTTGTTAAAAAAATTATTTTTTTTTACAATTTTTTGATATAAACCAAAGTGCATTAAAACGAATAACGGTATTGTTGATGAATTGTTATGTGCAGTGAAATGTAATTAAAAATTGCTTATTCCATTTAAACGCACCGTAACCAAAATAATTGTAAGCAAGTTATCAATTTAAAGGAAAAAACTAGTTTCAAATGAATGAATTTAATGCAAATGCAACAAAGTGTCCAACAAAAAAATATTTGTAAACACGTATTGCTAATAAAGCTCAATTTAATGTTTCATAAACAAATTGGATCAATAATGGAAGAGCGATTAAGACTTAAAGTAGATTACTCTTGCCAAAATTGGATGCAATTTTAAGCGGAAAGTTAAACTTACAAAACTAATTTGAGTTAAACAAAACTTCAATCAAGGGGCATGTCCACGTTAGGGGCGTCCTTATTTGATATTTTTTCTAATAGTTCGATTATAGATCAATCTAATGCAAGGAAAGAGCAGAGTGCACTTACATGTGCTACAGAAGCTCGGGTTATGGAAAGAGCATGCATAAATCCATTGTCGACCAACACATGAAAAAATATATCAATGTGTATGGATTTGTATGTTAACTACACATTACCAACTTATCAAACACTTAAACTAATTGAATAGTTGATAAGTATGCACTTTAACAACATTTCTGTTAAAAACAAAAAAAACACAAACCAACATTTTTTTAATTCAATAGCATTGTTAATTTATGTTTGTTTGCATCTACACAAAATTGAAATGAAGTAAGTGACTCGTGAAATGAGTGAAAATTGAAAACAATGTAGTAAATTAACATGATCGTAAAAACATGAATGCGTTGAATGTATGTAATTACAATCAATTTAATGAATTAAAAAATTAAATCGAATACCTTACAACAACTGCAACAAATTTCAACAATTTTCAGAGAAATACAAACTTACAACCACTTCAACTCAGTTCCGAAAATTATTAAAGTTTTTTGCGCTGACTGACGCTGTGAATGGTATAGCAGCCTAGATGTCCATGGCTGACTTCCAAAACGGTATATATTCGGTCTACTATTTCCTTACTCCCTTATTACATATGTCTATGTTATTTACTGTGACAACTTCTGTCAAGAAAATTAACAAATGTAAGTGACAAATCCAGATAGGAATAAACCTATGCATACGAGTATACGAGCTCATAGAAGTAAATTTTACTGTGGTCACCTTATGGCTACTTTTGGCTTAGTATGGTCCTCAAAAGCATCGTTGTGAAATTTGTAAACATTTTTTGTGTGATGTTGTTGTAAAACCTACGATTTTTGTGTAGCTCTTCTCACTAATTTAAACAACTTCTACAACCCAGTTCCAGCCCTACTTAGACTTTAAAACGATTGTATTTGCTTTAATCAGACATATTCAATTATTCAATAAGCAGCTTTTTTGTTATTTTATTTCACAAAGAGTGTGTGACATTTTGATTGAGACTCAATTATTTGTAAATTTATTACAATCAATATTTTTTCTATCACCATTCCAGGACTTCAGCGCGCTAACATTCCAACAAGTGATTTTAATTGAAGTTGATTAAAATGTCACAAAGGTGTTGAATATGCTCCGATACTTGCCCGTTTATCAATTGCTCTTGTCATTTAAGTTGTTATTTTTATGATGAATTAGGTGTCATAGGTTAATATGATAAAGTGTGGGAACTTTAAGGCTCTCATCGATTGCTATGGGAATGAGAAATGGGAAACAAAGTTGACGGTTAAAGTGCAAATACGTCATTGCATTTCACAGACTGAGAGTCACACTTTGAGTTCTTATATTTATTGATATTTGTTATAATGCTGTAAGTGAAAATATACGATTCATGATCCAACTATAGAAGGTCGAGGCATGAGACAGCTGATTAAAAAGTTTTTTCTTTAATTTTGACATTATGCTCATTTTTCAGTGTGATTTTGACAGTACGCACACAAAGTACAACAACAAAATACATTACACAAATTATGTACGCACGGGTGTATGTCGCCATGCCATCACCTGGTTATTGCATCATGATACGATTCAACAGTGCGGCATCAAAGTGCTTCGTTTAATTGCCGTCTTCAATGTGGTCGACCCACCCTGTTGTGGTATGTGTGGGTGTTTGGTTGTAGAAAACCGATGTGTGAAGGCCGAACTTAGTCGGTTGCCAAGACATTTGCCGAACGCTACTGTAAATCATAGCAATCCAAAGATATTGTAGTAAAATTACAAAATGGAAGTTCGATATCTACTAGCCCATGTAAAGTTCGGTACAACATAACTGGGAAAGGTTAAATCCAATAAACTGGAACCACTAAAATTTATTGAATGATAGGTAATTGGACAGTTTCACCACTTGACACTTTTATGGTCATTTTGTTTAATTAATTCTACTATTAAACGCATTTCTTCTTTCACTGGCATAGCGAAACTGGGTTGCTAAGCTTTGTGTAATGGCAACAACAAAGATGGGAATATAAAACCCAAAACGATTCAAAAAGTGCTAAAATGATATCTCCAAAGAGCTATAAAATAAAATAAAACGAAGAAAATCCCACATCGAAATCAACTTTCGATTTGGCGATGTGACAGGTTTACACAATAAAACAAATTTAATTTACCTCTTTTATCACTTTATTTGTACCTATATTCGCAATTTTATCGTTGCCCAACATATTTACGGTAAAATTATGCGCTGCGTGATTTCGGTTTCATGACGTATTTCCGCTGCTTACAACTCGATAACTTGTCGCCGAAACAAATGCGAACGGTCAATGAATTAAGGCAAACCAGAGCTGTGATTGTAGCAAACAACAACAATTTTCGGTGGGCAAATACAGCAGTAAATTCACAGTTGTAATCAGTAACAGAATCAGCATAATAAACGAAAGAGTGAAAGAGAGAGAGGAGCGATAGAATGCATAAGAACAACAAGAGGAGAAGTGCCGAACAGCAGCAGGAGGTGTGGCAGTAGCGGAGACATTAACACCACAAACAATGCAAATACCATCCAACTGTGTTTTCGTGATAAAAAAGCTGAGAGTAAAATATTTAAAAAAAATTATGAAAAATACATTTAAAACACAGCATCGTTGCTGCAATCAGCGTCAAACGTACTAGCCATTAATTTTAAAAGTAATTTTAATATTTTTTTTATTTCTTCACTTCGCTTTGTTTTTTGTTCTGCTGAATTTACTAGAAAACAAAAAACACGAGATACATATACAGAGAGTATTAAAAGAAACAAAAAAAATGTTATGCGTTTTAAATATGTTGGCGAAAAATTTAGTAGTCCCTTAAAAATCTGAATTGCTTTTAGTAAGTAAATCTAGGATAGATCGAAATCAAACAGACAGGTTCTGCAAATCCTTTTAGCTCAAGGTTTTCGCATCATAAATCGCGAAAAACAAATGTTTTGCGTTATATCTTTTTTAAAACCAAGCACGATTTATTTTTCAATCGAATGCAATCAGCTTTATATTAAGTAATAATTTTTTATAAAACCTTTAGAGTGAAGGAAGTTCCAAAGCGCTGACATCTAAATATAGACAAAAAGTCAAGTGAGTCCAAAATCCCATTGCATATGTAAGTACATACATACCTACATATGCACACAATTACCAAGCCAAGCTGTTATTGTTGTTGTTCATTTAGTTCCGTTTGCTGTTACTTATGTCAACTGTAAATGGCTAATAAAATGGCTCAACAGTTTGCTATTAAATACTTGAATAACCCAAGAGTGCCGGTTATTACCACTTCTTTGGGGACTTTGGCGCATGCGCATGTAGCCAACCTGTGCAAACCCACAACTAAATAGTTTTATGAAAATAAATTTGTTGGTACATTTAGGTGTTACAGAAACAGGTTTAGGTATACTTAGTTTAACTATACAGTTGTTGTTATTGCTAGTGTATTAGCAAAAGTTTAGTTAGCCAAGCAATTGTTTACCAACACGTCGCTGACGTAAGTACCTACTTCTGCACTCTATCGTTATTTACACTTATTACGCAAAATTTTGTGCACCGAAAGTAAAAGAGTTCATGGTCATAGCAATTGTGACGTATTTATTGGTTAGTTTAACATTCATAGCAATTTCAATTGGCCATGGATTGCATCATTTGGTCGTATGTATGTAATTGATTAGAGTCAGTGACCCTGTGGGAATTTCAATGAAATGTTTTACGAACAACAACAACAGTGTCTCATAAAACAAATATCAATGTCTGTCTGTTAAATTTCCAAAAGAATTGACTAATCAATTGATTTAATAGCGCTTTAAATAAATAATGATTATTTTAAATGTATTGAAAGATCTGTAATTACTAATTTATTAGCAAAAATAGTCAAAAAAAATCAAAGGAAATCAAAAATAATCGTTGATTGTGTTTGACTGCTTTTCAGTGTTTTAAACACTTTTTATTATGTTTCGTTGCAACAAAACTGAAAATCAAAATTATCAAACTACCAAAGTAGTAGACATTTTTTTTTTTATTTTTCTTCATTATTATTATTTTTATTTTTATTTTTTTGGTATTTAACATAAACCATTATTCTTTTTCGAAGGTTTTTTAAAATAATCATTAAAGCCAGGAAATAATGCATAAGCAATCATAAGATTTCCAAAAAATGTTATGTAAAATAGTTAATTTTTTCTCGTCTTTTTTTTCGATCTGGTCCTGAACCAATTGCTCCCATTTTCTCTGGCACATGCCTTAATAACATAACAATCTGTATGCCAAATTTTGATTTGATATGCCAATGTTTTATAATAATATTTAGTTATATTGATCAATTGACCAAATAAAAGTGAGAAGTCGATTTATCAAAAATCTTAAAAACATATCTAAAAATGTTGCAAAAGTTATCGACTTGGATGGTCTATATAAATTTATGTAGCAACCCAAAAACTACTCTAATTACGCTCTTACCAGCCAATTTTTCGGATACTGGGATCTCCCAATTTTTGTTTCAAATGAAAAACTCTGCATGATGCTAATCCGATAAAATCGAGTTTTAAAACAAATTTCCTAAAGCGTTTAAATGTTTTCTCCCAGGGCTAGAAGTAAGCCCTTTTGCTGGTTAAACGATTGAATTTAACTATTAAAAAATTTGTTATAACAAAGGAAGCATTTATAAATATTTGATTTAATGAGATTTGTTGCTGCTAATTCCGCAAATGACGATACTCAAAGCAAAGCAGGATTTGCTGTTACTTTAAAAAATTGTCTAACTCATAAAACTTTAATGTACGTTAGGGCAGCTAAATTTGTTGTTTGCCTCTATATATGTACATAGTTAATTGCTGTCATTTCTAATTTATAATAAATATTCTCAAATTTTTGTATCATTTCAGGTAAGCAACAAAACCATGCCTGCATGTGAGTATAAAAAATGTATTGATATCTAACTTGGAAAGCTTAAAAAAAGCTAAGGTTGTTTTATTACTAAAACAAAATTAATTTACAACACATAAAAAAAGCTGATTGCCTGCCCAAAATACAAAGCTGTGTCAATAACAATTATATATTTGATAAAAATAATTACATTTGACGCGGATAAATTTAATCTATGCAACTTTGATTACATTCCCTTTTTTATATTGCAATATAAATAATATATAATCTCGTTTTGCTAACGGAAAAAAGTTTTCGTTCTTTGCTACTAAGTGAACTTTTAAATTGCCATATTTTGTGCAAAATTTTGAATGCTGGACGAATTAAATTGTCAACAAAACTTTTTTGCAGTTCTCAGCCAAAGTGACCGTGAGTTCAGCAAAAGCTTTAACAAAATGTGGCGGGAAATGCGTGTAATGTATGTACATATATACAATGTATATTATACATACATGTTTGTATTTACGGACTAGCGCCGATGTCAAAGCATGTTTTATTTACAAACAACAAAACGGAATTCATAGCCTAATGTTGGTGTTTAAAAAAGCTTAATACATTTTTATACCTAGTAGTGCTTCGCACACAAGGTATATTAACTTCATTGGCCTAACGGTAGTATGTACCGGCATAAACGAATCGAGATAGATATTGACTTATATATATCAAAATGTTCAGGAGGAAAAGAGAAATTGATTGAGCCATGTCCGTCCGTCCGTCCGTCCGTCCGTCTGTGAACACGATAACTTGAGTAAATCTTGAGATATCTCAATGAAATTTGGTATGTAGGTTCCTTTTCACTTATCTCCGAGCGCTATTGAAAATAGGCAAAATCGGTTAAAAGCCACGCCCTCTTTCTATATATATAATATTTTCGAAAATACAAAAAGAGTGATTATTCAATACATAATACACCTATAAGGATAATATTTGGTATGCACTTTAGCGTTAAGGCAACAAATACATTTTTGAAAAAATTTTTAAAAAGGGGCGTGGTACCGCCCACTTTTGATATAGTCAAGTTTGGAAATATTATTAATCATAAATCAAAAACCGCTCAAGATAGCAAAACAAAATTCAGCACACATATTTATATTAATACAAGCAATATTTCGAAAAAAAAATTATTGAAATCGGGTTAGGTCCACGCCCAATTTTATACGAAAGATTTTGAAAAGGATCATAGATATATTGAATATGCTATAACTTTGCTTAAACTAGCTGTATATCATTTCTATTTCACCTCTGAAGTGTTCGTGGGCAAAGAAAGTCGAAAGCACAAAATTTTTGGAAAATGGGCGTGGCCCCGCCCCTTTATGGGGGATTATTCCACAAAACTTTACATGCCATAACTCCGGTAAAAATTGACTTATTGGAACGATATTTAGAGAAAGTGTTCAACATATAAAGCTAACTCTTTGCTGTAAAAATAAACAAAATCGGTGAACGGACACGCCCACTTTTTGAACACAGTTCTAAAAAATTTCTTCGTAAAATTAAAATCGCGATATTTCCATAATTGTATAAGTTATTTAAATACGATTTTACACACATAATAAGCTTTTTAACCAAAACTAAACTGTATACAAATTTTGTGGATTTTGGTGAAGTAGGCGTGGCGCCGCCCACTTTTTAGCATAAAAGCTCTGCTATTTTCAAAAGCGATTGCTTGGAATTTGAAGAATGTATTTCAATGAAATTTTGTGAGATACTTCCCAATAGTATGTAGTATACTCCTGCCAAAAATTACGCAAATCGAATAACAAACAAGCAAGATTTACGGGCAAGTAGTTAACACTCTACTGCCTTTTTTTTATTAATTTTTTTTATTTTCATACCTTTCATGAACATGAGGAAAGGTATTTATATTTTGTTATTTAGTAATAATTTGATTTACCACTCACAACAGAAGTGTTTTTATCGAAAACAATCAGTTGCCTTTATAACAAATTTTCAGTTATTAAAATAGGCCTGAGTAAATTAGGATACCAAAACAGATCACTACTAGGTATTTAATGTTCGGTTACACCCGAATTTAGACTTCCTTACTAGTTTTCTTTGTAGTTTTTTTTTATATTTTGATTTTGTTTTGTTTGTTTGTTTGTTGACGCATAAAGTTTTGACAATGTCAGCAATGTCAATGGTAAAAAATTTATGACGCTTTTATGCATTAAAATATTGCTACTATCTGCAGATACAAAAGCGCAAAATTTTACAGAGTATATGATTATAGAGTTAGGCATAGTGCACTAAACTTGTATTATAGTGATTATTCCCCTGCTTCTAACAAATTTATCTTAGTGTCACTATCACTGCCGCTAACATTTAACAATCCTGACAACATATCTCAATCCTTATCCTAACAAGTCGCTTATAAGCAAAATCGATATACATAAGCGAATTTCAGTTTGTCTAACAAATATTTAGAGGTTGAGACCCGATGTAAAAACATTTTAATTTTTCAAAACCTCAGCCACAGCAGAAGAATAAATAACTGCGAGTAGTTTGTAGATGAGATTGTCCCATAAGCAGTCAAATTTTTTTTTTTGCCAGATGACGGTAGTTAGTCTAACCTCTTTATTTTCTATGGAATGGTTTAGCCATTTCTTATATTCATTTATAATTTCTTTTTTATCACCCGTGTGGTAATTTAAGCGTTTAAGATAACGCGTCCGAAGATGTATTAACTTTTTCGTTCATTATCATGCCTGAAACATTTTGTTTTTGTACTAAGTCGATAACGCCAGTACGTTCCATATACAAATTGGAAAATTCGCGATCTATTTTTGATTTCAATTTTCCTACGAGTAACTGAGCTAGCATAACGCAATAATTTTTTTGTGCTGTGCCCAACTCTGAATGATATAAACTCCAAAAGCTTCGTGTTGTATTAGTTCAAAGTAATACATTGAAATTAAATAAATTGAAGCAATGCGTCATGGCTAATATAAATTCTGGTATAAAGAAATGTATATAAAACCAGTAAACGATTTGTTAAATTATTCAAAACAAAAAAAAAAATATATCAAAAACATAATGGGCAGGGGTGCGCGATGTATGACAACGAACTAGTCTAACTAATGGAAAATATTTAATTTTGCTGAAACAGCACTTTCTTAATGAACTATTGGAAATGTTGATAACAAACGTACACATATGAGGATGCGTGCATAAGGGTGTTGCTTTATTTGTGGATCCTTCGAGGAAATATTAGTTTCAGGAAACCGCTTGTCCGGGCGCTCTTTGCCTGTAGGGTGCTTAATACTGTGTAGGTTAGTTTAGATTCAACCCTACAAAATATTATTGTTATAATTTGTTATATTTTTACGATCCATTTCGCGCCATTTAAAGGAGGGCCACCTTAATGTCCATAAACCGTACTGTGAAGTAAATGAAATGAAAACTGAACTGTGAACTATTGATATGGAGATTCACGTGAATAAACAAGTGTGTTTTTGATTATTCATTTAGAAGCACAGTGAGCTTTGACTAGTTCTATGCCAGAAAAAAAAACACACCACATTATATTTTATATTTGATATCTTTAAAAATAGCTAATTATCTCCAACTAAGGAAACTCCAGTCAGCCTCCACCCTTGGAGTATAATACCTAACAAAGGACTACCAAATCGTGCTATTACATTATATTTATATTATATTTTTCAAAACACTGTAATGTTATGAGTTATGAAATATTGATAGAGTATATGTACATATAGCTATATAGTATACATATATATAGTTATTAATTTTTTTTGCAGCAATTTACATACCTGATGAAATGATAAAGCATCAGTTAATATAGCTTTTGTTTGTTATAGAAAAAATCCATTACTGCAAGCGTTGCATTAAAGTTAAAACTGTAAAAAAACGAAAATATTGTAATCAATTTTTAATTAATGGACTAAATTAACAAGATTTTACAAACATATGTGTGATAAGCAATGTAGGCAACATTTATGGAACATAATATATACAAATATTAATTTAATGAAAACTTAATGAATTGAAATGAGTATTGTTGCATATGTTATACGAGTACGTGAGGCAGTGGCGTAGCGCTAAAAACAATGCCTTTCAGCTGGGATCACAAAGCCAGGGGACGCTCGCCGCTTAATGAGGTGGGGTTGCAGAATACATAGTTTTATGAAATTACTTTTGTTTTGATTTTCATTGATTTGTATTAATTAATAACGACAACGTTGTACCTTATTGCGAGAATAAGTGAAGATGGATATTTTTGCTATTCAATAAAAGACATGGTATTCAAATAATCGACCCGCCATATATGTAATCGGTGTCATACAAAAGATTCACCATCTACTTACAGTGATTGTTTCATGTTTGCCATTAACTTTCCTCCAATAGTTTGTGTGTGGAGCTTTAGGTTTTTAGGGCTAATAAATAAAATACTTTTCTGTAAATATCTATACCTTTTCCCTATTTTACATCCACCAGTCAATTACAATAAAATCTTGCCAGCCAAATTTGGTTTTCATTTCAATATTTATGCCAACTTGACATGGGTTCACAAAACCAGACGCAATATTTGTAAGCGCCACTGGACATATTTTATTTTGCACCGCCTACAAACCAAAAATCCCAAATCCCTACTAATTTGTTGTAATTGACAGTTTAATTCAACGGTTCAGCGCATCGCTTCCTGATTCTTTTGCACGCTTTTCGATTTCATTTGGTGCTTTTAGTCGATTTAAACTTTATAAATTTTATTGTTTACTTACACTACTGGGACTATCAATGGCCATCGGTCTACAAAAAGGTAAACAACTTGAAATCACGCTGCGTTGTGGACATAACAGTTCAGAAAATGTTTGCTCCTTGTCTACCTTCTGTCAGTTGTGAAACAAGGGAAATGGGAAGTTTTTGTGCCATTTAATGCCAAATAAATTTGTATCAATTTGGTTTGTGACTTTATTGGAAATCATTTTCAATTTATTTGTCTTTTAAGCAAGAAGGGTGAAGTATGCTTTTGTCCAATTAGGGGCGTGTCACTTTATGGTAAAGTTCCTATGAAATTCGATTATTTCGATACTATCACAGGCAAACATGTAGTTTATAAATTTTAATTTATTTTAAAGAAGCGTTTTACCGTTTTTAATTTTCTTCATTTTTTTCTTTCATAAGACCCTTTCGCTGACAAAGCAAAATTGGATCAGACGTTCACATGTGCCATGATTAAACACTAATAACAATCGCTATAGAATTAGTTTTCTTCAAATTCGCGAACTACGAGACGCTCAAAACTTTTTACGAAATTCTCAACAGAATATTATTCGTGATAATAAAAGCTTAAGCGAGTTGGCATATACATAATAAATGGTTTTGAAAAAATAATGATTTTATTATGGAATCAACGGCATGAACAATTTATTAATGAGCAACTAAGCTGTTGTTACAAAAATTAAAAATTTAAACATTTCACTAAACAGCTTAGAATGCTGTTAGCAACAGTACATCGTAGAGTGAAATAAAATATTTCAAAATTAATACTTTTTAGTTCGTGATAAAACGTTTGTCTATAACAACTAACAATCAGTCAGCATCATTTGACCTACAGCTCCCCGCTTAATGTGAGCTCAGTTAGTAATTATTAGATATTAAAGTGGTTTATGATGAAAATTTATTCAGCAATATTTTATCGCTTTAAACTTTTCCTTTTTGTTTTTCGTGTTTCGTTGTAATTGACGCTGCTTCATGCTAAGATTAGGCAACAAATTAACAAGTTTTTTTTTGTGCTTTCGTAATTGTTTTCATGAGAATCTTATGTAACAGTGCCTCTTGGAATGCTGTAGTTTACAAATCACATAATTCACTTATTCAACACGAAATTATGAAGAGCATTTCGCAAGTATTTAGGTAGTTATAATAAATCGTTAATAGGTTGATGGGTGTTTATGTTTGTACGCGCATCAGCAATTAAGTACGAAATGGAATTTAATCTATTTTTCATTGGTGTATTATTTGAGGTTTATATTTAAACATAGAGCACATTTTTTCATTTATGATGCATTTACTATGTTAATCGAGATTTTATTTTGCACACCAAGAATTCGCCCACTGAAGTTTATATCCACAAATTAAGCTAAAGACAACTACATAGATCAGCAATAACTTCGGCCCAGACCTTCGAACCATTATTTTACAACAAAGAAGTCACCACTAAAACATATGCGTCAATTAACAAGTTTTACTGGATAATAAATTTTTCGCTTTGGCGTCAACTGTCAACGGTAAACCAGACACAAGCGTACTGCACTTGCCTACATAATTTTTTTATAATTCTGCCATTGTGTGGTTTTCAACAACAAAAAATGGCCATTTTATACAAAGAATGCTTGGCGCTTTGCTGCCAATAAATTTAAAGTTGTGCTTTTTTGCTAAAAAAAAAAAAATCTTTCAATCCAGTTTTTTTTAATCAGAAGTGAAGCTGAAAACACGACAGAAGATTAAGAACTTGTACACAAATTAGTAAGAGCAAAAAACGCAAATTACAGAAAACGACAATTAAGTAATTAATCGCTTTATGTGAAACTGAAAAAATCGCTGGTTCTGCGTCAATGTGCCTAAAATGAAGCAGCATTTCGTAAATTTCGTAAAAGCAGCAGCTGCCCACTTTTTGGAACTGATTTTGCGAAAGAAAATTGGTCAATGCCGAAAGTTATCAAACCGATATTTTTTTAAATTTTCATATTACAGTAGTTCATAGTAAATACTTAGTAGACGATGCCTAGCTTTTGGGGCTTATAAAATTTGAAATCATGGTAGCTGAGAACTTATTTGGTTTAGATTAAAGTCATATTCAAATGCAGAAGAATAAAGGAAAAAAAGTGAGACGGGAAAGAACAAAGTAGCGGAAGAGATAGATGACCAGGAATGAGAGTAAGGCTGATCTCAATTCGCGAGTGCCCACACAAAAGTTGGCAATGCAAATTTTCGTCAGGTTGGCTGTTATCGAACAAGTTCTTCACACTGGTATGGTTTTTTGATTTCACTTTCACGGTTTGGAAATTTTCTAAAAATGCAAAAATTTAATTGGAAAATAAAAGAATAAAAATTCTTATACACCATTTTAATTGGATTTAGGTTCCAACCTTAAAATACAAAGCGTTTTATGGATTCGGAATCATCACTCAATTTCCTTAAGAAACCGTAATTATCTTATTTTCAAAATTAATGTTTGCGTTTTTGAAAAGTTCCAACTTAAATTTTAAATTATGCTGAAGTTTCTTGGCAGGTTAAAAGATAAAAAGCCCATTTGGATATAAATCAACAAAATTAGCTATAAATTAAAACAAAAAGTAAATGTATCAAATCCCCTGTGAACATATTCTTAAAGCTTTTTATAGTCGATTAGTATTAATAGCAAAAAAAATAAATTTTATGCTCACTTCTTTCCCTGAATATCAAATTATAAAATGTTTTTCCTTGTTCAGCATAGACAATTAAATTTGTTCAAATTACAAAATTTAGCTTTTATGTTTTCCTGGTTTAACAACAACAATAAACATAAATACATATGTAGCCAAACGTTTAACTACAACCAAACGAAAATTAGCAACAAAAGCAAACAACAAACATGAACATAAATATTGTGCCAACAAACTTGTACATATCTACTCGTACTAAGCGAGCGCAAAAAAGTGCTAAATGCCAAATTGGCATATTTTTTGCAACACATTTGACCCAAATTAATTGGCCGTTGAAAATATGCAAAAAATTGCCTACAATGTTAAATTGAATAAAGGTACATACTGACATACACATGTATAGATATATTTAAGATTAAATTCGCTTTGATGTCCACAAAACTTGGCAAGCTTTTAACGCTTGATTTAATGTTTGGACACAAAATAAATAAAAGGAAGAGTTGTTGTTTGGGATTTTATTGGAAAAGTATTGTTAAGTGTGATCTTAGTTGATTTTTGGTTTTCATTAAAAAAGTTTTCGGAGCGTCATTTTAATTATTTAGTGCCCGGGCATAGTCCCAAATAAAAACAAGTAAGGAAATGGCTGTCTTCGGCTGTGCCGAAGTCTTTATACCTTTCATGAATACGCATATCTTTTTTAAGTGTCCTACATGGCCAAACCACATTTATCGGAGCAATCGGTTATATGGAAGCTATATGTTATGTTACTCCGATCTGTATGATTTTCATTATATATAATAAGTTCATTTATAATAAGTACCAACTTTGCAAAATTTTACGATCCTAGCTTCTTAACTGCAAAATTTATAGCCCAAAACCCATTTATCGGAACTATCGATTATATGGGAGCTATATGTTTTGTTGGTCCGATCTGAGTGATTTTCGTTACATATGTATATAATATGTACTAAACCTGCAAAATTTCGCTCTCCTAGCTTTTTGATTGCAAGAGTTATAGGCCAAAACCCATTTATCGGAACAATCGATTGTATGGGAGCTATGCGTTGTATTGGTCCGATCTTACTGGTTCCGACAAATGATTAATATAATGCAAAATGGCGGCTCCATACCAAATTTCATCGAGATATCTCTAAAATTGAGGGACTAGTTTGCGTTCAAACAGACAGACGAACAGACGGACAGACGGACGGACGGACAGACGGACATGGCTAAATCAACTCGCCTCATCGCCCTGATCATTTCGGTATACTTAATAGTGGGTCTATCTCTTCTTCTTCTCATACTTACAAACATCGGACCAAAGTTATAATACCATTTCATGTTCATGAAAGGTATAAAAATTATATTGCAACACTATGATTATTATTTTTTAATTGGGATTATGACGCCTTTGAGCTTAAAAATAAGAAATAAATTTAATCGTTTTCTACCGCAATCAAAAGGGGATTGTGTGCTGAAAAATTTTGGATATCGTACATGGTTTTGGATAGCGACCATGGTTTTGGATCGTGTTATTAATTCGGCCCCTAACCGCAATTTTGATGTAACCAACAAAATTTTTAAAATCGGTATTTTGATAGATATAGATAATTATGTTTGTTTTAAACAATCTCACAAAATATTACAACTGTAGTAAGTAACGTTACGAAAATAAAGCAAAGGCAATTATGATGTAAGTAACATTTTGCATTGAAATTTTTTATATGTATTTCTGAACCATGGCGTAATTACTATGGTGATATCGAGCCATAAGCTGATTTGTATTTTTTTTTCGCCGCAGCGGAACCTGTTTGTCATATGATTTGTTTTTAAAAATTATTTGTCAACTAAAAATTACATGTCAAAAATATACCCAACAAGCAAAGTAACCTTAATTAAATGTTTTAAGAACTTTCCAAAATATTAAGCTTACAAAGTTATGATTTTTCACTTATAAAACGTTTGAAATTAAAGGTTTTTTAATTAAAACGGCACGTTGATAAAAAACTTATTAGTGTAAGCCTTCAAAAAAGTACCAAAAACCACTTTTTATTAGCCTTTTTTCCAAAACATTATTCAAACCATATTTTTTCGCTTTTGCAACAAAATATGTAAATTGCACATTGCAAAAATTGGTTAAGTAAGATGCAGCCAACATATCGCTTGCTACAATTTTACTTCATGGTTCTTCTTCTTCACCGCCATTGTCACAACTTAACATAAACCTATTCTTTAACCAAAAACGAACTAATTTTTGTTAATTCATATTTTTTAGTTTTTATATATTCGTGAATGTAGCCAAAGTCGTACTTTATCAGCAGTTTGAATGTTACGACCACTTTTTCGCTGAAGACTTTAAGCTTCGTAACCGACGTTCCCAATCGGATCGCAACACCGTACCAGGTGACATGGCAGATTATTTTAATCTATTAAATTTTTAATTGATTTGGAAACTTATTGCAATTAAATAAATTGAAGTTATTGCAGTTATATAATATTGTGCCAGATTACGTCCGGGTATCGTAACTGTTAATTGTTAAAATTTAAAACAATTTGATCTTAATAACGAATCCAATTTGTGTGATTTTGCTTTTAATTTATTCTTGTCAGTTATCGGGATCTATAGTTTTCAATAATATAAAGCTAAATATCGCGATGAAAAAACTGCTTTGCTCCTTTTTTTAAGTTTAAGCGAAATAGAAACAGTATTGGTCTGATTTTGTAAATATTTAACTTTTTGTCTTATATTCCAAAAATTTTCTTTAATATTATAAAAATAATCACCAAATTTTTTTTTGTAAGATGGAACATATGACAAATGATGTGAATAACGGCAAACACAGTTTATGTCATAGTGGAAATACCTTGATTTTCTTGTACCATGGTTTACTTTAAAATCATTTACAGAAATGCTTGTTGGGTTGTTACGTTAGCTGGCGAATTCAAATTTTGAGCAAGGCGCGTATAGAGGGGGAGACGGCCTGGGGGTCGGTTATTTAGAATAATAATAAATGAAATAAACCTAAATCATTTTTTTTTATTACTACGAGTATTTAAGTTCTCACTATTATTGACATAAAAAAGAAGAGGTTCTTATTTATGATATCTTTACCTAGGTTTTGATAAATTTATTTTGCGTCCCAACCTGAGACAAATGAAACTTCAATTTTGTAATTTCTAGTTTACACTCAAAATGGAAAAAATTTGGAGCCCCCGAAAATATTTTTGGGATCCGCGCCTGGCAAGGGGAATACAGCGAATAATGATTTTGACAATAAAATATGACAAACAAGTACCAAAAAACACTAACAAAATACATGGGAATAGTTGTTGTTGGCCTATCGAGACGACCAGTATAATTGGGCCATATTCTGAACTAAAAAAGATTTTCCTGTAAAATTTAATTTTTGTTGGTTACACCAAAATTGGTGTTAGGGCTCGAAATGTAATCAAAAAGTCGCATGACTTGAAATTATGTCCCACTTTTGATTACTACTGTCTTGTGCCGCTAGGGAGACATGCTAGTGGGCCTTTTTACAAGTTTGACTGATTTTAAATACTTTTGTGTAAGCTTTACTAATTTAGATAAATGTGTTCCGAAGCAAAGTACCCGCTTGAGAACTGGTTTAAGCTTTCTCATGAACAGCATAATAATGATACAACGAAGGCTCTTTACTTGAATCGGCTATTAGTGAAAGTTGAGGATTTGAGCGGGAAGGTGGTATATTGCTGTATCAATCCAGCTGGAATATTATTTTTCCATTTTCTTTCTGCAAACTCTGAAAAATGTGTACACGTGGTGTGTGACGGCGCCTCGTGCAACCACAGGCATCTAGTGCTTGATACTATTTCAAAGTAGTTCATATAAATGAATATAGTTTTTCTCTTAACCAAGTTGCATGTGGTCAACTAGCTTCTTCCAATAAATACTGGAAATGTGTGGAGGAGGGAAATGTATGCTTTGATTGTGCAAGCGGAAAGCGTGCATCTCGATTAGGGAAAATTTTGTTCACAACAACAACTTATTACACCACAAACGACAGACACAAAAACATTTGCCTCTACTGCCAATCGAAGCCCAAAACAAAAGCTAAACAAACCATATGAAGGGATCCCAACAGATAAGCGTTTGAAAAGCAGCTGCAACAAATAACAAAACCAACCGACTGAACAACCAGCAACCAGCTAACAGCCGCTACACGCTAAACATTACCTAACTCATAGTGACTAACTTAAATATAAGCTATGCAGTGGGGTTCAGCAAACGTAAAAGCAGCGCAGCAATGAAACTTTCTGCAACTGAACTGACTGTGCCACTGGGACCGAGTATGGCCATGCGATAGCGTCTGCTTGACTGACGTACTGGGAGCGCCAAATGACCGGCTGCTTGTGTGGCTTTGGCATTTGGTAAGCGTTTCTAATAGTTTAATCCCGCGCTGCATTTAAATTTGCCAACAAAGAAAATGATAAAAAAAAATGAAATTGAAAGCAGCAACAAAAACAAAAAAATTAAATTAAATTTGCATTGGCGCCAGCGTGTTGCATCAACATCAAGATGCCGCACGAGCAAACGCAATTGCAACAGTACGATGCAATGTGCAGATTAGCATAACATTTTAAGAACAACAAAGCCAGAGCAAAATGCAACAAAGCTTTAAAAGACTAAAAGATTTCAAAGGAAAAACCCTCTAATATTAAGAAAGAAAAAAGAATAGCGCTTGAAAGCATTTGCTTTTGCAGTAAAAAAAAATTATAATTTGAAAGTGCAATCAACACTAATGCGCTGCAAAGCTGAAAAGGCTGGAGCGCCTGGCGATCTAAGGCGCAGATAAGCAAATTAAATTGCCACATGCAAATTTCCCAGCCTGCGGTGTCTGACTACGATTTGAATGGGGCAGGGCTCTGCTTTATGCATTGTTATCGATTAGAAGAAACTTATTATGAAGGAAAATGCTATATTATCACGTAATAATTTGCATTTCAACAAACGTTGGCTTTTTAATTTTAACTTCGCAATTCGGTGGAGGTGCACCTAAACAGAACACAACAAATTCTGAGCTAGAGCGTTCTTCACATAAGGTCTGAGATAGGTCGTTTTGAAAAATCCACTCACCATCCTTTAACCTTATTCTCTTCCTTTCATTTCATTAATTTTTCTTTCTCATTCATTCTAATTTAGTTTTATTTCAAATGACCGTTTCACATTTCATTTCATTCCTTTTTCCTTTTATTTGGAATTCAAAACTTGTCTAATTTAATTAAATACCCGTGAGAGAAATTTGAGCTTCATTAATGAAATTTTCAATCGAAGCGACAATTTATCCAACCAATTTATTCACCACTCAGGTTCAACGGCTCGTCAAAATGTTGATGAACGTTGGCGTGTGACTTGTTAGCGTCATTTTTTTCTACTTTTTTTCACTATTCACCTTGTTTTGCTTCTATTTCTGTTTGTTACTATTTTGCTTTTGTTTTAGTTCGACGTGCAACACGACTTGTCATTAGAATGTAACATTGTCCAAAACCCACTGGCTAGGCACCTACCTCCCTACACCGTCGACCATCCAACACTTCGTAGACTAATAAATCGTTGTTTATGTACGTTTGTGCAATGGGGCGGTGTGTGGTGCGGTGGCAGGTTGGTGGCTTGTTTGATCGGTTGGCAGCCCATTACGCTTCTAAATGCGTCGGTAGTCGTAAAAAGCGAATGACGGTAGAGTGGCCAACAACAGTGTTAACCGGAAGCTTTAAAATTTACTTTTTCCTATTTATTTTTATTTTTTGCTAGCTTCTTTTCATTTATTTTATTAGTTTTTGTTTGAAAGTATTATAGACGCGTTTATTGCATAGCCCAGAAATAGCTTCCCGGCAACTGATTTGTCGCTTTTTGCTACTAGTTCCGCTACTAGTACTAAGTCGATAGTATTTTACAAGTGGAGAGATTTAGAGTGTTGAACGTAGCAAGCAAGGCATGAGTGTGGATCCCAAAAAAACTGGTTAACTTAATAGTTTACTACAACTTTTCACTTTAGGGTATATTTAAGACATTTCCATTTTATTTTTGGTTGCCCTTCCTCACCTACAGTCACGCCTGGTTGACTGATTTGGTTATCGGCATATGTTCGTTGGTGCTATCATTCTGTTTGGTCTGTCACTCTAACTCATTGACGGTGTTGGTGGTGCTGGTCAATGACAACGGCAACTAATTTCGCTTTTGCTCGGCGAGCGTGACTTGTTCATCTGCCCGACAATCTCTGTACGTCGTGTTAGAAACAGGGACCCCCCGTAACGATTATTTTTGTATTTTTAGCATCAAAAATGGAAGACTTCCCAATATCGCAGATACGTTTCAAGTATATGAATATGCACGTCTCTTCATGCTCAACAAAAAGCTTCTATAAACTAAAAAAATTTGAGGGAAATCCATATAAATTACAAATAATCATTATTTTTGATTTTTATTTTTTTGGTCAAACATAAAAGTTATTTTTTAATTTTAATTTTTTCGATCAAACATAAAAGTTATTTTTTGATTTTTATTTTTTTGATCAAACATAATAGTTATTTTTGATTTTTATTTTTTTGATCAAAAATAAAAGTTATTTCTTGAGCGATATTTTATTCCTCAAGAATAAAAATTAAGTTTTGAGTTTTAACTTTTTTCGCGGATTGAAAAACTCAAAACGCCGCTGTGCCTTTTTGGCAAGTAATAAATCATAATTATTGGGTGGTATATCCTCATCAACATAGTTTATATTTATGTACATACATTTTTTCACCTGGTACACTTGGCGAATTTTGCCCCATACATACAATATCAATGTGTATACATATAAATATGTTTCAAATTATTGAGAACTTATGCTGACAAGGATATATCATCTAATAATTATGATCAACAACCTGCCAGAAAGGCGCTGCGGTTATTTGAGTTTTTCAATCCGCGAAAAAAGTTAAAACTCAAAACTTAATTTTTATTCTTGAGGGATAAAATATCGCTCAAGAAATAACTTTTATTTTTGATCAAAAAAATTAAAATCAAAAATAACTATTATGTTTGATCAAAAAAATAAAAATCAAAAAATAACTTTTATGTTTGATCAAAAAAATAAAAATCAAAAAATAACTTTTATTTTTGATCAAAAAAATAAAAATTTAAAATAACTGCTATTGTTGATTTTTATGAAAAAAATCGGAAAATAATGATTAAATGTGGATTTTTATATTAAAACTCATAACAGTTACGGTCCCTGGTTAGAAACACATCGAAAACGTACCACATATGTACATATGTTGGTGTCGATTTGCTGGTCAATCGGTGTTATGTATGTTGTTGTTGTGGGTTTCCTTTCTTGCACGTCGCTGCTTCCTTTTAACTTTTATGGAAAATTCTGTATATAAACTACCTACATATGGCGGCAAATATTGCTAACTGCTTATTTACATACAAAGGTACATATATGCAAAGGTGTATTGGTACTATGTACATATATACATACACATATACATACGTATGTAATGTCGATGCAATTTGCCTTAATACTGTGTGACGCAGCTAGGCGTTGCGTCACTACATAGGTACTGCCTCTGGCTTCACTAATGCAAATACATAAATTCTCGATTCGGGTTTAGAAAACTATAGGTTTTGAATTACGAAGTAGGTCAAACTGCAAACACATTTTTAAGCTCCTAAATTAGAGACAGCATACAATTTTAGCCTAAATTGGAAACTATGTATATTGCACAGATATTTCAATAAAATTTCGTATAGAAAAAGTAAAAGATATTTTCAACAGTTATGCCAATTTAAAACTTCGATCTTTCCAATTTCCAATTTTAACAAATTTTTAAGTTTTCAAAATGTAATAATTAAAAAATTTCATCCCAAAATAGGGCTTTTTTTTAATTTTTAACCTTCTTGTTCAATGAGTTAAAGGCAAAATTATTAGATTTTAGTCACCAAAAAGTTTCTGTCTGAATGTGAAAACAGAAACATTAGAAAAAAAAAATATTTTAGAATAATAGAAGGAAATCGTTGGAATATGTTGTGCTAGTAAGCAATTTAATCAGTCCTTAAGAACGAGATCGAGCTGGAATATAAAATGCAATTGAATTATATGTTCGTTTAAAATAAGCGCTGATTAACCGTTTATGTGAAGAGTGGGCCTATGTAAGCTTTAAAATTTTTTATTATTACGATTAGTCCATATAACTTGCATTACCCCCAGGTATTTCATATAATGAATCATCAATGGACGTTTCAAAAAAAATTTCAATGAAAGCCCAACAGCCTACACGTTTATTCACCTGATACGCAGATAAAACTTAAATTAGAGCAACAACGAAGCGAAAAACTGTAGGGAAATGCGGGTATTTTATTACTATTTAAGGTTTTAGACAAACGAGGGTGACACCATCAAGTTTTCCAAATTAAAACGTGAAAACAATTGAAGAATGATAGCACCACATTCGTAAAGCAAGGCGTGAGCCGTCTGACTAGACCTTGACACTGTGTGAAAAAAGCGAACAACTCTTTCTTCAGGAAACTTAAAAATTTAATTTTATAGGTCTATGAAGCCTTTAGAACTATACATTTTAGATAAGGTTAAGAACAAGAACTTTTACAACGACCCTCGTAAGCACCGCATTACTTCAAACAAGGGCTCACTGACACCAAGATAGACTGACAGAAAGACATTTTAAGCGACAGCCATAAGCCGACAGACAGCTGTGAAAAAACTAAACAAAACCGAAACCAAACAAAAAAAAAAATATTCGCAGCGTAACAACAACAATTTGCATAGCAAAAACAGGAAGTGCGGATATAGAAATATATATAGTATATCTCGCATGCTCCTCTTATGCATTTATTTGTGGAGCTTTTTCCTATTCATCTGACAGATGAGCCGCGCGCAAATACTTGTGTGGTGTGTTATGTAGAGTCATATGTGCTGGAGCATTGGGGTTAGTAATTATGAACTCCATATACCTACATACATACATATGTAGTTATTTGTAAATATAGTGCAGTAGATACTCGTATTGATACAAACTTACAACAATTCATTCACATGAATGGCGTTCCATTTTGCTACCCAGCGTATTCTGCGTCCGACAGACCGAGTGCCGCGAGCATTGACGCGTTGCAGATTTGCCTTTATTATTATTATTATTATTACTGCTGAAATCATTTCTTTTTTTTTTTTTGTTTTTATATTCTTTTTTTGTTTGCTGATTTTATTGCTAAAGCTACTGTTTTCGTCGCCGACTAGCTTTAGGCGTTTCATCGCGTATGCGCGCATATGTCACGAGAGTTAGGGTTTGACTATATTTTGGTAGTCGAACCTCTTTAATTATTTTAAGTTTGTCCTTTTAATTAAAACACTTGGATGTCGGTTTGAAATTACACATTGAAACATTTATTTATGTATTAATTCGCGATAACAATTTCGGACGTCCGATCGTGTAGTCAGAAACATATATATTAAAGGTTTTTAATTGCGTTAACTCTTACTTAATACTTAAGCTAAGCGACAAAATACAGAACGGTTAAATGGAGAATATGCTCTTTGTGTAGCATATATATATAACTTAGATAATCGAGAGTATTATCTATTGTAGCATAACAAATATGCTCTTCTGTAGCATATACATAACTCGCCCTCCGCTAAACTAATTCGAGTCCCTGCGAATTATCTTAACATTGATCATAGTTATTTGGATATATTGTATATGTTATAATTAGTATATAAACATGGTATAGATCTCGATAGATACATAAACGAGATTATGTATTATATGAGCAATGCAAGTGCATTAAATGAACGTACATAAATAAGTACTTTATAATGGTTAGAAACGGCTTGTTTAAGATTTATAACAACATAAATTTTAGTGATCAAATTTCGTTTTTTCATTCATTAAAACATTTTACTTTAATCTTTCGTATACATTTTAACATTCGTCACCTAGTTTTATGTTTAGTTTACAAAACAATAAGTATAACATTTTAACATTCGTCACCTAGTTTTATGTTTAGTTTACAAAACAATAATTATAACATTTATTTAAGTTTATCAATAGTTAAAAAATATATGCATAATAGATATTTTTATTAATATTTATATTAGTTTATGCGGCCTTTTAATATTTGCGATGTCAATTTTATTTGGAAAACTCAAGGGTAATTTTACAAACCTTTTGGCAACTTTGTTCCTATTAGCCGTAGGGTTTTTCATATAAACTTCGTTGTTGTTAAAGGAAGGAACCTTTTCGGCTTTTTCGTTTATTTTTTCTATTGCTCGCTTTTTCTTCTTGTAATTATAGTTTCTGATTTTTTCAAAATTTATGTCATTTCTATTGATAAAGTCCAGTGGTTTCACATTGGTTGAGCTATGGATAGAGCTATTATAAAAACCAATAGCCTTAATCATAATTTCCTCTGTTTCTAAGGAGTTGTCAGTATTTTTTAGTATTCTTATATGCTCTAAAAGTGTCGAATGTAACCTTTCAATATCGGCGTTCCCGGTATGGCTGTTTGGAGTAGTAAAGTGAGGAATTATATTTTTTTCGCGGCAAAATAATCTTATAAGGGAGTTGTTAAATTCGTTATCCATTACCAACTTTTGGGGAGTTCCTAACCAAGAAAATCTTTCCTGCAGCTTTATTTTGATGGTAACCATGTTTCTATCCGGCAATTTATGTATGGATGCCAATTTTGTGAATTTGTCGATAGTCGTTAGAAAACAAGTACGCGAACAGTAAAAAATATCAGCATGAACTATTTCATTTGGGCTACTTGGGGTTTCTGTGTGATTAAAAAGCTTTCTCAAAGGTTTTCTTGCATATTTGTTTTCGTTGCATACATCGCACGCATTAACGAACCTGTTAATAATCTTTTTAAGATTTGGATAAAAATATTTAAATTTGATTTCCTCATAGTTTTCTAACATTCCCCTGTGGTTGCCTTCCGTATGCGTCTTTTCCACTACCTCTAACATTTCCATTTCTGTTTTTACGTCTATAGCTTTATAACAGCATTTAGTAAATCTAACATTGCTATCGTTCGAAAACATATCTATCAGTTTCTCCTGTATAACATGATACAAGCCATCGGGTAACTCTGAATGAATTCCCATTGTTCCCTTCTTAATATATTTTCTAAAAATATCTGTGAGATAGGTGTTATTTTGCAAATCTGTTTCGTTTATATAGATTATGCGGCATTTGTTATACAATACTTCACTGTCGACGGTTTTTTGTTTTACTAAGCGAATTTGGGTATTATATCTGTTTACTATTGACTCTGAAATAAGGAAGTGATCGTTTTGGTTTTCACAAGCTGAATGCACTGTTTCTAAGGAATTTTCAAATAAAGATTTGATATCAAAATTTTCTTCCTTATCCATGAGATCATTTTTGGTTTGACGGCTTAGGAAGTCGGCAACATTATTCTCTCTTCCTTTAATAAATTCAACTTCAAAGTCATATTCGCTAAGTAGAGTTTTCCATCGGAAAACCCGTGCTGTTGGATCTTTCAGGGAATAGAGCCATTTAAGGGGTTGATGGTCTGTTTGTATAATGAATGAACGCCCGTATAGGTAAGGTCTAAAATGACGCACTGCCCACACTATGGCTAGCAATTCTTTTTCAAGGGTGTGGTAGCGTTTTTCTGCGCCATTCAGTGTACGACTCGCATAGCAAATTGGTTTGGAATTCTGGCTTAAAACCGCGTCTATAGCAACATTACTAGCGTCGGTTGTTACAGTGAACTTCTTGGAAAATTCGGGAAATGCCAGTAAAGGGGGTGAGGTCATGATAAGTTTTAGTTTGTCGAATGCTTCGATATACTTTTGATCTTTTGTATTTATCTTTTGGTTTTTGCTCAAGTATCTTATAATTGGGGCAGCTATCATGGAGTAGTTCCTAATAAACTTTCGGTAGTAACCGGTCAACCCTAAAAAGGATTGGATTTCTTTTACAGTTCGCGGTAGTGTTACGTTCTGGATAGCTTGTATTTTTTCTGGATTAGGCTTAATGCCTTCCGGTGTAATTATATGGCCTAAGAATTCTGTATGTCTTGATAAAAAGTTGCATTTGTCGTATTGAATTTTTAAGTTACTCGCGGACAAACAGTCAAATATTTTTGCTAAACTTTCAAAATGCTCACTAATAGAGGTAGAAAATACTAGAATATCATCCATATAAATTATACAGATTTTGTTGATGTATTCACACAAAATCGTGTTCATCATACGTTGAAATGTAGCAGGTGCGTTTTTTAGGCCAAATGGCATACGTGTAAATTCGTAGTGCCCATTTGGTCCTGAGAAAGCGGTTTTTTCCATGTCGTTTTCGTCCATCAAAATTTGATGAAAGCCTTTGGCGAGATCAATGGTTGAAAAATATTGCGCCCTTCCTAGTTTTTCAAAAAGTGACTCGATGTTTGGCATAGGGAATTTATCGTCGACAGTAAGGCTATTTAATTTACGGTAATCTATCACTAAGCGCCATTTCTTTTTACCTTTAATCATTGACTTTTTCTCAACTATCCACAACGGTGAGTTATATGGCGATTTGCTGGGTCTTATTATACCATTTTCGAGCATAGAATTTAACTGGGTATTTATTTCCCCTTCAAGCGCGTAAGGATATCGGTAGTTTTTAGTGTATATGGGTGAATGGGGTTTAGTTATTATTTGGTGTTTCACTGCTTCTGAAGCTGGCAAGTATTGGCCATCTTGGAAAAACGTACTTTTGTATTTTAATAAAAACCTTTTAAGTAGTCGGCTTTCTTCGCTATTTAAATCTTTATTTATGAGTGGATCTACGTTAAACTTTTCTTCACTCAAGTTCAGGGTGTCTGGATAGGTGTTAGCTTGGTGATAATACGCGTAAAAGTTAGCATCTATTTGTTGGTAATGTTCTGCCTTATTATTAAAAAATTTGATTTCTTCATTATTTATTTTTACTACCTTTTGTGAAAAGTCAATCAATATTTTTAGAGGGACAAGAATGTTCAAACCTAGTATGCATTGAAAAGGTTTATTTTTTAAATCCAAAAGCTTTACGGACATGGTTTCTCCCTTTTTCCCAAATTCAGCAGGAATATTAACTATGGTTTCCTCAAATATAGCATCGGAAGCGAAAAGTGTTTTGATCAAAATAGGGGTTTTTAATGTTCTACGTCTATGAAAACTCCCAAAGGTTTCATAATCTCCTAACGTTGTGGCTGAACCACTGTCAACTAGGCACCTCACTACCATGCCTTCGATGGTCAAATCTATCAAGGGTAGGTCGGACGATGTGGAGAAAGCTGAAAATTTTCTAGTTGATCGACTTCCATTGGAGCAACAGGTGGTTGCTGGTTGTGTCTCGTGTTGTTGGTAAACCTTCCAGAATTATTCCTGACATTTACCGGGCTATTTCTATTACGAGAGTTCCAATTCCCATTATTATGATAATTTCCTGAATAGTTGTTACCAAAATTACTGCGATACGGATTCGAATTTTCATATATGCGGTTATAACCGGAAGTTGTGTTTTTATTACGAAAATTGTTTGGATTATTCCTATGGAAATTACCATTTGATTGCTTATTACTATTTTGCAACACATTCGAATTTTTGGGGAAATTATGATTATTTCCGCTATTCTTCCAATTACCTTCAACCTTCGTGTTACCGGGGCCTATATCAATGTCGTGCAACATGTTATTTTGTAAATAATATGTAAAAGCATTTTCCATATTATTTATGTTATTTTGCAACAACAAAGTTTTAACATTAAATGGCAAAAACTGTAAATAAACCTCGAATATTAATTTCGTATTATTATGGGGTGTATATAGAATGTCGCAACTGCCTTCTAAATAATACTTCGTATTCATTTTTTGTAAAATTACCCCCAGTTTTTCGTGCAAATCTTCAATATTTGAAGCCCTAATGTTCATAGCATCATTTCTTAAGTTTAAAAATGTGGACTTAACACCAAACTCTTCTCTTAACTTATTTAAAATATCTTCGAAACACGGCTCGTTTAAATGTTGGATAACATGTTGTGCTCGACCCTTCAGCTTGTTGCATAAGACGTTAGATACGATGGGCCTTTCGTTTTCGTTTGTTAGGGACAGAATGGTTGCGACATCTCGTAGATAATGGGTTATAGTGTACTCACCCTGTCCATCGAAAAATGGTATGCTACGCGCCTCTCTAAGCGCTTCGGCTAATGTCAGTGCCATTTTAATTTTCAATTTAATATTACTATATTTTAAACTTTTGGTTGATTTCTTATTTTAGCTTTGGTTTTGTTGTTGTATTTCTGTTTGTTAAAATCGTTGTTATTTATATTGTGATTTATTATAATTTTGCTTAGTTTTTAGTGTTTTTTCACATATTAAAATTTTTGAGATCGCTTAGTTCAATAGAATTAATAAGCAGAAATTATTTCGCAACAAAACTTTAAAATATTAATCATTCAGCAACATTTCGAACGTGCCACAAACTTCCGCAACATGTTCATACGAAACACCAACATTAATTTATTGAGCTGCAGTGCTTAGAAACATTCCGCAATATGTTGCTTGCTTCGACAAAGTTGTGAATCATGATCAGCAACAATGTATATATACAAATTTTGCTTAGACTCTTGTTGCTAAACTAGCACTGCAAGTTATTATGTTGCTGTTAACACTGTAAGAGCAGAGAGTGTCCGTTTTGATTTTAACACTCTTCTCTCCCGTTTTTTGAGTTTTCTTTTGATTTTATTTGGTGAACGGGTTTTGCGGCTACAATTTTTAATGTTGAAGCCAAACGCACTTTTTAAGTGATTTTTTTGTTGCTGTAATTTCAGAAAACTTATGTGATTTGCGGTATTTTATAGAATATGACTTTAATTTTTTATAGCGTGGAATGTTGGATTCCGTTATTCTTCTTCTACTGTCTTGGTATTTTTTGGTATATGCACGATTTTTACGAAATGAAATAACAGTTTTTTAATAATTTTCTTTATATTTTGGATTTATTAAACATTTTTGATATTGTATTTTTAAAGAAAACTATTTTTCTTTTTTGCAATACAAGGGTTCAAACACTTAGTTTCTCAGATTTCTTTATGTACAGTATTTTATTCTGGCACTGTTTCCGAGTTTTTTGGACATCGCATGTTTAAGGTTAAATTTTTATTATATTTTACTTTTTCAGTTTTTGTTCTTAGTTTTCGCACTATCTTTGTATCTTTGTATTTTTTTTCAAAGTTTAGTATATTAAAGTTTAAAAAATTTTTTATTTTAAGGCACTTGTTCTTTAATACGGAAACACTTCAAAACTTTCCAAACACGCAAAAGTTAGAACTTTATGTTCTTATTTTTTTTCACCTCGTCGCCAGTTAGGGTTTGACTATATTTTGGTAGTCGAACCTCTTTAATTATTTTAAGTTTGTCCTTTTAATTAAAACACTTGGATGTCGGTTTGAAATTACACATTGAAACATTTATTTATGTATTAATTCGCGATAACAATTTCGGACGTCCGATCGTGTAGTCAGAAACATATATATTAAAGGTTTTTAATTGCGTTAACTCTTACTTAATACTTAAGCTAAGCGACAAAATACAGAACGGTTAAATGGAGAATATGCTCTTTGTGTAGCATATATATATAACTTAGATAATCGAGAGTATTATCTATTGTAGCATAACAAATATGCTCTTCTGTAGCATATACATAACTCGAGTGCGCGTTTGTGTTTGTCTGATGATTGGATTGTTTTTGTTTCAGTTGTTGTTATTATTGGTGTTACTGTCGTTTTATGTGGCTTCGAATGAAAATAAACAACATAATCAAATGAGCCCATAATCATGATAATTAAAACATAATGTACTCACACGAACACGAACACACACACGCACACAGTCGTACATACATATGCCACATGTGAGAAAATCCCAAACAGTTCGAAACAACAAACATTTTTTTTTGTTTTTAAAACATATTGCTTTGGTTTGTGTTTGGCATGTTTGCGATTTCATGCTAGAATATGCACGTTACATTACAAACATTAGACTGTCTCAGAAAAGAAAATGTAGTTTCTTTCGAACACACCCGAAAACTTTGCATAGTTGTAAGAAATATATTCATTTAAGGTCCACTTATACTTACTACACGAGGCATGACAGCGCAGGGTTTAGCACGTTAAGCAGTCCTGTTAATAGTTCACATATCTAATATCTCTTTGTTCCTCCGAAGAAACATTCTGTTATCACCATAAATTGAAATTAGGAATCCGTGAGCACCCTAATATTTGGAATTGTAGTAAATTGATTCATACAAACATATACACATACACGCATACATACATACATATGTACAACACGAAATTTCAGCTGCGTGTGAAGAATAGTAGGACAGCAATAATTACAACTTCAATGAAGTCATTGTTCTCAATTGCAATTTATGTATAAACAAAAATAAAAAATAAAAAGCAATATAGCAACAATTTAAATAAGAACAGCAACAATATATTGCTACCTAGTCAATGCATGTCGGCAAACTTTATTACAAGTTTTGAGTGCAATTGAATGCAAAATAAAGTGTTGACTTTTGCAAACAATATGGGTGGGCATATGGAGGTATAAGTCCATGTTCACACACATATACACAAGACCTTTAATATGTTAGTACCTAAAATGTGCTTCAAAAGAAGGCGATTCATTATTTATGTGCAACGATTTAGGTTCACAGACTTTATAATAATTTTTTTTAAAGCTACTTATGTATGTATGCTCGGGTAATGATAATAGGATCACAGATATCTCACACGCCATGGGATAACTTAGCTTTTGGTTTCGTTTCGTGAATTTACACCTCTTCAATATACTTGTGTCATTTGATTCATTCTCTAAGTCACAGGTATTTAAGTCAACCATTTGCCCAACTACTAATTTTAAAATATTAAGAAATTCAAATCGAAGTCTTGAGAAAACAAAAAAGAATGTATGCAATTTTTAATACAGTTTTATTAGATTTTATAGATTATTAGGCCTTTTATGTTTCTCGACCGGTGAAAAAAATTAAAACTCAACATTTTATTTTTCAGGAATAAATTATCGCTCGCGACTAAAACAATAAGTTTTATTTTTGATCAAAAAAATAAAACTTGAAGATATGTATGTAACTGTTATTGTTGATTTTTATTGAAAAAATCATAAAATAATGATTAATTAGCGATTTTTATAATAAAGCTCATACCAGTTACGGTCCCTGGGGTATACAGAAAATTTTGTAAATATATAGATACCTATGTATTATTCAAGTAATTAAATTTTAAATATATAAAAACAAAAACAAGTGATGTCATATTTAATCAAGCAAAACATTCATAAGGAAATTGAGTGCCCTATTATGCTATGAATGAAACGAAATATATGCGATTTATTTATTTGACGCTTAAGATGAGAGAAAACCATAGCACGTAGGACGTGTATATTAGACTGATTAAAAAAAAATTTTAGTTATACAGTACTATCTCGATAATCCGGACACGCGGTAGTCCGGTCACATCTATAATCCGGACAACACTATAATTCGGACAGTTTAACATTTTTTACTCTATAATCCGGACATTTTTCAAATTTGCTTCGCAATACATATTTACATACATATGTATTTTAATTTTTAGTTTGCTTCGTGAGTTTTTCGTAAAATAGGGGTATTTTAACAACAATATATGTACATATGTATACGGAATGCAACAGCATAAATCACGCTTTGTGTTTATTCTTTAGTGACAAACTGAATTGAGTGAACATTATTATTATGAGCAGTGGAAAATTTAAAAAAATGGCTCATAAAACCCTTACTCTTCAGAAAAAATTTGAAATTTTAGATCTCCTTGATAAAGGAAAATCATTATGATGGTTTGAAAAAGAATATGGTGCCATGTTGACGCTTCGGCTATGGATATTTTAGTTTTAAGACGATTTAAAGAAACTGCAGATAAAATGTTGCTGGCGAACTCGCAGCAGACCAAAGTTAATAATTTTTTTGAAATAGTACGTACAAAAATAAAAAAATGTTTGATTATGTACAGATGTACATATTATTACATATGTAAGAATGATTGTACTGTGTTTAATAAAGCAATTTATGTACATAAATATATCTGAATTGCGTTATGTTCATTTCAATAAAACAACGAATTTTAGTTGAAAAAAAAAAATCATCTATAGCCCGGGCACCCCCATAATCCGGACGACCCCTAACATTAAGGGTGTCCGGATTATCGAGCTAGTACTGTACATACATACATACATTTTTTTTTTTTTTTTTTCTTCCCATGATGACGTTTGCATTGAAGTCGGAAAAATTGTGTTTCCTTTTTTATTTGAGCCAATGTTTCTCACTCAATTTATTCAATTAATACAATACACCACCTTCAATCATCACTTTATCAATATTAGTACTTATCTAATAATATATGTATTTAATTTTATTCTTGTTCAATAGCTATTTAACCAGTGCAAAAGTAAAATCACTGCCTTAAAATAACACAACCACTATAAGAAATTGATGGATGTGGTAACGCGAAATTTTCATCTCCAACTTCATTAATTTGTTTAGTCGTATAAATCCACACCAGTGAGGGTATAATGCTAAAAATTAATATTAAGGTCAATAACATTTATGGTACTTTTATTTGTAATTTAAAAAACTGCAAAATAAAATAAAATACAAATTTGTTTCCTTGTCAGCCTAATGTTTACAAATATATTAAAAAACAACACCCCAAGTTTTAAATAAAATTCAGTAAAAATGTCGTAATAAATCATAAGAAGGCATTCAATGTTATTGGCGCCATCGACGGCGCATTCCACATCATTCAACCCTCCGCATTTAAGCACAGCATCCATTTATTTTCGTAAGACAAGTGGCTGCTAAATTCGAATTTAAGCGCCTGTCACATAGAAATAATAAACTGACACACTTACACTTGAATACTATTTGTTTGTCACATAATTTTTTTCAATGGACCAAAAGCACCATAATTTATCATTTAAAAATTTTGAATGCTTTAACTATTCAAATTATTAAAAAATATCAACAAAAACTATGAAGGTGTAATTCCTTTTTTTATTGATTGTAAAAGTAAAGCTTACAGGAACACAAGCAGTGCAAATAAAATATGCAAATGGCTTTTCTAATTGTTAATAAAATATTAAAAGGAAAATTTTATTAAATAAATGAAAAAGTGTGTTGCAAAGATCCATGCTTCTTTTGTCAAAATAAAACGCGTTTGTATTGTTTGATCTGCACGATTGAAAAATAATAAAATAATATAGTCCTGACCTCTTCAAAAAGGCATTGTAACGAAATTGAAAGCCGAAGACACAACATTAACCTTTTGATTGTAAGATTCAGGCTGCTCTGGTACCAGAAAATTATGATAGTAGCTGACTACGATACGGAATAGTGGAAATATGGAGGATCTATTAGCAATTTATGTTTTTAAAATGTAATCTTTTGATTCGCAATCAGCGATCCCTGAACCGTCATACAATATGTTTTAATTTAGTATGATTATTTGAAAAACAAAATGTTGTTTTCTTATGTTTAGAGAAAAGCGTACACCCTAATGCACTCATATACGTACAAATGTACAATGCACTTATATCTGCATTCCATAATATTCTCATTAAATTTAGATACAAAATTTGCCCCACTTCGTGCTTTTATTGTGTCACACCGCAAAGACATTAGTGGTGGTGGCCAAAGCTATCAACAAAAACCCAAAAAACTCGTACAACTCAATCAAGCCTCACAACTGAATGTAGCAATCAATTGGCTTATTTATGCATTCGTTCACACATACGTTGGCATAATTGGGTGACTTTCTATTATTATTTTAAATTAAATAATGTCTATGCATGACAACGATATATCCACATTAAGCCCACATATTAATTATAAGCTTTCAGGTTTAAATAAAAGCTTGTGCAGTCAAGCCTATTAATGCGCTTAAATTGAGCTTAGGTCTGTGAATTGACTCCAATTCACTAAATTCCAACTTAAATTGAAATGAATGCCATCCACTAAATTCAATATAATTGTGCACCAAGTATAAGCTTTTCAGGCACGCAAGGGTTAACCAAAAAAGTTCATATCTACAAGTTTGTAAATCATTTGCAATGAATAACTCATAAATTCATATTAAATTTTTAGGTTTAAATTTGAGAATAGTTGCGTATTCCGGAGCGGACTGACAAACACAAATATAGTGATGCATGCAACAAAAACAATTTAATACAAAAAGTTAATAATGTTCATTGCTTTTAAATGCCTAAGTTAAGGAGTAGCAGCCGAAATTTAAGAAAATCATTCTTACTCTTACGCACAACACAGCATAACATCATTGACATAACCATAAATTGGCATTGCCACGTGCACGGCACCGTTCTCGCAATTCATTATGCACACTTAACTGGCGTTTAGTTTGTTTTATGGCTTCTTTGAAAGAGCGTTAAAAATTCACTTCATGGTTTCTAAAATATTTGTGTTTAATTTCATTGCCTTTCGCTTAGCTACCTGCTTTGGTAAGTTTAGCGTGAATGTCAGTGCCGCGTTAATGTGTCATGGTACACGGAGCCGAAAATGTGTTTCAATACTTTATTTTTCTTCGACTTTTCTCCCTTGTTTCTTAATCTTTTTGTTTTATTTTGTTGCTTGCTTCTCCCTACGTCTTAATATTTTCCCATTCCTTGTCCTTCTGTTTTTGTTTTGTATCGGTTTTTAAAGTTTACTTCTAGATCACTGATATATTTCTTCTCTCGGTTGCCCTTCAATGTCTAAAGTATTATCACGGGATTCATATTACCAAAAAAAAGTTCTTTCGATCAACTCTTTCGACAATAGTCGAAGACCAATTAAGGGCCTCTTGAACCCAGTGGCGGAATAGATACGTGTTAAATCCTCCTTAAATAAGTATAACCGTACCTTAAGGCATATTTTTGTATACTCTTTGTTGCCCTGACGCAACTGCTAACTTTGGCTCAATAGTTCCTGCGGCACTGGTGCATACATTCGTATGTTATTTACGCCGATAAAATTTGGGTATGTGATAATATAGTACCTATTTCACTGGAAAGTGACTTGCTGTGTTGGGAAACAACAGACTCAAGGCTCTTGATGATTAACAAGATGTGATAAAAAAGTGATATAATAGTGATAAAAAGAAGAATTTGCCTGTGTAAGAATAATGAATGACAACACACATTTCTATAATTAATGGTTTTCGTCATTTTTGGAAAAACTATTTACTATTGTATGCGGAATTAATGCTAAACTTTTTGGGATTTATAATGTGTAACAAGACAGCACTAATCGGTTTGGTTTATTAAAAAATATGGAAAATTCCCACACCCAAACAAATACGCATCCATAAGAATTTATATGCGAAATCTCCGCTACATCAAAGAAACACTTGCCTATGGAACAGGTGCAGCCATAACTAAAATTATAAATCACGTCCACGAGCTAATAAAATATGTCTTCCGCTAATGCTGCCCACACATTACCAAAATTTAGTAGATATGTATCTATATAAAAAATTAAGTATTCGAAAAATAAATATTTTTTTAAATTTTAAAATTAATCTAACAAACGAAACACAAATTCCAAACCCGCTCTCTTTGTGTGATGTATTTATGTGAGAAGAAATACTTAAGAAGCATGATGAGTGGGAAATATCGAAGAGTGGAAATTGCAAAAGCCTCCAAATTTTATTCATGGAATGCGATGATTGTTGTTGTGTTATTTTTTAATTAGTGTCTACGCTTACGAATTTATCAATTCACATATGGTCGATGAGACAGCAAACCTATTTTATGCAAATTTTGACTTATTGGGTTAAAAACTCGATTACCTGTCAATGTGGCTCTCACATTCTTCGGCTTTGTTAGATTCATACACTTTTTGGATCTTATCAGTTCAGTGGGGCTGCAACCTTGCTTATACTATCGGCTACACCACGTCTTTGTTGATTTCAGAGCTGCCTAATTCAGAAGTAGAGTCCAGCCGGTTTTTGAATGCTTTCTAGAACAGGACATGGATAGTTTTTAAAATCCGGGCAGTTATTCTCTATCTTCTGAGCTATGGTCATCAATGAAGTATTTTCGGTAATTGAACTACTTGAATTAAATTTCAAAATCGTGGAAAAACTAGCCAGACCCTGGATTAGAAAAACTAGGGCGGCGCAAACTAAGAAAAACCTAGGCAAACCCATTACAGGTTTAGTGACTTATACCCAGCTCGCGAATTGAACAATCGTGGAGATAGTAGTCGGTGCCTTATAGAACTTCCAAGATATTCTAAGAAAAAACTTTCCAAGCGACTTGCAAAATATACGATAAATTTCCCGTAATTTGAGAAACTTGAGCCCTCCATGACAGGGCCTAGAGTTGTCAATTGATGCACCCAGAATGTATAAAATTATATAAAAATGTTTGGAAAAAGTTGAGTTTTGCATCGTCCGGCCTCAGGGGGAAGATAGGTGCGAGGTGACTTAACCCCCCTGATGCTTCCAATTGGCGTGTGTTATTGCTCAAGAGGAACACGGATCATGCCTGCTGCACCATGGTCTGACATGTAAATGCGCCAGTCAATGAAAATGACACATTTAACCAAACGCAGATTAGCCTTCCACTTGTAATTTGATGCTTACAAAATGATAGACCAAAATCTCATATCCGACGAACTCATTTCCATTTAATAATTTATTAAATCGTTCACTTTCTCTGGCTTTACAATAATTACAATGTAAATTGTTGTTGTTGTTTCGTATGCGTGAGTGATTCGTTTTACTCTCTGTGCAGTCGGTGGTGAGCAGATGACATTTACTTTTTTATTGCTAGTTTTAACTGATAAAATAAATAAATTTAATATTAATTTGTTTATTTTCTTCTGTCGTTTGCTTTTGCATTGTCGCAATATTTGTTGTAGTTGCATGCGTTATATTGCGGTATATCCGTTTCCCACAACGGAGAAGACAAGAAAGCAAATGCAAAAAAAAAAAAATAACAATGAAATAAAGTAAAACAATAAAAGTGCAATCACTTATACATATTTACATATACATACATATGTTTGTACATATGTATTTATAAATGTATAAATGTAATTTTATGTAAAAACATACAAATCAACGCACGCATGAATGTAACCAAATGAGCGCCAAACAAAAGAAAATGCAACGCTGGACAGCATTAAATGTCATACAAAGTGCATATGTACCTACATATGTACTATGTACAGTGGGACAAAAAGCGCTTTGAGGTGGTGAAAACAATGAAGAGGTGTGAACAAAAAGTCAAACAAAAAACGCAACCTTTTTTGTTGGCTCAGCCATGATTTGAATATGATCATGACGACTTTCTTATTGAAGATGTGACGATGAAAGCTTCAAGTAAGATTGAAATTCGAGGGAGTATTGTTTAAGCGACATACATACATATGTACATAAGCTACGGTTATTTCATTCGTTTGTTTTATTTGCTTTGCATGCTATTGTAATTCGCAATAAGCTTATAAAATATTTCGAAGATATAGTTTATGGTTTGGAAAGCCATGGAAAGTGTGGTTTTTCATACAGAACATAGCACCTGAGCCAAATAATAAAATAAAATAAAAAATAATAATAACATTAAAAAACAACTCGCCTTCTCTAAAGCTTAGACAAGTATCATGTTAGCAAACAAAATATTTTGCACAACGATTATAAAATTTAATCAATCATTTTAGAGTGCAGTTGCCTGACGTACCAATGTTCAAGTCAGGGCAGATAAGAGTGCATCAATGGTCGCCAGCTGTCATACTGTTTTTCCTTTAGCAAAATGTCTATCTTTCTTTTGTCAGTTATTGGGAAGATTTCAATTTGGAAGAGAAGCTTCGACTATAAACGAACTAATATAACAAAAATATTTATATGTAAATGTTCGCTATCTTTAGGTGCATCTGACCCACAGTGCCTCGGTGCAACGTTTGCCTGCGAGAAAATAAAAAATAAAAAAAAACAAAAAAAAAACCATTGGGCATTTGTCAACAAATGCAAAATGTTTACTTAAAAAGAAGAGCAAGAGTATGTGTAACACTTACTTCAGAATTTTGCACTCAATTTTAAAATATTTTTAATTACCTCAATTCAGTGATGCTGCGAAAGACTTGCTTGGCTATAATAATTTCCACCAAAGTTTTTTTGAAGACTCTGCCAAAATTTGTATCACTTTTTTGTTGCTTTCAACTTTTTTATTTAGGTATTAATAAATTTCTTAATTCAAAATTTCACACTTGCGTGTCGCAACACACACATTGACGTCGATCTTCGACTTTTGAATTTTTAATAATATTTTTTTCGCTTCTCAGCACATCTTCACCCTTTCACAAATTTGCGTTTTAACTGCTTGTTTTTATTTATTTTTTATTTTTTTGTTGTTGACTTTTTTACTTAATTTTTAATTTCTCTTATTTAAAACTCGTTAACTTTGACTTTGTAATAAACTCGTGATTTTTATTGCCATATCGTCGATGGGTTGTGCTTGATTAAATTTTATTTTATTTTTTTTTTTTACACTAACACTTTAAATTTTGTAGACAAAATTGTACGCACACACAGAATTTAAAGAAATTTTTAATTGAAAACACATACATATGCAACACAAAATGTAGCTTCTAGATTTCTTTACTGATTCTGTTTTGTGATTAATTCGTAATTTATTTATTTATGCTTTTTTCTTGATTATCAATATTTTTTTTTGTTTTTGAAATTTGTTTCTCACTTGAAAATACATTTGCCGATCATACATCCTCTCGAAACGGTATCTCGTTTTTGACTAAACTACAGTTGCTTGACGTTATGATGGAAATGCATAAGCAGAGCGTAAAATACGCCATCGGCTGAGACCAGAGACGAGTCACTGCCGAAGATCGCCCACAAAAGAGATACTCATGTAAATATGCATAGTTGATGGCCTGCAAATACCAAAGAAGAAAGGAAAATTCTGTTAGTGCGGTCTGTTGTTGGTCAACGTGTTTACGATCTGTATAAGTGGAGAACGGCAGAGTGCTCCAGAGCATAACCGATTTTGAGTAGAGAGTAGTTGATCGAGCGCGGAGCGAAAAAAAATTTGTTATCAAACTAGGGATTGCAGCGTAGCTTCAGCTGTTGCAGTACCTAACAAGTTCTATTTATTTTTTCTATAACCAAATAATTTTTTTTGTTTTGAAATCAATGTCCAGGTTTACAAATTAAATTTATTTAAACCAAAAAATGTATCACATGTTAGATTTTTTTTTTTTTTTCATTATAGTAAAAAAATTCAGAGGCCTCTGCAGCATTATCACCCACGCATACAGACAAAACATACTTACCTACGTATATGTATATGCGTGTGTGTATGTTTGTATGTCAATACCTGCATCCAATACTAATAGCTAAACACCCTGCAGGAAATCGATTTACCACTATACATATGTATGTATCTCTCTGCATATTGAAATAAATACTGAATGCTTGACTCGATAAATTCAGCTTAAGTATAAAGTTTCCATTTTTACAACATCATATTTTATATTTTTAATAAACAGCAAATAGTTAGTATCATAACGTTGGTCTGATGTTTTTAGCCATGAGAAAGAGCAGAGCAATGGAAAAAAGTCCCTTTATTTTATAGATATCTTTCTAAAATTTCGTGGATTCTCTTGCATCATTTTTGAATAAAATTTTATAAAAAACAAACACAGTTGTTTATTTTCACTACAATTACATTGAACACAGCTGTATATTTTAATCCCAGAAAAGAAAATACCGACAGTTAATTTTTACTGAGTAAGCAATTCAGGAACAAAGTCCTCAGAATCATGGAAGCTGCGAAAAGAAGTTAGAAGGATAATTTTTAGGAAGATTTATAGTGCTTACCTTAAATCTTACTTAAAACATTTTGTAATTGACTTAAAGTTAATTGTATTTCCTGCAGGGTAATTACACAAATGCATACATATGTACATAAGCGCTTTACACACACATCTACACCCAATATCAAAAACTAAGTCAAAACTTATGAGAGTTTTGCTCAGCTGTTCTATGCTCGTTCTTTTGTTTTTGTCAGATCATATGATTTAACAGCGCTTTACAGGTTGCTATTGCTAAGTGAGCGCAGTGAGTAAAGAAAATTGCGAAGAGGCAACATACCGAACTGTTGTTAACAGAAATTTTTAATATCGTAAATGTTAAACTTGGGGCATAAATATTAATATTATTTATTGTAATCAATAAAATAATTATTTTAATTCTGGTTAAATTTTTTTTTTTTTAATTAGAGAGGTCGAGATTCCTACAACCTATTTCTATTTTAAAAAGTAGATATATTCGATTATACTTACGTTTTGTTTAAGAATTGCAACAATATGCTAGCAAATATCAGTTTTTGACAATGTGAATGCACTGCTCTAGAAAAATGTGCATAAGATCATGTCCTTCTGGCAGTGCAATCGCTTCACGAGTGCAACCAATTGCTATAGGAAACCCAAACAAAAAACTACCAAGCCTTCAACCCATTTCAATTTCAGCCACCAAAACGTGACCTAAATAAGCAAGTGCGAATAATTTGAAATATCAAAGAAACAGAAAAAATCAACACTAAAAAATGCAGTGCCGGATTAAACTCATGTGGGCCTAACTGAAAATTCCTAAGTAGACCGATTTTGTTTTTCTATATCAATTAAAAGTTTTTGAAACTACATACAAACATTTTTGAGCGTTTAGGATATATAAGGCATTTTTAATTAAATGTTCAAAAGGAAAACCGAGGAATTAGAAAATCATACCAATGTTAAAAGTTTGATTACTGTAGAATGCACTACCTAAAAAAATGATTTTGGAACTTATTTGTGACATTTGTATTTCCCATGAAGCTATGTATTTACTTTAATGGTTTGGCAGTCGGCAACTTTTACACTATTTTTTTTTTTTTTTAATGAATACATAACTTAAAAAAAAAGTGTTTTACTAGCCCTAAAACTGCCAAACTCAGAGCAAAATTCCTCTGTCTTACTTTTTCCCACCATAAGTCGCCATACCACTTGCTCAACGTTCTCTGACTTAAGAAATGCTATTCGCGGTCCCCCAAAAGTCCTGGGCCTGTAGAATTCATAGCTCCTGCGAAGTATTGAAGCGCTACTGAAAATGCTATGCGCAAACTATACCGAAATAAACATAACTTAAATAATTTATACACCATGCAATATATACAGTGCGAGAATAAATACGACCGGAAATTTTATTATCGTATTTTCGATTTGCATTTTTAAATTGTAAAACTTAACACAATTCAATATATTTATAAATAATCTCAACAAAACACGAAAAAAAAGCATAATTTTTTGGGCGGCGGAAGGCAATCGTAAAGTTGAAATGTTTTTTAAAATATGATATAAACTGGGAAATGAGGTTTTCATGCTCGTAAATTACAAAACCGTCGAAAAGCGCACTCAAAAAACAATTATGGACATTAAATAAATAAAACTCGGCAAAAAAGTTGTTCAGCTGTGTGGATTGCTGGTAGTTTGCTCTGCAAAAATTTGTTTACAATTGGAGATTTTTCAGCTGCATAATAACAAGGCTCAACTTACAAAACCTTAATGCAATATTAAATATGTTTACGATCTACATACATATGTATGTATTGTATGTTTGTGTGTTTTACATGTACGCGTATTTAATCTGGGTAAATACATCTACAGAAGAGAATATATCAAATATGAAAAACCTGAAACAATTGGAAAACAATACGAGTATGCGTCGAGATAAAAAATGACTTATGGTTTTTCAATGTTCCCAGTGTTAACCGAATAATATTTACTTATAGGAATGTGTTCTTACTAGAGACAAATAGTTAGCCGCCAGTTACCCTCATACCACAACAGTTCGCTGTACATATGTATGTAGACTAGCCGTTCAGCAGTTTCCAATACGATGCAATTACCAGTCACTTCATAAGAATGCTTGACCATCATCACTGGGCGATAGACCCCAGTACACAATAGCCGAAACATGCTAGCCTCTTGGGGTGCCAAGCTTTTTATCGAGCATGTTTCCTAGGCTGAAAAGTATACCAAGCTGTATGCAGACATGAATAAAAGTAGTTCAAAAAATTAAAAAGCTGCCATCGCTGTTATGCGAAGGAAGAAAGATGAGTCGCCCCAGAATGTAAAGTTAGTATGCACTTTGAAGTTCTTAGTTCTAGCGCGTCCTGGGGTCCGGCAGACCGGATCACAGTCTTTACAACTAACAATGGCGCCACGAGCCTCTCCGGCACCACACTACTTCCATTAACTTATCACTATGTATACGGACAAGAGCCATTCCGAAAAACAGCACGACGGACTTGGGTTTTTCCGTCAGTCCCAAAACGCAACATAAAGGCACTAGGTATTATTAAACGGATTATACACGTAAATTGCCCCATTTGCGTTTAGTCAACTCGACTAATTTCCCCCCCTACGACACGTTTGGGTAAGCCCAACAAACCTGACCTCGCACAATGGCATCTGCAAAGTCAAAAAAATTAAGAAATTCCCATTTTTATGACGCATTTCACACTTTAACCCAAATCTATTACAGAGTGTCTATGCTGAGTTCAAAAAATGGATTTCCTTCTCCCAACAAATTAACACTAAACATTCCAATTAATAAAGTAAACAAAGTCCAATGCTGGCGTAACGTGAACGAAGACAATCAAAAACGATGTTCAACAACTTCATTCAAGTTCACAACTAAAAAGCAGGTCGAATGCGATTGCGCGTTGGTGTGGGAATCAAATTCTGTGGAGTGGGGGGGACGGAAAGGGGGCGTGTTATGTATCGCGTGAAGTCACCATATTACAAGTAATTGTAATTTGTCATCATTCGTGCAGAGCAACCAAACAAATGAAGAAAAGTGGCTAACCGCACAGACCCACCGCCATGAAGTGGCTTATAAAGGGAATTGCATTAATTCATGCCTTCATACCAGAGACCAATTACTTAGATTTATGCTTGAGATACAACAAATGGCATTGCCTGTGGGCATCCTCTCGCTTCTCCTCCTCATGCCAGCTTGCATTCATATTCAGATGTTAAGTGCATTTGTGTTGTTTAATGTATTTAAGTGATGTTCATTCAAATAAATGTCTACATATGTCGCTACATACATACATACAAATATCATACATCCATATCTCTGTTGCCTTTTAGGCTTTGATGGCATTCAGCTCTGAATTTTAATGAATATGAGTGGATATTAATCGAAATTTGAACGCTTCTTTGTTGCTGGCGGGATTATGTGTGGGCTGCCGTTTAGTAAGAAGATATGTAATTACTTAAGACTTCACTTCTTGCTCCAAATGGATGTACATATGTATCTAGATACATACTATGATGCAAATTTTAACACTTTCCCTCGACAATCCCGAAATTTATCGGGTTTTGGTATACGCTATTCTCCAAAAAAGTGAATAAAGTGTGTGCTCAACTTTTCAAGCTTAAAATATGTAAATATGTAGTTTTTGGTTCGAACTGAAAGTTATATCATTAGCATATCGGTCCCCCCGAATTCTTTCTAAAACAAATATTTTTATGAATTTTTTTGAGTGGATCATATTGGATAAAATATTTGTACTTATCAGGTCAATAAATGTTAAATAAATTTCTTCTTACAGAATATGTTGTATTTACATAAAAAAAAACTCTAATTAAATAAAAAAAATGACAAATGCGTCGATAGTGGGTATATAAGAATCAATTACAAGAAATTGATTACTCCAAAAAAAAAAATGTTGTTAAGTAATATTCGCCTGTGCGATTAAAATAAGCACACATAAATAATTTTAACTTACACATTCCTAATTCAGAAAGTTGTAAGAAATCCCATTATTTCCACATCTAAAAAATTCCGGGATTGGCATCCCTAATATATCGACGGTTGAGTGACAGGTCAACTCATTTCATAGTATTTTTAAGATCGTCTTATTTCGACAGGGCTTTTTCCAAATCTTTTCTAAAAAAGAAATATTCTAATCTTCTGCTTAGCCGTCGATATGCGAGTATTATTGAAAAAATTTGATTTGGTTGAGATATCGGAAAGTCCATAACTAGGCGTCAGACTTTGACTTTAGCGCAAAATGCAGACCCAGTCTCAGGTGACAGGATAACTAAAGTATCAGAAGGTCTGGTTATAATGGTAGCAAGTAGTGGGAACCAAATGTGAAGAATATAATGAAGAAAGCCTCCACGAAACTCTACCCATGGTGATGCGTACGTCGGACATAACAAGACTTGTCAGTTCATTGAAGAAATGTCCGTTACAAATTGTTTTTCTGTAAGTGGGGGGGCGGAATACCTTCTCTGATAGCTTACTTACTTATAAAAAGTTTCGATATTCAAAATTGTTATTTTATTTCAAAACATCTTGAGCAAAGTGTTATAATCTACTAAATTTAATGATTTCTGTGAAAAGCACAACCGACTTTATTTGCATAGAGCGATAAATTCTGTTTTGCATGCCTCCGAACAAACAACCACCCAAAAGAATAAATATTTATAGAAAAGTGCAAAGCTGCGGAATACCACCTACAACAATAAACATTTACTATTTACCACCCATTAACCAACGAATTGGCGATACGATTGCTGCTTTTCTCTTCTCGAACCATTTTTCGAGCATTCGCCAATAAATAATAGCGTTAAACGTACATATGTAGGTGTGTATGTATGTATGTATTTGTATTTGCTTGTAAATAAAGAAAATCAAATAGTACGCGTGCCAAAATAAATTATCGATTTTCTTTTATTCTTACGAAATTCGAATTCCCCGCTGGTGTGAGTTTACAATCATTAGTGAAAAAGAAATGCAAATATACATACATATGTACATATGTATATATATGTATATGTATAGCTATAAGTATATGTATACACTCGTCTTTATGTGAATTGTAAGCACTTCTGTGGATAACTGCTTACTTTTGTGAAGGGGGTTTCATTTCTACTTTAGTAGATTCACTAGCACTCCATCATCTATGCTAACTAAGCCGCTTAGATTTGCTCTTCTTCTGCTTTGCTACATTATCAAGTAATTTCAGCCAAGCACGCCATCTCCAAAGTAGTCGTACAAACTGACACCAAGGGCATATGAGTGGCTCAGTGCCATCCTTGCCTAACCCTCGAAATTTCATATATGGAGTTATTATGCTATACTACTTAGAAATGCTCCAAACTATCCGTGCCAAAGTTGCACATCCCTAATTTTTGAACAAAATTATTAATTAATTTAATTAAATGTTTCAAACCTTCCTAAAAAGGCTGATTAATTTTTAATTACCTATTAACTTTGTCACTAATTATTAGGAAATGACTAAAATGAGGCTTAGGCAAGGATGGCACTGAGCCACTCATATAGGAAATAGAAATATTTGAAATAAAATGGGTTTCATTATCTTCAATACTCAGCTGAAATTATCCAACTAATTTTCTTACAGTACTTTAGTAAAGATTGAAAATATTTATTCTTCATACCCAAGACCCCCATACCTCACTTGTACGGACTGCCCACGCCACTGCGTCTTTTACTACATAAATTTAAATATCGAGTAGGTATGTACATACATATGTGTGTATTTGTGTTTGTATGCTTTTATTGATTTGTGGGAAAATCGAAAACGAAAATAATTAAAATATATGTAGACACTACTTGCTAGTTTATTTTATGGTGTGAAATGATTTTCCCAGCAAAATGTTTATTGCCACCACTTTATGTTGTGCAAGTTTTTGTTTCTATTTTTCTGACAGCTTTTTGGCGGTCGCTTGCTATTATGGTTGTTTATAGCGTTTTTCAGCAAAACAATCTCCTGACAATTCACTCAGCTGAAAAGTACGCAAATTTGCATTTTCAATTAATTTTGAATGGAAATTTTTCGAAAAATGAAGCAAATCAATTCTTATAGAGGCAGATATGGAGAGCAACAATTTTCGATTTTAAATTTTCTATTTTGCGCCGCTTTGATGGAGCCCACAATGCTTCTATCGTTTTGTTGTTTTGCATATTGGCAACACATTTTGACACATATATTGAAGATTGATGAAATTACACGATACTGCACTCATAGGTATTTAGCATATTTGGTGTATTCAAGTCTGACTGTTTATCCAGTTTTCTATTTGAAAACATAAATTATTTATAAAATATCCATGACTATAAATGTAATTGCAGCGCTATATCAAACCCAGCAAAAAATGCTATGAGCCTAGGGTGCGCCTGGAATGAGCCACAAAGGAGGATACGATTAATGCCCTCTTTCTGCCCATACGGGTACATTGCACTCCTCTCAGCTCTTATGAGGGAGTTTCACTTAGAGTGCATTATCATAGATATATTTAATTATTTTAAGAAACAGCGATTTATTTCGAAATAGTATAGAAAGCTCTCACACAGAACTTTCCTTCCATATCCATTACATCTGCTAGCCACTTCACGGTTCCATTGTCCAAAAAGAGTCCCGCGAACTTACCCCTGCGGGTAGGGGTTAAGAAAATGCCCGCGGTAGGCATACCGGTCGTAAAAGGCGACTAATATGCACAAAGGTAATGATGTGCAACTCGATGGTTGATCCACGGACATGATGCCTCTCACCTCTCTCTACCCATCTTCTCTTTCCTTTCGGAAGGAGGGATGACATGACCTAGAAGGTTGCACTGGTTATACCAAATCGCTCCCACGACAGTCGGGCAGTACCGCAAGGGAGTACCGGAGCGTACCGGATTCATATCCGGCCAAGGACTGTTAATTCGACAACACTCCTCAAAACCATCGGGGAGTGATTTTGTTGCTAAAACAACAACAACAACAGTCCCGCGAACTTCTGCACAATGCTCCATACTTTTAACTGAAGACCAGCACACGTCGTAATTAAATCCCATTTTCCAACAAACTTCGACGCTTTTCGCTTTACACTTTTCCATTACGGATTCATTTAAGATTACGCCTTCTTGCAAAACTTAATACAAAATTTACAAGTGCGTAAGCGTCCCACAAAAAGCTTTTGATTTTTCTGTTGCTCTGTTGCAACTTCGAATTGATTGCAGCAACCACAAAAGTGTGTCAGTACATGGCACACCCGCCTGCAATAGGATTTACCTTCATCCATTTTTATTGCGCGTGTGCATTACCACCATCTTACATCACTTTCGTTTGAGACACTTGAACTGTACTTATTTATACTGCACCATTGGTTATTTCGGGCACTTTCCACTTATTACCATTACCTTCATTGTAGCCACTTTAAGCTCTCGCAGAATATTTCGTAATTCAAGTTTTATTACGCAGTTTACCCAACAGCCAGCCTCTTTGGTTTGGCGCGCAAGTGTCTTTTTGGGTGCAATTCCCTCAGTTGGTTGGGTGGTCCAGTTGGTGGGTGGAGGCTTGCGCCACAACGATCCGTTCACTGTGCTGCTGCTGCTGCTTCTGCTCCAGCTGCTGGTCAAAAAGCTTTATTTTTTATTACCGCAATATGTGTGAAATATGGTCAAGTGGCTGCCTTTACTGCTGCAGCATCCACTTTACCATTTGTTCGCTGTTCTTACTTTTGTGTTTCTTCTTCTTCTTCGTTTTGGGTTTCTTTCGCAATTGCAATGTAATTTTGTTTATTTTATAGCTGCTTCTTGTTGTTATAACTTATCAGTGATGTTGTTGTTTTTTACCCATAACAGCATTTCCGCGTTGTATGAATGAAATAAGAGTCACAGCAACAATAACAACAAAAACAATACCACCATTGACATATGAAGCCCAAAAATCAATTAAAGCTCTCTGCTGCTTTTACTGTTGCAGAGTTTGTGGTTGGCTGTTGTTGTAGTTGTTGTTCGATATCTTCGCTTTTCTTTTCTTTCTTTCGTTTATGTGTTTGTGAAGATCTTGCAGCTGCAGTTAAGCAATTCATTTTTCGCTTGCATTTTTATCATTTGCTGTGTGGGAAGTTCAATGTTCTTTAAACGCAAAAAGAATTAATTTTCGTGTTGCTGAGAAAATTCTTGTTGTTGTTGTGTAAACCATATTTCGCCTACGCGCTGTCTGGGCTCAGCCTGGAGAAGTAAGAGTTTTATTTACTACAGTCCCCCGATCGAAGTTGATGTTTCTTCTAGGACCATAAATATTTTAAACAGATGAATGAAAAAAAATTGTTGATCGAAAGGTCCTTAGCATTTCTGACAGTATAAGTGAAGTTCCATAAGTAGAGGTGTTATGTTATGTTGAAATAAGCTTCCCGTTTCAAAATTAAATCAATTTCCTCAACTAGGCTTGCCTTAAAGCTAAAAAATTTTTGCTCTAGTAACTCGTTCCAATATTTCGCATTCGAAAAAACAAAAGCATCCACTTTATGACAAAATCTTCTCTCCACCTCTTTTGCTTATATTTTCATCGTTACTTTGTTTGTAATACTTACTAAGTACTTCGGTTTCGTGCGTCATCATTTCGTTGAACGAAAACATTTTGTCTTAAGTGCATTTTAATTAAAAACGAAATTCAAAAATTGTATGCAAAGCACTTGAGTTGATGTCTTCGGTGGTTTTTCTGCAAACCATACTTTAAGTTTATACCTGAAAGTGCACCCCCAGCTGCCTTCGTTTTGTGTCCTGAACTTGTATTTCCATTATTGAGTTTGGGTTTTTTTTTTTGTGTCATGCAAAAGTTGGCCATTATGGTCAAACATTTACCACCGAAACAGTTCAAATAAATTTAGCTGAGTTCAGTTGAGGTCCTAACAACTTAGAACTTTGGTTCAATTATTTTGTGTTTCGGTTTTTTTTTTTTTGTTGCTTGTTATGGTAGGTTTTTGAGCTTTGTCTTTGTTTTCTGTGCTTATTCTAGCTTTGTTGCTCTTATGAATATTTTGAAAATTTATTTTAGTTTCTTTTCTACTTCTTACTTTTTAAAATAATTTATTTTGATGCACAATTTTGTAGCAATTTGCTTGGTTAAGAAATGGGCTTCGTGCTTTTTTTGGAGAGAAACCGTAAGAAATGGTTATTCTCTAAGTGTCTGGCCGAACAAGCTTTGGAGATGTATTACAAATAAACACACTCTGGTTGTTTTAGAGAATTTGATTAAAAATTATATGCTGCATCCTAGGCAACGACAACAACCATATTGAGCGGTAGTCACTCGTTTACCCTTCAATAGGCAGATTGGCCACTTGGTCCACGCCGAACATATGTACCTAGTTTGTTTTATGAAAAATTGTTATTTAAATTATTTATATTTTTACTTTTTAATAATGCAACTCAGATTCTCCTTCCTATCGTCCCACTTTCCAAACAAAACCTATTTTCAGTTTAACAAAAATCTGTTTTCCATCTTTCACAATCCCATAAAACTTGCTTGATCGTTTTCCATTTGTGTGATTTATCGACGGTATTTAACAGATCTGCGCACTTTTAATTGAAATCCGCCCAATTTGCATATTTGCTTTCATTCACATATACATACATACTTACTTACAAACACATAAACATGCAGACTTATTAAAATCCATATGTTTGTAACAATTAATATTTTCTTTTTGATAGCCTTTTGGCCATCACCTCTATAAGTAATTTGCTTATGTTTAAAATTGATAATTAATAAAAGATACTTTCGAAGCAGATTTTAATTGCGCGCTTGCGATGAAAGTGGGTGAATATGTTGGAGGTATTGTTTTCGCACTTATGGCCATAAATACAAATTAGCCATCTGCCAGTGAAGCATCAAACTAGTCACAAAACATGCCAGCTTACAGCTATTATGCTCCACCTGCTCTCAAACTGGTCCGAAAAAGTCAAAATCTCTATCATAAAAGTAAAAATTTTCGCGCTATCTTGAAGGTTAGGAGAAAGAAAAAAATAATACTGGTCACTACTTTGTAGATGCATGCAAAACCATTGCTCCAACCTTGACTCTCTTCTATTTAAATTTAAATGATTTCCATTTCACAGTTCCAACTTAATTTTAACAGTTTCAGTAGCTTGCTTACCTATACAAAAAAGAGGCTATTGACTTACTAGTTTGGTTTGGCATTCACACTAGTTTTGAAGTAGCTAACAACTAGTTGGTTTTAATGCAGGGTAGTTGAAGAAGATGTGAGACATGTGGGCACTCATAAACATCTGTTGTTTTCACATTTTAAAATAATAACACTTGTTTGCATACTTTTCCTGACGTAGTAATAAATCCATTAAAGAAAGAAGATTACTTTCGCGAATATTTACATTAAACATGCTTCTTGGGAGAATTGAACTAAGATATCAAAATATTACATGTGCGAAACTACTAAGCAATGAGCCAAAAATCTTAAATCGAGTTTTTAAAAGTTACTTTATTGCAATGAAATTCATGTGTGTGTTTTCTCATTGAAAAAATAGAATTTATTCCTAATTTTCTATTGGATAGTTTTTTGGACTCTGTGAAAATATGAAGTTCTGGAACAAATTCTGAGAAAGCTCATACCGCGGCTGTCTTATACATAGTCCGGTTTGAATCCTTTGCTAAAATATTTTGATCTTCAATCCCAGCCCAAGTAATCTTTTAGTTAGTCCATGATATGTTTATTTATAAAAACAAGATGCCAATTCAATACAAGCTAAATCCAAATATCATAACAAAGTGTTTCTATTCACCAAATACAAAATTCAATTCCTTCATAAAAGCAATGAAATCGTCAATTTGACTTCTTTTTTCTGACTTTGGATTCAAATCAATGCTAATCCTACCAGCCAACTAAATCTAAATTGACTAAAACAACAACTGAGCAGGGGTTGGGTATTTGTAGATATCTGCGCAGCATAACAACGTACATATGTCGATGATGAAACCATCACAGCTTCCGCACTGATTGCTTTCATAGCAACAACATGAATCAAAAATCCTGCAACATTAAGGCATCGAAAGAGCAATTGACAACTTAATACAATGAAAAATAAAATCTAAATAAACGTAGCATTAACACCCACCACCCACTACATACCCCTTACATGTTATCAATACACTCTCTATGCCGCATAAGTATGTTTGCATTGATAGTCCAAAACATAAACGAAGTGCAGATAAAAAATTTAATGGAAAAATTCTTCTCGGAAATGGTGTAAAAAATGAAATGTTCGATATTGTAAAAATCAAAAGCAAAAAATCCTACATGGCGTATTGACAGGCCAGAATCCAAACATGAATAACAGTGGCAACAACACTGTGAACAAAACTCAAGCAACAGCTACGTCGAAAACATACATACATACAACACAAAAGAGCAAACGAAATTTGTTTAAAGCAGAGTAGGGAGTTACGAGACATTAGGAGTAACTTTTCAGCAAAAAAAAAAGCTCAATGGCAAGCTACAGTCCAGCTTTTTTTAGTTACATACCTATGTATGTATGTATGTATGCGTATCTAGGAGCATAAGGGTGATAGCTGTTTCTGGAAACGTAATCGTTCTATTTTTCAATTTCTACTTATTGCATATAAGGATTCGACAGTGAAAAGTAAAGACAGTGCTCTCTTTTGTCTTCTTCAAGATTTTGTTGAGGCGGCAGTTTTGGAAGCGGAAAATACACGAAAAAAACATGGACTAGCCAACGAAGCCCCTTTTTTGGATTGTGCTGAAGACACCACTCCTGCTTCTGCTGTGAGGTAGAATCCAGGAGCTCGGTTTGCATGAGGGCCTAAGTGAAAACAAGAGAGAACTTCAATTAGCTTTCTTTTTTTGATATTGGCAAATTTTTTTTTTTTTGTTGAAATGCAACTACCAATAATTATATTACATGAAAAGGCATCTAGCAGCAAGAGCTATAAGCTACCGAATATTTCTAGAGTTAGCAGAGTGTCCTTTCATTAACAACCCTAGTATTTCCATACACATATCTAAAATTACATACTTCATGAATACGATGGCCGAAAGCAGAGCAACAGCTGAAACTACTGCAGCAATATACATAAGCAACATCGACAGCAGTAACAACAACATCAAACCTTACAATGCACCACATCAAAGGCAGCAACATCCCTGCCGTCAAACCAACTAGTCGTAAGACTATTTCAAAGTTAGTATGAAGAACAAGCCCGACTAGTCAGCCAAAACTTTTGTTCTATATAAGATGCTGTTATTTTTAACATAGCCAGGGACTTACGAGATCTTAAAAGCCATATTTCACACAGATAAACAAACATACATACATGAGCTTCAAATTATATCCAATTAATTCAAGGCAATAAAAATACAATTTGATTGCTAATTAATAATTGGAAAAAATTCACCTGGGTCACATTGGATAGTTCACTGGTTGAGGCTATGGTTATTCCAGCGCAGAACACTCCTCTATTCTTTGTCTGAGCTGAGTAAAAATGTTCTAGTTCATGAGTAGTAGGTATTTATGCTGTTTAGTTCGAAGTTTCACTGCAGGGTATAAGAACAACATAAATATGTATGTATGTATAACAATGTGCAATCAAAGAAACAGCAACAACACACAGACAAGCAGACACGTACATATCTAAGCGTATGTAAATTCGAGTAACAAAGTCAAATAAAAACATTTTAGGCTTTTCGCAAACAAAACAGCTCAAAAACTATATCGAATTACACATGCATTAGAAAACATGAAAACAAAAACAAATACACAGGCCTGTATGTATGTTTGTACATTGAAGAACATGCATTGATATGCGTGGCAGCATTTGATACGTTGCCTTTGCTTTTGCTTGTTTCCGGCTTTTGCCCGCTGCTACTCGGTGCTTGGCCGGAAACAAAAAATTTGCATTTGGGCATTTGATGGGGGAATACGGATAGATGAGCAGATTGATGTAGGGTTAGTTGAAATAGGCAATATCGGAATATGTACGTAAAAAATGTTGTTAACAAATGTTTCATAGATACCCAGTAAGCAATTTAGAAAGTAACGAACAAAAGTGCTGAGTCAGAAATATATCTAAAGATCAAAAACAAGAGCAGCGCGACAAAAGGTGGATGTTTAGTATTTCAAATCCGACAGTTAATTTACATGCAATAATTTTAAAAGTTATGTGAGAATTCTTTAAAAAAAAAAGTATTTCACACGGGAGAGAGATAAGTGGTGGGTTGCGGTCGAATTGGAGGCATACTGCTGAGCCTAAGTTTTCTGAAGTGTAATTTCACTTGATTAGTAGTGTTTTGGAAATGTGCTAGAAAGACTTGATTTTTTCCCTACAGGCTATTTTCACAAATACCAAGTGCGTTCATTTGTATGCCTGTTGGTGTTCGCAATGTAATATATGCTGTGCATTTAAATGCATATTTTAAGGTTGCGAAACTGTCTGAATTCCGGTAAAATATTTCTATTTTATTGGATTAGTCTATTTAGACATAGAAAAATTAGTTTCCAAAATATTTAGATTAACAGCCTAGGAAATATGTTTAATATGCTTTAAGGATGAAAGTGCGTTTGTGGAATATGAATGTTGTGGCTTAAAAGATGTATCTTAACACTTCACCATCAGGTTAATGGTGAATTTGGGTCTATATGCCTGGGAAACAAAAAATATTTGATGACTACTGGAAACTTATATATTGCAAATCTGTGGGTTCGGATATTCATTTTAGGAGCTACAAGTTAAACACGAATTATAAAAAATATGTAAAATTCAGTTCGTTATTTTTCCTATTTACTAGATAGCGTTGGGAGATGAATGCCATGGTAGCTGACGAACTTTTCAAATTATTGTGTTCAAAGACGGATCAATTTCCAATTTCCTTCCAAATACGTTCATGTACATAAATAAGTCTATATCTACTTTGGTTCCTTTGTTTATTTGCATTCTTCCTATAAGCCTTATAATATTAATATACTCCATGAGCTATGCTCAGCTGGCTACAATTATAAATACTAAGAATGTGGTCCTTCTGCAGCGCACTACTCTCATTTAATATGTAGTTTGGATAGGAAGACCAGTTTCGAATCTGTCGCTGTCACTGAAAAGTAATCTGTAAAATATGGTTATTTAGTTTTTCTTATTGACTCACCATTGAAGAATGTCAAAAAAGAAACAGAAGAAAAAAATAAGCTTCACTTTCAATCAAATCTTATCTTCACTTTCTTTCAAGTTTTGTCCGCTCTTACCCAGGTCAGACGAATTAACATGTACATATATTGAAAAATTAGCGCTTCAAATTATGAATAGCGTCTGGAAAATGCATGCGTCATGTTGAAAGTATTTCGTATTTAAAAAAAAAAAACAAAAAAAATAAAAAACTCCAAAGCGGAAACCAAGGCAATAAAAGGAGAAATGTTAATTGAGCCCGTTGGTTATCACGGCTAGACTCACACACATAACATATTTCAAAATATTTTGACATCCAAACAGGTATGTATGTTATTATGAATTATTTAAATTCCACACATTCCTAAGTGATTACAGCATTCGTGTAACACTAATGCAACATTCACTCATAAAAATAATTAAATCTTGCTGCAGTGAGCGCATAGACTTTCGAACCGAATTCGGTCACTCAAATGGCGCAACTCATTTCGTGGTAATTTCAAATGATTTTTTTATGCAGCTTCTGGATTTTTCTGAGGTAATAGAAAGACATTTGATATGCAGGAGGAATGTTGTTATACAATTACCTAATTCACAAAGAGTTTTAATGTCATCATTACTGCTGCTTAACCCCTTTGTTGTTTTCTTCCAAACAGAGATTGCCATGGAATAGTGCGTAGTGCGGTTGCGTTCTGTTACCGAAGCGGTTAGTGCACGCTCAAGCAAAAAAAGGAATATAAAAATATTGTTATAATTAGTTAGATACTGATATTAATATCAGCACTGATTGGATGAGCATTGACTAGCTATGTACAATTTGTAGGAGAGCAACGGCGATTACATTCCTATCCAACTCAATACCCGAAATTTCTTCGTGTGACATTTTTGATTGAGGTTTTGTCATTGTACTCTAGTTCTTGTTTGTTTATCTCCAAATTTCCATTTAATAGGGATAATTGATTTTTTCTTGAATTTCAATGAAATATAAAAGTGTACCATATATGACTTTAATTGGCACTAAGGGTTAAGTGATACTCAAGTGATCCTTCCTTCTCTTGGTGCTTTCTTCATTTGCGAGCTCGTGTGCTGGTTCGTATGCACGCCGATGTGATGAGTCATCGCTATCCCGGCGGCAACATCTGATCAATTGTATGCTTTAACGCTGTCAATTCGATTAACAAAGTGAAAAAGATATTTTGCTTTGTACTAATCCTCATACACCCAGATGCCAAAGCAACAGCAAACATTCCATTTGTGTGTTAGTTGGTCGTCGGCTCGGTTACATCGTTTTGCTTTTCATTTTCTTCAGTCGATTGCTTTGACATTATCATTAATGTTAGCATAAATTTTCAAATATCTGTTTGACCTTCTCAGAAAGCGGTGTGTCAATAAATTACTGTTACTCTGCTATCGGACCGCAAACACGCCACATATCATAGTACATTTATGTCAATGAACTTGTATGTTGTATTCTTTCTTTTACATTTTTCAATATATTTGAAACTTTACTGCACATGCCCGCCAGCATCATCATCGTCATCATTATTATTGATAGCATCATTGTTGTTGGTTGTCAGCCTGCCGTCGGTAGTCTCAGTGGGTGCCAAAAATATATTCAAACGAAAGGATATGCTAAGTGACAGTTGACACTTACAATGATTTAATGAATAGCATTTTCTGCTTGTTATCAGGCTCCCTTTGTAGTATCAATACTTCCTTCTCTCTCTTCAATTGTTTAAATATCAAAAACCCAACAAAAAACCGTGTAAAGCTGATTTCGTTTAACATCGCACTAAGATACAAATTTCCACGTCTACCTCAATACAAGGCTACCCAGAAAACTTTGCCTGAACTTCGTTTTTATTCTATTAGTCATCGACTCAAGCATCTCTCCAGCCCTACAATAACTAACACTATTTTTTCTGTGCAGTAATGTAGGTATGTTTGCTGCGGTATGATAGTTTCCTATTACATTGATATGACATTATGCCTCAGTTAGGTTATGTGGAATATATTTGATATAAGATCCAGTTAGAGGGTGCGCTAAATTATCTACTCCAGTTAATAATAAAGTGACACCACAGATTTTAAAATATCGGCGAAAAGATTAATAATGAGGCTAGGTCATGTCAAAGTGATTAACTTGACATCTGGGAATATTATGGGTAAAAGTGCACAAAATTGAAAGGGTGGAAACTTGTTTAAAATGTTCATTAATTTAATGCTGGAGAAAGAAACATCTAAATGATAGATCACTTTATTTGTCTATTTTTGAGGGTGCAAGCAGGAATCGGGAATTTTATTCATTTTAAAATAAAAGAGCAAGAATCATTTTATACAATCAAATATAATAGCTCGACCTGATACTTTTTCTCGCCAGAAATAAAGTTGACTTTGGCACGTGCATACATATATTTTAAGAACAGAATTAAATTCTTTGATACAAATTTGATTTGAGTTTCATTCTGTCTCCAAAAACCCTTTTTATTGCTGGTGAGAAAAAAAAAATTTCGGATTTTTAAGTTATCTATTATCGACTGTTTTCAAAACAGACCGCAAAATTAATTGTTTCCAGAATTTTTATTCTCGAACTCTCGGACTAAGAGAAAAGTTATCTAATAGTTTTCTTCAGTTCTTTAAGAAATTGAAAAAAAAACTTTTATTTTCTATCCCTGATAGCAATAGCATTTCAGAGGGCCTATTACATATAAATCAACAATAACTTTATTTTAAATTGCTTCTTATCTAGCTCACATTCGCCATTGTTAAATCTTTCTTCTCCCTCGAAACAGTTAAACTTTTCTTCTCTCAGGTAAATAAGGTTTGATATTATTAGCGGAGAAGCCATGCTATTAAAACAACAAGCTGGTAAAACGCTGAGCCAACCAACCAAATTAATGTTTCCCTTAAAATTTTGAAATTCGTTTGAAATGAATTTTCGAACACTGTACAAACTCGAGTATGTTTAAATATGCCCTGCAATCCAGATAAGAATCTTACGGCCTCCCGAAATTCGGTTACACCGTGTAATCTGAAACCACTTTATTAAAAACCAATGTAAAAATGAACTTAAATAAGATTTATGAATAAAAAATGTTTCATGCGCTCGTTTATATAAAAGCCAAAAACACGGATAACGCTCACTTAATACTGAGTAAAAATGTGCCAATTAACTTTACCTTATTAAATGGCGGTTAAAAAATGCAGAGCTATAATTAAGTAACAAATTTAAACCGAAGCAAAAAAGCTTATAAACTGTTGTTGTAGTCAACGTAATTTTGTGGTTGGAGTGATTAACTTACAAATATATGTATACACACATACATATACACTTTTAATATATATTTAGTGTTTTTGTTAAGGAAGGTTGTATGCGTAAATATATTAATATACATACAAGCTGAGGTATATAGTCTTTATCATAATTCAATTATCGTACATTTATCCCTTTTGGTATGCAAGGAAAACGTATTATATAAAGGAATCGAACCAACAGCGGCAGATTCAACACAAAATAAATTTGCGGATATCGATTTCAGATTATTAATTTATCCTGCCCGGTTGCAAAGCGATTTACTTATTTATCTGGGAATATTTTAAATGAGAGATCAAAAACTCCATATCACTATCAAAAAAAAAAAAACAGTGCATACCTTACATAGCATCATAAATGTACGAAAGGAAAATTTCATTTCAAATCAGGAACAGTCGTGTAACCTTGCGAGAAACTGCATTGAGCTTAGAAAGTTTCTTTTAATCGCATTTCCTATGATTGTCGGTCCATTTAGTAGCCACTTAATATGACTCCACTAGTTATTTCAAGCTTTTCAGGCGGGAGTTATGAAAGCTGATCTTGAAGTATGGATAACCAAAGTTTCCGAACGTATCTCAAAGTAGTCTTGGAATAATATCCGTTTTGAACCAATCACTGTTTGCATTTTTTGTTTGTTCTTTTTTAAGTTTTTATGATATTTTTACGTACTTTAATAAAAGAAAAAATTTCAAAAAATGGATCAACTAAAAAAATTGGCTAATCGAAGGTTTTCTAAATAATCTTCGAACGGAAAATACTTTTGTGAACCACTGTATGTATGTACATACATATGTATGTATGTATATAATGAATTAAGTACCTACTTATATAGTTTAAAGTTTTCAGTGTTGATAAAAATGACAAAAATGCTGAAAGTACCATTAGCAGCAACAAAACTGGCAACATTTGCTACTGACAGCTTTCAAGAGTGCCAACGACTGGCAAACAAAAGGACAAAACGTCACCTACTCAAAGTTCCTTTGTCTTGTTCTTTACTCAGTCAGTAGTTGGTGGCTGTGCCTGTTGGTGACACAGTGACACCGAACAAAGAAACCGCCCAAGTTTACTGAAGCAAAGCCGCAAACACAAAAGCCACACCCATATACCCGTATATAAACACATACAAACATACATATGTACGTACTGTAAATATGTAAGCGTAGTAAAAATAACCCAGTAGGCCACCGAAGGTGGAAATCATGAATACTTTCAGCCTTGCTCTTCACCAGCGGAGCATAACAACTTCCATGACTTTTCCCCATGACTAACGCACGGCGATGGCCGCCTTCGCATGAATGACTTTGTATAGTACAAAAAGGAATGAAGAGTGATCGTTCGGAAAGAATCGTGCGTACATGCTAATATAGCTGCCTTTTTCATTTGGTTGTTATGATACATACGTTAGGTGGAAGGAAGGTAAGATAGTGAGTATACGAACCAGCTCAGTATATAACTCCTTCATACCTGAAAATAGCAGCAGACCTCACTTCACAGCTGCCAGTTTCATGTACTCGTCAGTAGCTCTGACCACACGCGTAATTTCTTTTTATAACATTAGCGCTTAAGACCCTTTTTATCACTGAAATCAGGTTTAAAAAAATAATTTTTCGCAATCATATTTGTTACTGCTTTTGTATCCGACATCTTCCTAAAGATCCTGAATTCGTAGCTGCTCACAGCCTTACTTTGTCATCTGATAACTTCGGTTTCTCCAACTTTAAGCTGCTATAGTAAGGTGGAAAATGAGATACTCAAAAATGTCATGACCAGCTAACACATTTTAGCAGCACCTGCGATGAACCTAACAAAATCATGCATGCTGGAATGAATAACACAAGTAGGACCTAACGAAAATTCCTGGTGGGAAATACCACTAAACTCACACACTGACATACATACATACATTTGGGGGCATGAAAGTGAATTGTTGTTGTTTTTGTGCAAATATAATTTGTAAAAGCTTGCTGTTGTTGTCATGACGTTGAAATTAAAACAATATTACTTAACTGCCTCCATGCAATGCAAACCTCTACACTTTCGATAAGCCCGCTATAAAAAATCGGCCAGTTATCCTTTCGTCTCATCAGCAACAGCAACATTCTTTGAGCTACGCAAGTTCGTCTACCCTCGCTTGTACAATTCATTAAAATTAATTTAATTAATTTTAATTACCATCAGTAAACGCGTTGACTTTGTTGTGCGCGGCGTTAAATATTCTCCGCAAAATGTGACCCAAGTAAAAACCAAAAAAAAACGATTCCAACTATTCTTGACGCGAGCTCACACAAAAACTTTCATACATACCTACTTGGAAATGTATATAGCCACGAAAAAATGTACGCACTATATTACGTATAAATTGATAAAAATGCTTATTTTGCCTAAGTAATAAGGTGAGCTTCTGTCAAGTAAGTTTTATAAAAATAGTAGAATAAGATTCACGTAAATTGTGATTGTCTTACAATGAAGTATATCTGGCTTGCTACAGCCTCTGTCCGATCAGACCCGACCGACTAAAATTTACTTCTCTGCATTTGAAAATTGTTTTACACCTCCATTTAGACCTTAGATTGATAATTTCTAAGCTTTCTCTTTCCTGTCTCCGTACTCATCCTATAACCCGTCAAATTCGCCTTCGTCTGACTCTTTTCATAGGAATTTTAAATGAGTCTCTAAGACTCACAAACTTATTTTCATATCTACGGAAGTTAGATATCAATTTTAGGTAGATTTGATAAATGGACTCCTTCTCTAATCTACAACGTTAAGCAAAGGCATGAACATAGAGTTTTCAAAAAAATTCTACATAATTCTCAAATCGCGAAAATCATAATTCCCTAAAAATCCTAAAAGCACCATCGAAGAATAATCTGATGTCAGGGATATGAATTATTTAACTTATTTTCGTTCACATAATTTTTTGCTGTGTTAATATATATATGCGAAACCTACATTTGTATATGTAAATATAAATATTTACAAGCAAGGAAAGTCAACCACTCCATAAAAGAAACCAGAAATAACAACAACTTAATTAAGCGTCGCGGTTTTTAGTGAAAATTCAAGCTTGGTGTTGTTGCGGTCAAAGAGGATAACAACAAGCAGAAAAGAGAGAAGTAAGGGAGTCTAAGCTCGGTTATAACGGAGTATAACACACTCAGCTGTGTGCTTTCGAGTAAATATTTTTTCCAAGTCTACATTAAACTTTGATAGGACCAGCCAGTTTTTCTAGGAGTTTTGGTGACAAAAATGCGTTTGTCTCCTTTAGGGCGCTCTACCGATACCTAGTTCTTTCACCTAAATATATTTCAAAATAGCTTTCTTTTCATAATTGTACTTACATACATATATCTTTTATTCAAACTTTTATTTTTTTCTACAACTTTCCGAAGAAAGATATGACGAATTTTACTTTTTTTATTTGGATTTAAGTAACTTCCACACTGAAAATTCAGCCGCGCCTTTGCTCCTGGATCATATCAATTGTTTTATGAAAACTTTGAATGAATGTTTAAGATTATAGGTTAGGTTTTAAACTGAAATGAAATTCAAATGATTGCCCTGTATTCTTGAAATAATATGTTAAATTGCTCTTCCTATTAATGAAATAAAATCCAGGATTTCCGGACTGTGTCTATTTTGAAATTTGGGATTGCCGAAATTTTATAGATATTGAATGCAATAGTATTTACATACATACATACATACATACATAAGTATGTATATGAAAGGCTTTACCTTTCCTGCAATTCTAGCGCCGAGTCCCAACTACTTACCTTGCGGTTAACGCATTTTACTGGTTATTATTATTGTTATTGCTATTGCTGTTGAACCAACTTTTGTTTTTGTTGCGACAGGTACAAATACATATATATAAATATACATACGTGTGAATATCGCGGTACGCTATGTGTGCGGTTTGTTACTTTTAATGCCCACAAAACCTAAATTGCAACGTAAACACCTTTAAAGGGAGCCAACAACTGAACTGCGAAACAAGGAAGTGCTGCCAGGCATACTTCACAAACAAATGCATACATACCTACATACACATTCACACACACACCTGCCTGCATGCATATTTGTGTAGGTATACGAGTATGTAATGATATGAATGTTTATCTATTTTGCAGTACAAATCAAGCAAACGGCAAGCAATTTAAAGGCAATTAGAATAAATTGTAATAGCTTGTGCGCATGAGTACCGGCGGCATGAAAAAAATAAGCCACCAGCTGGTTTTCAACAACAACAGTAGTGAGTTGCGATGTCCACCCACCCCCACCCATTCAACAGAAGCGACATGCAACTTAGCAAAATGTACAACATTAATGGGGCACTTCATGAGCACTAACAAATGAAATATGTAGGTATCTACATAGAAAAACAATAACAACAAAATGCATGCAATCAGCATGAGATGTACATACATACTCGAGTAAACAACAATAACAGCATCTGTAGTAACTTGGCTAACAAGGGCAAACTGCTTTTATGTACAAGTGATTATAATGCAACCAGTTGTTGTCATAGGTCCATCTATATGTATGTATATTAGTGATGATTAGATCGTATTTGTATTCGTATTCGAAAAATTGCTGCGAATGTTTTGTTGGGACGAATATAAAAAATTTGAAAATAATAGTGTAAAAAAATTTCAAATTTGGAAACATTTACAACGAAGACTTATAATCATACCGAACGAAAATACCTAGTGGAATTACTCTAGTCAAAGGAGTTCGTATAAACTCGGCTATTCGTGGAATAAAATGCAAACGGGACGCATCTCGCCCGAACGTGACTTCCACCAAGCAAAACTAAAACAACATATTAGCATTCACCAATGCTCGAAAATTAATATTCATTTTTGTGTTGAAAACCATATGCGCCAGACTGGCCTCAGACTGCATGGTGGAAAAGGTACTTGAATGAATTGTTTACAGGAAAAGAATAAATCTGCACTTAAATAGAACTTTTTCAATTCGAATAGTCAACTACTTTTTAAAGATTTCATAAGCAAGTCAGTTTTCACTCTACATAATTTTCAGCTCAGGTTCCTCTCTATATATTTAATGAGTGAGTGACGCTTAGACGTCTACATGGTTCGGAAAACCAAATTGATTTCAACTAGAGGACTGCAGGAATTCAATCCACTCGCTTTAAAATCATATTTAACCAAATTCAGTTAACTTATCCGAGTTTTTACTGTTGCTCTTTAGTTAGTTTCATAACTTTTGTGCACAAGATAGGGTAGTTTTTCTCAGTATTGAAAGGTTCTTTGTGAGACGCCTTAACTCGGGAAGACGAGTTTTTGGGTGCAATTATTAAGTTACTTGAAAATTCGGAAAGCTACCAAAAAACTTCTTTTCATCTTCATCAGTGGTCACTTAGAAAATTTCTTTTGTCAATTAAAAAGATTTCCATGTCTTCTACGGACTTTGATCAGAACGGACTCAAAAAAACTTCTTTTCATCTTCATCAGTGGTCACTTAGAAAATTTCTTTTGTCAATTAAAAAGATTTCCATGTCTTCTACGGACTTTGATCAGAACGGACTCAATGCTTCAAAGCCTCCAATGCCTTCTTACGAACATCACCACCAACACTGATTCAACGCACTCCTTTCACCATTAAAAAAAAAGTTATCTATATCTTATTTAAAGTGACATTTATATGCGTGGAATTATTATTATTATTGCTTGTTCGTGTCTAGACCATAACAATTTTAACGTTTGCTTTGTCGTCGGTGAGTACGATTGCATGGATGGTGCGTTTGGTAAGGCACTGCTGCTGCCAGCTTTTATTTTTGTTTGCTGACAATTGTGGCTTCTTCTATTTAAAACAACATTCAACAAACGTAAAGTGCTGCCAACTATACTTTTCTCTGGCCTAACACACAAACAGTCTTTGGCGATTATTCCGCTGGGAAACTTACGTTGGCTAAATTGCCGTATGGATCTGTGGCAGCACAAAGAAGTGCGTAATTTGGTTGGCAAGAAGCTGAAGCCACCTAAACCCATCTCTATGCTTATACGGTATGTCGTCGTGTGCGTTTGTGTGGACAAATATAGAAATGGAGGGGAGCCAAATAGACCAAGTCCTTTTGTTATTTTCAACTTTGTTATGAGATTCGATACCAATTTATTTATTTATTTATTTTTATTTATTTAGGATAAACAGGCATTGCACATCTAAGACAGAGTCTTTTTAAAGTGCATCAGACGCATAATATTACAAAAAGTATACATTTACATAAATTCTTACATAACTAGTGAGTAATTGCTTAATAAAGGGAAAATGTAAAATAGTAGCAGAAAAGTAGTAGAAAAGATTGAAGTTAGATGCAATAAAAAGAAAATGAAATGAAAAGGAAATGAAAAAATTGCAACATCACTTTTATTTTATATGCTTTTAAAGTAGTCATGTATTACTACCTTGTAGTTTCCTCTATTCAGCACTGCCTTAATAGACTCCGGTATGGCATTCCATAGCCTCACAGCATTAACGAAAAATAATCTTGAGGATGATAAGTAGGTGTACCTGGGAACAATCAGAATTTGATGTCGCCTCGACCTGGTCATAGTAAGCTTGTCATAGAGGTACTGAGGAGATCGGAACTCAATCAGCTTATATAAAAATATGCAGTTTCTTGCTGCTAGATAATTTTCAAGGCTACAGCCCAAAATCGCATTCCTCCATAACGAGATATGATCAAACTTTTTAAGGCCATGAACATAACGAGTTACATTATTAAAAGCAACATTAATTTTATGCGATGAAATTGAGTCAAGTTTACTGTATACAACTTCGGAGTACGTAATAAGCGGTAAAATAAGTTGCTTGGCTAATTTTTGTCTGGTCTCTTGCGGCGTAAAATAGGCAGAGATCCAAAGGCGACGTAACACAGCATACACACTACTCACGACCTTATTGACATGATCACACGGATTCAGCTTGGAATTAATAACTATCCCTAAATTCTTAATTTTTTCTGTAACCATGAGAGCACTGGTACCAAGATATAGTTTGGGTATACTTTCAAGGGGAATTACACCATTGCTTATTGGGAGTACGAAGGATTTCTGTGCATTTAAACATAAGCAATTATCCCTAGCCCATACCGATATCGCAGACAAATCACTGTTAATCCTAAAGCATAAGTCATCAACCAGGCCAATGCGACTGGAAAGGTACAATTGTATGTCATCAGCATACCCAATAACACTAACATATTGGCACACAGAAAAAACATCATTAACGAAAAGACTAAACAACAGCGGCCCAAGTACCGAACCTTGTGGGACGCCTGCGATAATAGTCTTTGGCTGAGAGAAGGTACCCCTTCCTCTGACTTTTTGCGATCTCTGTTCAAGGTAGCTAGACATCAGCCTGATGGAACTTTCCGAGAAACCAAACATGCGCTTAAGTTTATTACATAGAAGCATATGATTAACGCAGTCAAAAGCCTTTGAAAAATCAAGAAGACAGAGAAGAGTTAAATCTCCCTGATCAAACTTTATCCTGATATCGTCTAAAATCTTTGTTACTGCAGTGGAACAACTATGCTGTGGCCTGAACCCTGACTGCAACGGTGATAATAAGCCTCTTTGCTGAATAAAAGATGATATCTGCGCTGCCATTATCGACTCGCACACCTTCGAAAGTGCTGGCAATATACTAACCGGGCGATAATCACAAAGGTTAGCTGCATTAGTCTTTTTAGCCACTGGGATGATAATTGCTTTTTTCCACGCAGATGGATAACAAGAACTAGTGAAGCAATAATTAATTATATGTGTGATTGTACCTAAAATAAATGGCAGCGCAATTTTTACGAATTTCAGCGAAATACCATCTTCTCCCACCGCATTCGATTTAATACCCATTAGGGCTTTCAAAACTTCACTCTCGCTCACTCCTGAAAACTGAAATTTATTGGTAACGTTTTCCTCTAACAACATAATGTCATTAGAAGGAGGATCTTGCGCGTTGTTGCTTGCACTAATGAAAAATTCGTTCAGTGTATCCGGGTGCAAATCACATTCTTGTTTAGCATTTCCATGTACATTTAAGTTTTTGAGGTTTCGCCACAACTCTCTAGCTGGAAGAGATACGTCAAGCTTTGCATTGCAGTACCTCTTCTTTGCCAAACGAATAATGGCTGTCGTTTCATTTCTGGCAATCTTGTATTGGCACCACGAGAAGTCAGTTGGAGTTTTCCTCCATTTCGAATGCATGCGGTTACGCTTTTTGATAGCAAGACAAACATCCTTTGTGTACCACGGGCACGACTTATTTAAAGCTCTTACTGAACGGATAGGCACATGCAGATTGAACATTTCCATTAGGATTTTATTTAGGAAATCAAGTTTTCTGTCAACAGATTCACAGAACCAACAATCCTCCCAACAGATACTGGATAGATCACAGAACAATTTACTAACATCCAAAGACTTAAAATCCCTATACCTAAAAGTAACATCCAAGGCACTACGATTAAATGCAACATCTAAGGAACAATAAATTAAATCATGGTCAGATATGAAAGAGAACTGCTCAAATTTAAGTATATGATCAAGGTCAGATGTAATGAAAATGTCCAACAGGCTAGGCCTAGAGTTACTGGCATATCTAGTAGGCACCGTCTTATTTACAATAGAGAGCCCTGCCGCCGAGACGTGGTCACTGAGTTTGCTAGTGTAGGAATCATTAACAAGTACGTTAACATTAAAATCTCCAGAAATAATACACCGTTCATATTCTAATAAAAATACTGCCAGCTCGTCAAAAAACAAATTCAGCATGCACGACTTATTCGGGTTGTAAACACAAGAAACCAAAATTTTACTTCCACCATCAGAAATCTCACATATTATAAACTCTGTTTCCGAGTTAACCGACTCAACTAATAATTTCATTTTGAGATTAGATCTACAATATATCGCAACCCCTCCCCCCTTTTTGGATTTTCGATCGTGCCGAATTAAATTGTAGTTCGGAATATTGTAAGCAGAATCACAAACACCGCAGCTAAACCAAGTCTCGGAAACACAAATTATATCAATTGCTTTCATATTTATTGGTTTGTTGTTTTTGTTGTAGTTGTTTGTATTAAACTTTCACCTGCGGTATACATTTATAATAATAAAAGTAAATTTTCATACTTTGACTAAATGGGGATGTTCTTCGGCTGATTTCTGGGACAAATTATATACACATACATATATAGTCAACTAGGGGTATGCCTTTGGTTTGGGTTGTTTGAAGTTAAGTAAAAGTTTTGATTGAGAGCGAAATTTGAAGTTTTGTTTTTGGGTAGATGTTTTAAAAAGTGTTTCAGTTCCGTTAGGACAACTTAATTCTTTCGACCATAGTATTACAAACGACATAATACCTTTCGATTTATTAACAGAGCTTTGTTGGAATCACTTTCGGGATATCCTTTGGTAATCAACTCGGAATTGTTGTGATATTTTCCGGATCCTTCGGTATTGTTTTTGAGGACTTTTTTTCTCAATCAGCTTAACAGTTTCAGCGCAACGTCTTAAACCAATAATAGCTTAAGTTGAGATGGATATTGAGTAATCGCTGAATCGGTTGTCTGATGTAACAAAAATTATAATAAAATAGATAACAAAAAAATTATAAATATATTTCAAAACTCATACCCCTAATAAAAAAAGGAAAACATTTTCTCTGCATAAAACTAAAGTAAGCAAGCCCGTTCATATAAAACTAGAGCAAAAAAGTCATCGTAATAGGCGTATAAATGAATTTTTATGCTTGTCCTGCATTCAGTCCGCCCTCTTTCATGAGCACGTTTCATTGCTCTTGTATGTGAATTTGTATCAATGGCTCTAGTTTCTGTGGATATTGTTGTCATTTAATAGCACAGAAGCAGGTGAAAACTGCTGTTATGAATACTTGAACGATTAAACGTGATTAGAAGTTAAATTGGTTCGAACTTCGCTAGGATTTTTGTATAATTTTTAGATACTTTGTTGTTGCTGGCTTGGCATTGGGTCAAATTAAATAGGATTCTAGTTAGTTCGTGCTGTTATTATTCTGTGCATTTATGAATAAATTTGATTGGCTTCAAATTGGTTCCGGTGAAAAGTTATAAGCAGCAAAAGCAAAAAAAAGAAAACAAAATAGTTTTTCAGCGCATTTATTGTTACGACATTTTGGCAGTAAAATCGAGTGATGTAAAATTATTTTAAGCGCAGTGCTTAGCTATAATATTCTTCTAACATGAACATGGTACTGCCCAGGTACTTTAAAAATCTAAAAACATTTTAAACAGTCCATTTGCCCATTCACTTCTTGATCGGACTCTTGTTTCATTTATAACCAGCTCACTTGTTCTTGAATTAAGCTAAGCATTTATTAAGATAGTGTACAATTATGGTATACTTTACAACAAAAATGTAGAGCATTACGATAAATTCACTTCATTAAGGTTCCTTTCATTATTTTCCTACTTCATTTGTGGTAGATTTATTTGTGAGATTAAAAGTTTGTGTGCGCGCTGTGGCATGCAACATAAGTAACATATTTAAGTTTTTTTTTACCTTACAATGGTGCATTAGTCATTTTACGGGCTCAGTACGCTCGAGCTCCGTCTACCCTCAGTTCGCTCCACTAACCGCCTGTTGACTGTCTGTTGTCTACTTGTCAGTTGCTGATAATAATGATTATGATGTTGTTTGTAGCTTCGTTTTTGTTGTACTTCACTTGTCGACATTGGTAGCCCAAGGTAGCAATGCGCGTGTTCCAAATGAGCGCTTCTTCTTTCATTTCACTTCATTACAAATTATGATTTCTTTTACGTACTTACTTCTTTTTATCATTCGCCTGCTAAACTATCCAGGTAGTACTCCTCTTCATTATGCCATAATCGAGGGTTTCTCTCTTTAATTTGTCTTTTGTTCTTGTTTGTAATTTTTTCCGTTTTATTTTTTGTTGTTATTATTTCTTGTTTTGTTTGAGTTTTATTGCGCCACAGGTGCCTCGTTCGCCTTGTTATTCACTTGTTTATGTCAGTTTTGTTGTTTCACTGACTCATCAACGCAACTTGCATTAAATTCCACGACACTTACGCCGCTCATTGTGTCGATATGGAACACAGTTTTGTCTCAAAGAAGTTTTGCATTTTCTTCCTTTTAATGTGTGGCAAGCAATACTGGGGTCCTTATGTAAATATGTATGTATGTATGTTATTTAGGCTAAGGTCTTTAACACGTTTCCGAAAAATACACACGTTCACATATGGCAAGCCCTGTACGTTCAGTTCATAAATAAACTTCGCCATAATGTCAGTTGCCTTTGAATGTCGAAGAAGTTCAAGAAAATTCCAATTTTCTTTAAGAAGGCACTCTGACATTTCCGACGCACGTGAGTGTCTTAAAGTTTTTTCTAATTCCCTGCGCTCTTTTGTTCAAGCCATATCATTTGTTACACTTTCCTACCTCGGTACGTGCATATTGGATTGTTTTGTCTACATTGTTTTTGCTCGTAACAATTTTTGTTCTTCTACTAATAACACAAGAAAATGTCGTACAAATACAACAATGACAAGCAAATAATATATAGGAATGCAGAGACGAAGACTAGATTGGTTTAGAATGATTCAGGAAAGCGTTGAATCCCCAACTATATGACTAGCATGTAGATTGTTCCATGTGGTAATTACTTCGCTCCGTTTTTAACTAAATATGCGGTCAGTATTTATCCGTGCATTCTCAAAGTGTCTACAGGACGATCGGGAAAATTATTGAAAGAATCGAACTAGTTTGGTCTCACTACGGTGGTTTGCAATAGTTCGTTACGCGTCTTAGCAATTTCACCGACTGTATGTGGAAATAGCAGCATTAGAAGTTTTCTTTCGCTTCCAACTAAATGACGCAAACGTCGAATATAAAACCTCCACTGCGCTGAATCAGAGAAATGCATTCAAATTAGATTTCAAATTCTAACAGCTGCTGCAAGGCATTTGACATTTACATTATTTGCAACTCGCTGTTACCGCTACCGTGCTCCATTGCTATTGACCTTTTACGTTTTCTGATTTATTTGGTTTTATTTTCACTGCTCTTGCTATGGCTGCCGTACATATGTATGTGTGTGTGTATCTTAAATCGATTTTGTTTTTCTTATATGCGTAGCTGTGCTGTATTTGCATTTTTCTAGAAGGCAACACCTGCCACATGTCAATTGAAAACTTCACAAGAAAACGTAATGAAAAGTTAATAGAATAAAAGAAAAGATTAGGTTTAGAATTTCCTTATGCTCACAGGATATTAACGTTGTTTTTTCACTATTTTATATTAAGCTTCTTTTGAGCTGGTTTAGTTATTTTCTTAAAGCAAGTGAAGCCACAGATTAAAAGTTGATGAAGTAAAATACTAAAATAAAATAAATTAAAATAAAATAAAATAAAATAAAATAAAATAAAATAAAATAAAACAAAATAAAATAAAATGAAATAAAATAAAATAAAATAAAACAAAACAAAATAAAATAAAATAAAATAAAATAAAATGAAATAAAATAAAATAAAATAAAATAAAATAAAATAAAATAAAATAAAATAAAATAAAATAAAATAAAATAAAATAAAATAAAATAAAATAAAACAAAATAAAATAAAATGAAATAAAATAAAATAAAATAAAATAAAATAAAATAAAATAAAATAAAATAAAATAAAATGAAATAAAATAAAATAAAATAAAATAAAATAAAATAAAATAAAATAAAATAAAATAAAATAAAATAAAATAAAACAAAATAAAATAAAATGAAATAAAATAAAATAAAATAAAATAAAATAAAATAAAATAAAATAAAATAAAATAAAATAAAATAAAATAAAATAAAATAAAATGAAATAAAATAAAATAAAATAAAACAAAATAAAATAAAACAAAATAAAATTAAAAAAAATAAAATAAAATAAAATAAAACAAAATAAAATTTTGGTTAAGTATCGGAACTTCAAGTAGCGTATTATATTCTAAATTGTTCGAAAAACTTATGCAATTTGCAAAACTCCACCAACAATGAAAACATACAGCTCTTAATATGTAGCTGATGTCAAACAGAGAATTTATTACACTTTTTTAAAAGTTCTGGCAGTTAAATTTGATTCCTCTTTTACGGCCTGCAATCATTCATTTCGGTCATTACGCTCCGTTGCAATTCACTCAAACAGACTTAGTGAGTCACCGTTACAAATGCAACAAAGCGTAAAAAACTGTTGCACTTTGACCCCGCGCTAAACCACCACCATGACTGCCACTAGCAATTTTGAACGCTGGTTGCATGTTGCATGCAGAGCAGGTAGTGTACATTGTAGCAATTGAATTGACTGACAGACGCGATAGAGTCGTTAAAGGTAATGAACAAGAATGGTGTAGTGTTTTTCATCTTCTTCTTCTGCTTCTGCATCTTTTTTGTTGTTGTTCTTAATGTTGCACTAATATATTCTTGCGGTAGCAGCAACTTCACTTCAATGCTAATATTGGTCATGTCCTTTTCATCATCGTCATCATCAACATATCAACATACTACTTCTTCATCAGGTTGATTATCATGATCATCAACAGCAGCACCGTTGCCGTCATGTAAACATTGACATTTTTATGGAGTGTTCATGTAAATGTTATTGTGACATCACACAAATAGCGCACCATCAACACGAACAACAACAACCACGCAACTTTGATAGAAACGGTGGGGGAACGATATTGAATTCTTGCGCGATAAGTACATATTATATATACTTACATACATACATACACACATGCATACATAGGTACGTGAATAGTTGTATGCTTTGACTGCGTTGTTGAAACAGGTTGCCGCTAGGAATGCCATTTTTTAACTTTTACAGTTTCGGGATTTGAGTTTACTAATCACGCTATTTGGGAATTCGTTATTCAGCGTCAGTTTAACCCTTGCAAAACATCTTGTGACTAATCCCTAAAGTTAGCGAACAGTAATCCCTTTAGTCAACCGGTGGTTATAATTCACTATACATACATAAATTTTTATTTGTGTATCATACTTATAGGAGTTAAAATATCCGATTGGTTGGCAAGTGGATGAGTCTTTTCGTACCCGTACATTTAAAAACAAATGCGAACGGTTCATCCAATACAAAATGATCAAAACAAGTACATATGTATTAGTCTCATCCTAATTTGCGATTCGCTCCGGACTGATCCTACACTAATCGCAATATTTGCAGGAATATGATTGTGTGTTTTTATCAGGCAAATAAATTTTAAAGTCGGGGTGAGGTATATAACTCTGCTTTGGTTAAGTTTAAAAAACCATATTAATTAAAATCCCGAAAATACCATAGTTTTAGGAAAAATACAGGATTCTCGTAAACTAAAAAACTTGCCATCCCTAGCTGACATATAATTAATGTTGCGGGGGTGAATCACGTTGCAGCTACAGCAAGAATAATTGAAGAATGACTCTAGATTTTTATCCGGTATCTTCTTATTTTTTTTTATTTTTATGTGCAAGTAGTTCTAGTGGCTCTTAAAGGTGGATGGACCCAATTTGTTGCAGGTAGCAAAAGACATTAACTAAAGAAGTGAAATTCTATTTCATTTCCATAGACTTGTTTTTGTTTTATTGCATTTTTTATATACGTTCATGTAGTAAGTATGCATGTACTGGGAATATTCGGTTGCGAGTTTGAGGGAATGAGACTGCCCGAATTGCATTTATTGAATCGGAATCAAAAGTAGGTTATATTAGGGGATTGTGTTAAATTGATATGATGACTTGCGAACGAACTTTTATTAATTTCCGAAAATGTCTAAATATATTCAATTCAAAAGTTGCCTAACTTTTATTACAGACATTTAGAGCTGTTACCAGAATTTGATATGTTCACAGAAAGCTCAGTCTTCACAATCTAACATCTCCTAGCGGGGAAGAATTCATTGACTCGCAGCAGTTTGAAAAATGTCATTCTGTCCCAGTGTAGGTGCTCCCATTGCTCACAGTCTAATTCCTCCCCCTATTCTTTATTAAGAAGGGTCATCAAATAATGAATTCAATATCTAATGTCTTAATGTTTTATTTTTCTATTAAATTTCGAAACCAAACACAGAATCATCGTGAATATTCTGTGAGTTTGGGTAGATGTGCTCGGCGAGATGATGAACTGTCTATTAACTCGATTCAAGTTCTCACGCAAGTCCAATAGCTGGCCGGCCAGTTGATCAAGTCGTTACATGTAAAGGAAAGTTTTGTAATGAAATTTGTTTAAGTTGTTGTTAAAAGTATTGACGAGGGTTGAGAGTTATATAGTTCATTGCTGCGGGCAAGAAGTTAGTGGTAATTTTTATTGCTGTAGGACGTGTTAAAATGCTGCTGTTCAAGCTTTTAAAAAGGAACGTAGTAAGAATAAAAATTCAAAGGAAATCTAGGAAAAACGTTGAGCAGCAGGGCGCTCAGTCGGAGTGAAAACTTTGCAAAAAGAAAACTAAAAAATAAAAAAAAAGTGAAAATATATATGTATAATGAAATCGAGCTTATGTACAACGATATGGAAAAAACAAGAGCTTCAATGGAGAAGAAAGAGCAAAGCATTGAAGAAGTAACCAAAACAAAACAAGAAACACGCAAGAACACAAGAGAGCTATTGAACACATGTAATAAATCAATAAGCAAGCGATGTTATGGTACAGTGTGACCGTTTTGAAATCTCAAAATCTGTGAACTTAAATTTCAAAATTGTCATACAAATTTTATTATTTCTCTGAAAAAAAAAAATAAATAAAAAATTTTGCTGCCTTTGTTTCTACTTGTGAAGTTATTTCTGCACTTGGAAAAACAGAAAAAAATGTTTTCATAAACAATTTGTAGATGTATGTATGTATGTTTATCCTTATCTTAAAAACATTAAAATTGAAAAAGCTTCTCACTCTTCTACAGCCGGAATTTTTTCCCCAAAATATTTTGCAAAGCAAAGATTAGTACGAAAAGAGTTTGCTTTTCTGCGCGCAGATGGTGTCCTGACTTGCCCGCTTTATGTTTCCTTACATGTTTTCATTTAAACTAGTCCGCTCTTTCTTTTTGTAATATAAATACACTGTTGTGGCTGAAAAATTCGACAGACACGATATCGGTCATTTCTATATAATGCGAGACGGTGAAATCCGTTTTGTAAAGATTTAAGAAACCAACAAAGTCTCAAGGGGAGAAAAAGTATTTTTTTAGCTTGCTTTCGAAAACGGCTGAAGACACGATTAAAACACCAAGAAGAGTTTTTTTTTAACTTTATAGACCTGTGGTTGAATTATTTACCTACATACATACAAATGTACATAGTATGTATTTGCACAGCATAATATCGCTTTGTCAAATAGGCCATATTTAATACGTTTGTTTTCGCTCACCTTGATACACTGTACGCTAGCTGCCCTCTCCACCTCATACGGCACAAGGCCACAGCTGTTTCTTTGCATTTTGTGGGAACATTAAATTATTGCTTGCATCAATCAAATCAAGTGGATTTCAATTAAAATTAAAATTATGCGAACATAAATTTTTGTGGTAATTTGGGGCCAATGTTGATTATTCCTAAATTTTTGTATTTGTCTTCGTTTTATTTGTAAATATAATCCAACTCAGGCGCTATTACATTTATCCAACTCACTGCCCACTCGCACACTTTTCTCGATTATTTCAGTGAACTAAAGTTCTTTTACATGGTTTTGGGCTTATTAACATTTTCCCCTTATATCGACAACAGAAAATTCCATTAAAGCGAAAACATATTTTTACGCGTTTGTTTTTGATTTTAAAGGGAAGTTTTGCAAATCGATTTTAATTTAATTGCAGCATTATTGGTTTTACAATGTATATTTGTTGCTGTTTTCTAATAAAAATAGATTTTTCATTAAAAGTTTTTGAATTTCTCAAGTGTTATTTGCAAACAAAAAGTTATTTTCACTGTCATTGTTACTCGAAGAGAAAACCCGAATGGAAAGCAATGTAAACAGGTGTAGCGTGCATAGTGACGACGCACGATGGAATTAAACTTGTGTAACTGTAGTTACCAACTTAACAAGCTCACGGCTCTCATTACGAATGAGCAAATGCAACAGTAAAATGGCAATTAGTTTGTTGGTCGCTAATACGAAGCCTGTTGCTATGGTAACATGCATGGAAAGCCACTCGTAATGATTTCAATTTATATTTCAATTTTCTATATTTTTATATTTTCCACTGTTTTTATTAAAGAATATAGTTCGAGTTTGTTAAGGGCGGCAGCAAGGATTTATAGCAGCAGTGAAAGTAAAGTGTAAATTTAATGTGTACTCTAACTTAACATACGTTTCGGTCAGCCAAGTTTTACTGTGCCGCTCCACAGCCTGAAAGTATGCAATACCGCAGTAGCATTGTTAAGCGAATTCTACAGTGATGGCAATAAATGTGAGTCCATATACTTGAACTCGGCATGGAATTTTATGCAAAAAAGGTTTGAATCGAATATTTCTATTTAAGCGAATGATATTGATTTTGACTCATGGGCACTTTGCAAATCATTAGATTCGAACAACGCACAATAAATACCACTATAGTGCAGCGGGTGGAACTTTGTATTGCCCCGACTGGACCCGGACATCTTAGATCAATTGGCTGCAAGTGGATAATGACCGCGTGATAACAACCATTTATCATTAGCCTACCTTGGATTAACCACTACGACAATTAAATCTATTTTTAGAGCTTTTGTGGTCAGATCGCAGTTTTGTCTTTCACAAAATGGTTTTTATGTCCCCAACCTTAGTCAAGTTTCCACTCTTATAAATTTCCCTAAGGAACTGGAAAACTGTCCAAATTACTTCTGTCAACAAAGTCAGTATCTCTCCCGCTTCCCCTCAGGCTCACTTGCCCTTCCAGGCACTAGCACTTTCACTTTCTCTTCCACCCATCTCACTATTTTAGTCTCAGGCTCGTTCTCAAAATTACAAGGAAAGGGACGCACTTAGTTTTTTCATTATTTTCATATGTTATGCCATATTTTCGATTGTTAGATAATTATATATATTTTGAAGTCTGAGTTAACCAAAGTGGCATTGTTCTATATAATAATCATTATTATGTCACTTCCATAGGTCTTTTGAGAAGATATTTGAAATCGTTAGTGCTTAAGGTAGCTTTAAAATGAGGCTTATGAACTTGTTTTAAGTTTTTCCAATCAAAAAAATAAGTTTCTTGAATTCAGCTTTAATTATTATTAAACTTATTACAGAAACATAGGAAAAAGTGTTCAGGTAGATAAATATTTTTTTTTTAACCTGCACATGGGCCCTCTCCATTGACGGCCAATCCAACGCATGCCGCTAGCTTCGTTTGGAATAAAGCTAAAAGAAAAAAGGAAATGGAATCGAATACCTCGAATAGAGTATAATGAGGTTAGGTGCAACCTCAGACTAGTTGGTAACTACTTACGAAATACACGTTGGCAATTGGCGTTTTCCATCTGGCAAAGGTTTTTAAATAGGGTACATCTACCGAGTAAGACACGCCCACAAACTGGTATAGTCGCTGCACAATCAGTGCTGGTTATAACGCAACGCCCAAAAGCCGCATTGGTAACCGCCAAACAGAGCAAGAGCGTAATGACAAATGTGAAAATGGTCTTCATTTTGCCAAAATGTTTTAACCACAACTAAGTGGCGAATATGAGAAGTGTCCCTTTTATATCTAACGCTTGATAACGTTCTATGAAGTTAGATATTATTTTCTTTTACATACACCCACATACATTCACGCAGATACATATATAAAAACAATTCTAATAAAATTTAAATTTTCTCAGCTAACTTATTAGTCTAATGAGAGAGCATACAGTCCCCTATATACTCGTACATACATTTAATTTGTGTCTGTCATATGTATTTCTTGGAGAATGTCAGCCGTTTTCATAAAATACATCATTAATACGCACAATAATCTTTTGATATACATTCATATATCTATATTAAATACAAAACATAGATCTAAGAGACAATCAATTTCGGCTAATTCGTACAGGGTGAAAAATGTATGCCTGAACTTGAAAACTCTTGGAATACCAATCAAATTTCTTTTGAAATTTTAATAACTCCAGGTTTAGAGGAAATGACTGTGATAGAAGGAATTTCAATTAGAAATAAAAAATTTCTTATCAACTGATAAAATTAAAAATTGTAAAATTTACGGTGTCAGACGCTCAAATTTTGTAGAGTTTATAGTTACTTCATTTAAGGAACGGACACGGAAACGATGATGCGTATTCGTCACTTTTTTATTTCAGTTAGATTTAAAAAAAATTAAATAGCTTGAAAACTTTGGGTATGTTTTAAAAAAATAGGAAACTTTTGAAAGTGTAAATCGACGAATTGCATCGTAACAATTTGTTGAACTCTACTACTGATCTGAACTCAAGCTGAAGGTGGCAAGCTTTCGGGAAAGTTTGTGTTTTCTAAAAAACTTAAACTTAAACTGAAATTGCATTTACCATCGTTTTTAATGACATTTGCAATCGCTGATTTGGGTAAATAAAAACTTTACCTTTATTAATATTCGGTATTTTGAAGATATTCTTTCATCTTTTGAATTTCGACATTAAGTAAAGAATCGTGGGCATATATAACGTTCTAAGTACTTTTTATTGTTAAAATATCACAAAAAGTTACTGGCAAGTTGTTATATTGTTTATATGTAGTAGGCTACTTAATTATCTATGATGTGGTAAGATATTGTGTGATAAAATTTTAATTAAAATTTAAAAATCGGGTAGGCCAAACGAAAAATTGTTGCTTTTGAGTTATTGACTGATGAATTTTCTACTTGCAAATATTACACCGTATTCTTAATTATTCAGAAATTCTTGAGTTTTTCACGTCTAACTAGCCTAAAAGCAACTACTGGGTATATAATATTAGACTTTACCCGCACAGAGAGTCGCAATTATGGAAAGAAATATTATCTAATTAGATATAAATACTCTCTGCAAGGAGCCATATGTGCAAATAAACTTAAAAATTTAACGAAAACTAAGCTTGCGTCAAACAGCACTTAAACAGCTATGAAAATAAATAAAATTATTAGAAGTAATTTGTTTTGAAACATTGAAATAAGAAAACAAAAAATGAGAGCATACAAACACAGATACGTGTAGAAGTTTCCACTGTCGCAGGAAAGTAAATATAAAATAGACTCAAACAACAACCGCCCAGTACCTGTTCCCAGAAATTTGACATTGACATTGACTTTACTAAAAATTAAATTAAGAGTTGTCTAAGTTTACTTGGCTTGAATATTGTTGCCATATTGAGCCTAATATTTTACATTTCAACAATATGTACTATTTATGGGACCTTTGAAATTAATGCATCTAAACGTAAATACTCCTCACTAAAGAATTGAAAGCCTTGAAAAGTAAAAAGAAATGTAGTCTTATTTAAATCAGAAATGCTTCGAGTTGAACACGAAAATTTTATAAAGCCCATATCTGTAAAATCAAAACGAACATTATCTGCAACCTAAATCTATTTTATGATTTTGTAAACTTTAAACGCACTTAAAGGACTTTTCCTCTGCCATGAAATACCAAGACTGTAAATCCAGTGATTATCAAGATATTTGCAGACCTGTTTGTCCAATTTTTCAAATCTAATTATTCCACTGTAGCCTTTCCTCAAAAAATTTGAAATTTTTCTTAGCATAAATAGATATAACACATGCAAATTAGTTAGTCCGCATAGGTCATTTTATTTCCAAAAAACTATAATCCTTAGAGTAAACGAACAATGCCTCGGTATGTCTTGCTTTGAGTTACATAGATCACCACATTTTTAATTACATAGCACATAAACGCCTATCACCATCTTCTATCAAGCCACTACAGAGGTAGGTATTCACTTTGACGTAAGCTATTGAAAAAAACATTTTTTAAAAAAAATAAAAAAATTCGAGGTTTGAAAAAAAGCTTTCAAAAAACTGGGAATACTTACGAATTGTCTGTTCGCAATTAATCTTTTGCATGTCACATAATGTATTGAATCGTTCACATAACTTCGATGTTCCCAAGCGTCCGCAAACATCTCGCGTATGTTCACAGTTTTCTGTTTCACAAGTAGTCTTCGACGATGCGCATGACAGTAATGTAAAGAAAATGCTAAGCGTCAAAATTAGTAAACGCATAGTTTAGAGTTGTTTTCTTTTGATTATTATTAAAATAAAGCGTTAACAGCAAAGTTTTTATAGAAAAATATTTCAGATACTATTCAAAGTTTAAGTGTGTGTTAACACCTGTCGGGGCAGTCAGATAATATTATTAAATATATCTACATTTAATTAAATATTGTTTTATGAAGTAAGAAAATCTAAGTTCGTTTTGAAAGACACATCAAATACTCAGCTGTAGTTTGGGAGGGCAACCATTGACTTGGTGGTAATATACACAACAGAATGTTTAGAAATGGAACACTGAAAAAAATAAGAGCAATCGGAAACTGATGTTTCGAATCGAATGAACGAATCGATAACGAAAAAAGGGCTTGGTAATCATCGAATTTTTTTCATTTCCCATACAAAGCTATTCGGAGAGAGATCTATTTCATATCAACATCAATGTGTATATTCAAGTTGTCGAAAGCACCCCCAACATATTTGTGGAATGGAAATCTACATGTACCTGGCAAAATTTGTTTCTTTATGCTATTAGGAACAACATTTATATGTAAAAAGTATCAAAGCAATGTGTACTAGTACAGTTGGCTATAAACTTTTGTATTCCAATATCTAGGCAATAACTTTGTTGAGCAAAATCATTTCAGCACTTAAGACTAAACTTAAGGGTGGGCTTAACAATTTTTTAGTTAGTATTACGCAGGAAATTAAAAAATTATTGTTTTTACTTTTTAGTGGACCACTCGATTTTTATGTAAATAATTCTGTGTCCAGTACCATTAACAATTAATTATTGTTCTTCGTACACAAATCTATCACTACTAAGATTTTACTTTTGTGAAAATATATGGCTTTTATAAACAAAAACATATTTCAAATAGTTAACTCACAATATTAATATTTAAAGCAATCTGCTAAAAAAATATAAAAATTACCTTCCATTTATTAAATTTTGCAGAAAACTTCCACAGAGTTTAATTAAAAAAATATGTTTAAAGGTGCTCTATAATCTGAAGTTGAAAAATCAAAAGTTGAAAAAACAGCAGAGACAAAAAATAACTGTTATTTGAAATTTTTCTATCAAAAACGTTGCTTCATAAGAGTTATTCGACGAAGAAAAAAATTTATTTTAAAAATAAGAGTTTTTGGTTAACGTTTTTTTTTACGTTGTTGAATAACTGTTATTTATGAGAAATATTTTTTTTTCGTTGCCAAAAAAAGTTTAATTTAAATTGTAAAATAAATTTTTGTATTTGTTTCAGAATATTTTTTAGGCCAGTATCATGCATACGTTTCGGTCAGCCATGTTTTATTGTGCCCCTCCACAGCCTGAAAGTATGCAATACCGCAGTAGCATTGTTAAGCGAATTCTACAGTGATGGCAATAAATGTGAGTCCATATACTTGAACTCGGCATGGAATTTTATGCAAAAAAGGTTTGAATCGAATATTTCTATTTAAGCGAATGATATTGATTTTGACTCATGGGCACTTTGCAAATCATTAGATTCGAACAACGCACAATAAATACCATTATAGTGCAGCGGGTGGAACTTTGTATTGCCCCGACTGGACCCGGACATCTTAGATCAATTGGCTGCAAGTGGATAATGACCGCGTGATAACAACCATTTATCATTAGCCTACCTTGGATTAACCACTACGACAATTAAATCTATTTTTAGAGCTTTTGTGGTCAGATCGCAGTTTTGTCTTTCACAAAATGGTTCTTATGTCTCCAACCTTAGGCAAGTTTCTACTCTTATAAATTTTCCTAAGGAACTGGAAAACTAGCGAAATTACTACTGTCAACAAAGTCAGTATCTCTCCCGCTCCCTCTGCCACTCACTTGCCCTTCCATGTACTCGCACTTTCACTTTCTCTTCCACCGATCTCACGATTTTAGCTCATTCTTAAAATTACAAGGAAAGGGACGCACTTAGTTTTTTCATTATTTTCATATGTTATGCCATATTTTCGATTTTTAGGTAATCAAAGTGGCATTTTTCTTTATGTTAATCATTATTATGTCACTTCCTAGGCGCGAAAATAGGGCTTTTGCGAAGATACTTGAAATCGTTAGTGTTTAAGGTAGATTTAAAATAATCATTCAAAATGAGGTTTATGAACTTGTTTTAAGTTTTTCCAATCAAAAAAAAAATAAGTTTCTTGTATTCAGCTTAAATTATTATTATACTTATTACAGAAACATAGGAAAAAGTGTTCAGGTAGATAAATATTTTTTTTTTTTTAAACTGCACATCTGCCCTGTCCATTGAGGGCCAATCCATTGCATGCCGCTACCACAGTTTGGAATAAAGCTAAAAGAAAAAAGGAAATAGAGTATAATGAGGTTAGGTGCAACCTCAGACTAGTTGGTAACTACTTACGAAATGCACGTTGGCAATTGGCGTTTTCCATCTGGCAAAGGTTTTGATATAGGATACATCTACCGAATACGCCACGCGCACAAACTGGTACATTCGCTGCACAATCATTGCTGGTTATAACGCAACGCCGAAAAGTTGCATTGCTAAGCGCCAAACAGAGCAAGAGCGTAATGACAAATGTGAAAATGGACTTCATTTTGCCAAAATGTTTTAACCACAACTAAGTGTCGAATATGAGAATTGCCCCTTTTATATCTAACGCTTGATAACGTTCTATGAAGTTAGATATTATTTTCTTTTACATACACCCACATACATTCACGTAGATACATGTATAAAACAATTCTAATAAAATTTAAATTTTCTCAGCTAACTTATTAGTCTAATAAAAGAGCATACAGTCCCCTATATACTCGTACATACAATTTATTTATAATGTTTTTCAGAAACGCCAAAAATATACTGCAAAAGTTTCAGACCAAACTGTCATTGCTAGTTTTGGTTTTATTGAATTATTCTCATTTTGGCTGTAAAACGTCAAACCATTGAAGTAAAAAATATAGAAATTAGAGAAACAGAATATTAGACAGAATGTCGCTTTACTACCCTAATACTTATATATATCTCTATTTCATCACCATGAACATTTTTTTTCATTTTCATAAGTGCCTCTTACAAAACATAGGTAGATCTAAGTGGCATAATCAATTTCGGCTAATTCGTACAGGGTGAAAAATGTATGCTTGAATTTGAAACCTATTGGAATACCAATCAAATTTCTTTTAAAGTTTTAATAACTCCAGGTTTTGAGGAAATGACTGTGATAGAATGAATTTCAAATAGAAATAAAAAATTTCTTATCAACTTAAAAAAAAAATGTTTGGAAATTTTTGACAGTGTAAATCTTTTTGGTGACGTTTTCGCAATGTCCGGCTTAAAAAATCGGTAAATCGACGAATTGCTTCCTAACAAGCTTTCTAATAACATTTTAATATTTGGTATTTTGAAGATATTCTATCATCTTTTGAATTTCGAAATTAAGTAAAGAATCGTGGGCTATGTACTTTTTATTGGTAAAATATCACAAAAATTTCTTTGCAAGTTTTTAGTAGCTTTCTGAACTGTGTGGCTATTCATTTGAAAACTAATTAGAACTGACTGTGCGACACCTCAATGACACATTTGGACACTTGAAGATGTTTTAATCAAGAACATTTAATAGCTTAAATTGTGTGATAGTCATTGATTTTGTAGGTTCAAATATAGAATGACCGTCTTATTTAGTTCCGTCTTTTTTATAAATTATATTGTTTATATGTAGTAGGTAACTTAATTGTTCGCTGTCTTGTCTATGATGTGATAACATATTGTGTGATAAAATTTTAATTAAAATTTAAAAATCGGGTAGGCCAAACGAAAAATAGTTGCTTTTGAGTTATTGACTGATGAATTTTCTGCTTGCTAATATTACTCCGTATTCTTAATCATACTGAATTTTCTTATGTTTTTCATGTCTAAATAGCCTAAAAGCAACTACTGGGTATATAATATTAGACTTTATCCGCACAGAGAGTATTTTAATTCCGTTGTTACATATTTGTCGCAATTCTGGAAACAAATATTATCTAATTAGATATAAATAGGCATATTATACTCTCTGTATTGAGCCATATGTGCAAATAAACTTAGAAATTTTACGAAAACTAAACTTACGTCAAACAGCGCTTAAAACAAGCGGGTTGCTATGAAAATAAATAAAATTATTACAAGTAATAGAAGTAATTTGTTTTGAAACAATAAAATAAAAAAGCAAAAATTGAGATCATACAAACATACAAAGACACGTATCCGGCTCCGATTAGAAGTTTAGATTGGCGCAGGAAAGTAAATATAAAATAGACTCAAACAACAACCGCCCAGTACCTGTTCCCAGAAATTTGACATTGACATTGACGTTGCTAAAAATTTAATTAAGAGTTGTCTAAGTTTACTTGGCTTGAATATTGTTGCCATATTGAGCCTTATATTTTACATTTCAACAATATGTACTATTTATGGGACCTTTGAAATTAATCCATCTAAACGTAAATACTCCTCACTAAAGAATTGAAAGCCTTGAAAAGTAAAAAGAAATGTAGTCCAATTTAAATCAGATATGCTTCTAGTTGAACACGAAAAGTTTATGAAGCCCATATCTGTAAAATCAAAACGAACATTATCTGCAACCTAAATCTATTTTATGATTTTGTAAACTTTTAACGCACTTAAACGACTTTTTCTCTGCCATAAAACACCAAGACTCTAAATCCAGTGCTAATCAAGATATTTGCAGACCTGTTTGTCCAATTTTTCAAATCTAATTATTCCACTGTAGCCTTTCTTCAAAATTTGAAAATTTTCTTAGCATAAATAGATATAACACATGCAAATTAGTTAGTCCCCTTAGGTCATTTTATTTCCAAAAAACCATAATCCTTAGAGAAAACGAACAATGCCTCGGTATGTCTTGCTTTGAGTTACATAGATCATCACATTTTTAATTACATAGCACACAAACGCCTATCACCATCTTCTATCAAGCCACTACAGAGGTAGGTATTCACTTTGACGTAAGCTATTGAAAAAAAACATTTTTTAAAAAAAATAAAAAAATTCGAGGTTTGAAAAAAAGCTTTCAAAAAACTGGGAATACTTACGAATTGTCTGTTCGCAATTAATCTTTTGCATGTCACATAATGTATTGAATCGTTCACATAACTTCGATGTTCCCAAGCGTCCGCAAACATCTCGCGTATGTTCACAGTTTTCTGTTTCACAAGTAGTCTTCGACGATGCGATTGACAGTAATATAAAGAAAATGCTAATCGTCAAAATAAGTAAACGCATAGTTTAGAGTTGTTTTCTTTTAATTATTATTAAAATAAAGCGTTAACAGCAAAGGTTTTATAGAAAAATATTTCAGATACTATTCAAAGTTTAAGTGTGTGTTAACACCTGTCGGGGCAGTCAGATAATATTATTAAATATATCTACATTTAATTAAATATTGTTTAATGCAGTAAGAAAGTCTAAGTTCGTTTCGAAAGACACATCAAATACTCAGCTGTAGTTTGGGAGGGCAACCATTGACTAGGTGGTAATATACACAACAGAATGTTTAGAAATGGAACACTGAAAAAAATAAGAGCAACCGGACTGAAGTTTCGAATCGAATGAACGAATCGATAACGAAAAAAGGGCTTGGTAATCATCGAATTTTTTTCATTTCCCATACAAAGATATTCGGAGAGAAATCTATTTCATTTCAACATCAATGTGTGTATTCAAGTTGTCGAAAGCACCCCCAACATTTGTGTGGAATGGAAATCTACATGTACCTGGCAAAATTTGTTTCTTTATGCTATTAGGAACAACATTTATATGTAAAAAGTATCAAAGCAATGTGTACTAGTACAGTTGGCTATAAACTTTTGTATTCCAATATCTAGGCAATAACTTTGTTGAGCAAAATCATTTCAGCACTTAAGACTAAACTTAAGGGTGGGCGGAACTATTTTTTTTTTTCTTTTTAGTTAGTATTACGCAGGAAATTAAAAAATTATTGTTTTTACTTTTTAGTGGACCACTCGATTTTTATGTAAATAATTCTGTGTCCACTTCCATTAACAAACAAGTTCCAGCTAGAGCGAAAATTAATTATTGTTCTTCGTACACAAATCTATCACTACTAAGATTTTACTTTTGTGAAAATATATGGATTTTATAAACAAAAACATATTTCAAATAGTTAACTCACAATATTAATATTTAAAGCAATCTGCTAAAAAAATATAAAAATTACAATCCATTTATTCAATTTTGCAGAAAACTTCCACATAGTTTAATTAAAAAAATATGTTTAAAGGTGTTCTATAGTCTGAAGTTGAAAAATCAAAAGTTGAAAAAACAGCAGAGGTAAAAAATAACTGTTATTTGAAATTTTTCTATCAAAAACGTTGCTCGAATTTTAAAAGTTATTCAAAACGTTGCCTCATAAGAGTTATTCGATGAAGAAAAAAAATTATTTTTCAAATAATAGTTGCTGTTGTTGTTAGTTATATGTCAACGTTTATTATATTTTTTGAAAACCAAAGTTATTTGTCAACGTTTTTTTTTTACGTTGTTGAATAACCGTTATTTATGAGAAATATTTTTTTTCGTTGCCAAAAAAAGTTGAGTTTGAAATAAATTTTTGTATTTGTTTCAGAATATTTTTTAGGCCAGTATCATAAGTCCCGTTGTGATACTACGTAAGAACACCGTTACACCTCCTCTTCGAAACATTTTGGGGAAAGTTGTCCAGGATGGGAACTCCCGCTCCGCGTTCCTCCCAATATGCCAATTCCCGGTTAGTATTCCTGCTTAGGGTGCAAATTTGTTTGTCGAGATATCTTGGGGCCACTCTAATGCCTCTATGATCCGAAACCCAGGTAATGGAGAGTTCAAGGTTGGTTCAACCAGCAACGCTTTAATGTATCGACAGCCACACTGCAAAACCCCGTAAGTCACTATTTTTCCGAAAATAAGGTTCTGAGCCTAAAATGCAGTCATAATCGGGTTACAACTTCCCGTTTCTTTCCAGTGGTGAAATGTAATAACCGTCGCTCATATACATACTTTATAATTATCGTAGTTTTTCCCTCTCCTGAAAACTTTTTGGTTTTGAACATACAGGGTTTTGCAGTGTGGATGTCGGTATGCACTATATGGCGCTGCTATTGCTGCTTGGCTGTCTGACTTAACTAGTTATCTTGTCGATATGAAGAGACAGCTACATAGGTTTGACCGTCAAATTCTGCTTGACCAATTAAAGTAAAATATGAATTTGCAGCGGTTTTTACATAGCAAAAATATAAAGATTAAGATATAATAGTTGAAAAACGTAAGGTTTATTTACTTCTCCGTTCGGTTGGCCACCTTAAAATGTAGAGCAATCACCCCTTTTTACCTTTTTAAGAAAACAAAATTTCTCAATCAAAGTAATGAAAGATCTTACCTTTGGAACATGGTTACATTTAAGTTTATTCATTTTTAAAGAACCTTCAATTATTGAATGAGTTATTCGTGCGCAATACCTTTTTGTATTACTTTTGTGAATTTGTTATTTTTATAATTTTTATTTAAATGCATTATTTTGAAAGAAAAAACAGGTATTACAATAACCATTTTACAAAAATTTTAAAACCACATATTTCAATATATCGCTCAATGCCAGCTTCGTATTAGAACGCAATTTCCCTTTTTTTAAAACATTTGTTGTAATTAAAGAAGTAAAAATTTACTCATTTCAAATTTTTTTTTCTTTTTTTTGTAAGGCGTCACCTGTACCAACAAGACGGTACGTAGCATTTTTTACGAACTAAACATGTGACTCATTCTTGCTATTTTCCCCAAACGTGCACGCTTATACGAATAATTATCGGATGCCAAGGGCAGTGCTAGTTGTAACGCACACAAACTTCTATCTGTTGCCATCGAGCTTTTGCAGTAGAAATCATCAACAGGGATGTATTCTATTTAAAGAAAAATCAAAAAAATAAATGTATAGAAAACAGTCGAATGCGTAGGAAAGAGTTCTTACGTGTGTCTTCCTCACAATTGGCAATCTGCAAATCACATAATGTATTGAATCGTTCGCATAGCCGTGATGTACCGAGGCGGCCGCAAACTCCCCGGGTACGTTCGCAGTTTTTTGTATCAATTAAACAAGTGCGCTGCGAAGCTGCAAATCCCAGTAATGTAAAAAGAATGTTAAGCGTCCAAAGAAGTAAGCGCATATTTTTGGCTTGTACTTTCGGGCGATATTGATAGCATGGAAAGGTTGCAATGCTTTTATAGGAAACGATACGGAATCGGATGGGTTTATGCACATAAGCAAATATGACGAGGTACAAAGATATTGTCATTTATTACTCAAAACATTCTTATTGTCTTTTTTTGTAGTAAAATAACTTTTATAAAATCAGGGCTGCCTCAATTTTATCAATCAAAATCATTAGGGTGAACTGTATTTGTAGCTAACTTAATATGCGAGTATGTGGAAGCGATGCGTTAAAACCCGTTAGTAATTCAAAACTCAGTAAGCAAGTTGATTGAGAAACTTTATTGGCAGACCCTTTATATTTCAAATTCTTGACTGATTGCAGTATGTTTGGTATTAAATTTAAATTTATACGCTTATAATGCTGAAAACTTATTTACAGTGTTGTGAAGGTGCACCCTAATGTGCCTTCAACTATAATGCATAAGATAGCGCTTAATTGCACTTTATCAGTCATGATCTCTAGTACTTTCCCGGCATTGAGTATGTGATCATCCACTTCAGTTGACTTTTTATAAAAAACTTTCACTCCAATATCTTTTCAATGTTATCAAAAAAAAAAAAAAGCAAAAAAAAAAAACAGTCTAATGTGCCCACTCCAAAGGCTGAATCATGTACAATTTTTTTTTATTTTCGCTGTCATTTCAACACGAAACACTTGTTTAAACTGCAATTAACATTTATTTGATTGGATGTGTGTGTGTGTTTCTGTGTGTTCAGCTGCGCAAAAACATTTTTGTGAAGAAAACGAAGATTATGTCATTGGGTTAATGAGTGCTAGAGAACTTCGTGGAAAAACAGGACTAACTCATTCGATCTGCTATCAGCTTCGAATCTGGTTAAATTGTTAAAAGTGTGACGTTTGTTGAGGCCCCATTCACTGCTACTTAACACTGCAATTTTTTAAATCAATTTCCAAGTTTTACTTGTTCTAATATCGAACAAAGCAAGCGTTACCATTTTCCTTAAGCTTCAACTGAGTGCGCTAAAAGCATTTCATTTATTACTTGAATTCGCGCATTTGACAAGCATATCCCAAACATTCACATCCGTATCAACATAACATTTTGCTCATTCATTATACTCGGTTGCATGGCATATCCTTTTCGTATTGTACCCAGTGGTTGCCTTGTTGTTGTTGTTCTTTACTTTTTTAGTATAAATTGTGTCGCTAAATTGCCATGGAACGCTACAAAAAAAACAACTACAAAACTTTGTTGTTGGAAGACAAGTGTGTGTGCAAACAAGTTGGTGGGTGTTGGTGTTGATGGATCAACCATTCTCGGAAAAACAACACCAACAACAGAAATCAAAAAATTTCTGTTGAATTTGAAGTCTAATTTTTCACATCCTGTTACTTTTGCTTATTCCATTATGGGGCGCCAACGTGAATTGCACAGGCGGCACCAAAGTGAATCCACTTACAACAACATACCGGTAAAATGACACGCTGGCTAAGCGAAAATGAGCGAAATATGTCAACAAGCAAAACAAAAAAAAAAAAAAAATGGCTGGCAATTTCGGCTATAGCACTGATTTCCAAATTCCTTCATGGTGTGCCACACTAGTGGATCTAAGCTTTATTTTAACAGCATTGAAAGCAGCTGTGTCATATTGCGAAAAATTTCACTCAAGCGAAAAGAAATATTTAATACTCAAGTTGAGGCATTCCATGTCAAATTGAATCAATTAGACAAATTTTGGTTAACTCTCTTTTAAATTATGAATCAAAGAACTCCAGCATCCATCAAGTACGTCTGGACTTTATCTGAAAAATAGAGATTCTTATATATTGAGGTATCCAGATCGGGACTTATTGAACCGTATATAAAGTGTCAGTTAGTGCTTACTCTAGATGTCAAATATTGTCCTGAAAAAGTGGCGACTACCAAAAGTGATAGGCACTACATATTTTTCAAATGAACCCATCACCACTGTTAGTATTGATAGCTATCTATCCGGCCCGCTCTTAAATCCACACTTCCAAGAATACGACATTGGCTCCAAGGTTCGTCCATGTTTAAAATGTACATTAGTCGGTTTGCAATAGAATGCCCCAGTAGCAATTTTTTTCACTACTTCTTACACTATGAGATGATGGCTTAACTAGCTCGCTAGCTGGCTTACTGCTTCCGTGGGTTTCTGTTCTGGGTAATTTTTCATGCTGATTTGCTTTGAAAATCTTAGCGTAAAGTGAAATAAACACTAAAGCTTGAATGTAATATGAGGATGAGCTTATGATGAGCCCAAGCAGCTACAGAGCGAAGGAAGTGAAGCAGAAGCAGAAGCACTATGGCACGAAATATGATGTGCGGAAATTGAAGAAATTTCAAACATATACACGCCCATACATACACACATACATATGTACATAGATGAAAGGTGTTTCCGCTTAACGAAGTTTTGTAGATGTTTATGCTACGTGATCCATAGAATTTTTCAACGTAGACATATTGCATTTCAGTTACAAAGTAAATGGTAATAATAAATATTCTTTCGCTCTCATCCACCAGACCAGATTTTAGTTGAGGGCAATAAAACTCGCTGCTCAACTTGAATTGAGTTAGCAAAGTGTTTTCGTGTAACAAATTATGTTGCCGACATGTCGATCGGAAGTAGGTTGAGCTTAGCCACGGAAGATTTTGTAGGTGGGGAGGTAGACACAGTTTCGAGAAGCTTGGTAAAAGAATGATTCTCCGTCTAAGAACTCGTTAGAATGATGCACCTTATATGGGTTGACTAAATGCTCAAGTAGTGTTATTTCTGAATGTGGTTTATAGCTCTTAATGATTCTGTGTTGAAATGTGGAAAATGCGTGAATGTTAGAACTTCCAACATATGGCTGAGGGATATTTTAAAGGACCCATATTACTTGCAACCAGGTTTATAATTAAGAATACTCGCCACTCCCCTTGAAGCTAAAAGTTTTCATCATTTCAACAGCACGCAAAATTTAAAAAAAAATTTTAAATTGAATTTGAAATAACCGCAGTAATTTTTTTAAATATTTTTTTTCCGAAAACCTCCTTACATGCCCCGCTCATTACCCCCATCAATAAAATATGAATTATTCGCCATTTCCTCTTAAATGCTGCCACAAAACTTTAAATCACCCAACTTCCGTCATCTTCGTCTTTAAATTTATAGAACTTAGGCAGAGGCAGTGCCTTTCATTTCACATTTCACTGCCAACTTTTGTTTTTGTTTTAAATATTTCAGCAGTCATTGTTTTTTGATTCCATTGTCCTGTGGCCAAGTTGTCAGTTGTGTTGCAATTTGCATTCATTTGTCGGATGTGCACATTATGTTGGCAGTTAAGGCTTTGTTAACTTTACTTGCTAAGTTTTTGGCCCAACTACTCGGTATTTCAAAAGATTTCTACTTTTGCCTGAGACAGTAATGAGAATTTAATGAAACGTAGTAGAAGAAAAAAAGTTGTGAAGTTTCCTCTTTGGGATTTGTTAATAAGTCCTGGAAAGTAAAATACGCGTTGAATTTCAAAACAAAGAAATGGTGGAGAGAAAATTATTAAACATGCTTAAAATTGCCTTCAAGTTTAGTTCCTTTGAAATATATATATACATAACTGTAAAAAACGAATTAGTTATATGGCCAAACTCAAAAAGTACTGAAACGTAGTATTTGGGTTTGCTTGATCTGAGAGATTGGGCGTGTATTTCCGTCATAAGAAATTAGCTGTCTGAAGGAAGGTTAAACGAGAAAGTTTTCAACATTTCATGCTTATACTGGTACCTACTACACTCCAATAACTCAAAAAGAACACATCTCGACTGGACTACAATGAGTCCAAATGGTGTTTTGTTCTTTCTTTCACATTCTTCCACAATAATCACTTTGGGAGTGTGAAAGTAAGCGCAGAATAAGTGGAGTGCCGCTGCACTGAAAGCCCTCCGCAAAAAAACATCGATTATTCATATCCTTTTCAATTTCTAGATTGAAAATCGTGTTCGTAAAAAGAACAATAAGTCCAATAATAATTTTCATAAATTTTCAATCCCTTCTCCAAATTAAAAAAAAAACTGTATATCATTGTTTTTAGGTCAATTCATTGGCATTAAATATATTTTTTCTGCTTTTCTTTCAGATTTCTTTCAAAACCACAAGCTGTTTGCTTTTACTGTTAAAATAAGACGGTCCAACTTTCTCCAATGATTAAATTCTATAACGAATCTCCATGGTCTCTAATATCAAGCAAAGAGAGATGTGACATCCAGCATTAACGTTCCCTCAAAGTATATATGTACATACTTTGGCATTTGGATGTATGTGGTGGAGTGCAAAGTGATTACCGACAGCATTGAACAAAGCAGGTGACCAGCAACATTGTATTTAGAGTTAACGACAATCCACATATGTATAATCATGGTGAATGACAAAGCGTAGTGGCGATTGCATGTTAAGTGCCATCAGTGGCATTGTGATTATTGCAGATACGTGGGACCGTGGGACCTATCCACCACAAAGCGTCGCTTGAAGCAATCACAGTTAGAGCAGAAACGGTAATAACACGAAAAGCAATAAACAATTAAAGCTTCAATAGCAGCAATAGAAGCAATGTGTGCAACATTTACAACAACAACAGCAACAAGAACAGCAAGAGTAACTGAAACAGAAAGGTGTCATTATGATACAGCAACAACTAAAGTATCCTTGACAACAACAAAAAGCAGTAAGGCATACGAACAATGGATTGCGAAATCGCAAATCAGTGCAAATGCAGATACAACAAAAACAACAAGCGAAATAGCAATGGCTACAAAGGGTGTGTTCAAATCAAAATTCATGCAAGATCAGCATCTTGACAGCAACAGTTGCCGACAGCATCAGCATGATGGTGAGTGCGATTATGCCAAAAACACAGGCAGGAGGAGCACAAGCTTATCGCAACGAACTTTAATACGACGAAATCCAAATCAAAGGCAAATGCAGTGGCAGCAACAACAACAAATGGAGCAACACCAAAAACGCTTCAACCGACACCATACCCCAATCATGCCTCAGCGACAGCAACAGCAAGAAAACCAACAACAACAACAGCTATCGAAATGCTTGTTTGGACGCTTACGCTTAACGCTTAAGTATCAGCAGCAACAACAACAACAACAACAGTGGATGCGCGTCTGCCTGTTGCTTGTCATTTGCCTGTCACTGCCCGCTGCAACGAACACAAAGCCTCAAACCTCTGCTACAACAGCAAAAACAAGCGCAACAAATGCTGTCAAAGAGCTAGCAACAATATTTACAACAACAGAGACATTAAAAATAACAAGAACAATATTAACAACAACATCAAACGCAACACTCGCACCCAGCTTAAAATTGAATCCGTCGCTGGCAATTCGAAGTGATGACAATACCGTGATCAGCCATAGCAACTTCATGCATTACAACAACATCAACACCAACAACAACATTGCTGTCGAAAGCTTCGACGCGCCTATAACCACGAAGAGCGTAAATTCAACGACCGCAGCAAATACGTTGGGGAAGACAAGATTGGAGGCGGCTGAAATTGCATCGTCGAGTGCGTTGACAGTGTCAACGGCATTGCCAGCAGCTACAGCAATACAAACAAACACATCCGCACTGCTGTCACCAGCAGAAATGTTGCGTCCACCACCAACTACAGCAACAACACTAACAACACAATTTGTGCTCTTGGCCAATGTGACGACAGCTCCAAGCACTAACAACGACAACAAAAGCAATGTCAGCAAAAAGATATTTACAAAGTCGCACTCACTCAATGGGCTGCCATATGACGCAGCGCAAACAGTGACAACAACAACAACAGAAGACAGTGTAGAAAATCACGCTGGCAACAACAACAACAAAATCAAAAGAAACTCGTCCAGTGGTAATAACACTTCATATAGCAAAAGTCAACATTATATATACACCAACAACAACAACAATAACAAAAACAACAACAATAACAACGATAATGCCAAGAGCAAAAACAGTGATTATTCGCAACATCATCGCGTCATCCGCTCGCTTAGCATGGGTGGCGCTGGCAGTGCACTTGTAGGCGGCAGTAGCTCAAGCAGTTTTCGTACCATCGGCAAGGGTAGTGGCAGCAGCAGTTTGAGTGCGAGCAATGGCGGTGCGGTTGGTGGCCTCTTAAATGCAAATGATGACGATAATAATAATCATAATGGTATTGAATGTCCCAGCTTTGATGAGAGCTCAGCGTGCCCATGCTACAAGTTCGAGGATGGTAAGTCAATTATTATTTAAGATTCTAGAATCTTGTTGTTTTTTTTTTTAAGTATATGTGTGTCTACATCCCCCCTTGAACCAGCTGTTATGTACGCCACGCAGAACTACGATAACAGGAGGAAGCACTAAAAACCCTCGCATATAGGCAGGATGGTCGCAAAGAGCAGCTGCGAAGCCAAATTGAAAATTATCAGCCTTATGTTTCGTGTGCAACTTCTCGACGCCGTTGGCACGACATGATAATTTGGCTCAACGTCTTTTGATCGGAAAACAGATATATATGAATATATTTTATTCGAAAGTCTATAGTGATACTAGATGGCCTAATAAATATTTCTAGCCCTTCCCTTTTGAGATGTTAGAACTTCATCACCGAATTTTATGACTTTCTAAAAAAATATTTATTCATTTTTAAACATGGTTCGAGTTATATGTATTTTCTCAAATACAAATCCTGTTCCCATGCCAATGAAAAAAGAAATTAAAGCCGCCCTAATACACATATGAATCATTCACTAAGCGACGATACACACACGCTCATATATACATATATTGACACTTATCGACTCAAATTGTTTCATTGTATCTCTTTGTTTTTACAGGACTATTCCTTGAATGTCCCGGCACAACGGCCATGTCATTGCGCGGCACATTGGAACGCATCTCCTCACCGATACATTCATTATCCATTTATGATTTTGATCGTTCGGTCACGTCTCTCTCGCAGGATGTCTTTCAGCCGGGTGTCAATATAAGGCATTTACAATTTTCACACTCACACCTAGAAACGTTGAAGGATAACAGTTTGCGGCATGTACGTGGATCCTTAGAATCGTTGAGCATTGTTAATGGAAAATTAACACAGGTATGTACTACATACAATAACAATAACAGCAACAATATGATGTTGCATTGTATGTTTGCGTATACGAGTTACATGGGCACGATGGAGTAGCGATACAAAAGCAAATGAAGAGACAATACTGCAGCTCAAACATATATTAATCTGTATGTATGTATGTATGCAGGTAATCATGCGCGTGCGTGTGTTGAGTGTTTCTATGCTAACCATTTGCTTGGAAATCTTTGATTTTCTGCTTAATATAAAACGAAATTTACACTAGTGGCCGAAATAATAAAACCATGTGAGAACACATCGGTAGATAAAAGTTTTGAACCGTAGGCCGGTATTCTTAGAGTGCTTAATTTTGCTCAAGCTACAAGATTTAAGCTGAATAAAGGGGAAATGGTTTTTTAAAGCAGGAGCAAGTTTGGGTATTTTCACAAAAAAATCTTGTATCTATTTTTACTAGCCGCCTCAATTTTTTAAGAATTATAATGGAACTTGATTCAAAAGTAAGCATATCACATCTTGTGATAAGAGAGATATCATGCTGAACATTTTCTAATAAGTACATGCTCATTCGTCATTGTTTCCATGCATTTTCGTGTACTTAATTTTTCATATTGGGCCTATTTTTTAAATCCTTTGAATTTAAATTTGTATTTTTTAATAAAAATTAATTTGTGGAAATCTGGCAGTCATCTAAATAATTTTGAAACTTTTTTAATTTTTTTTTTCAAAATTTCCATCTTTTATAAATATAATAACTTTTTCCGAATTATAGAACATTATTGATAAATTTTGAAAATTACCAAAATTTTTGTATGCGAAAAAAATTATTTTTTATGAAAAGAAGAACAACACTAATTGTTTTATTATATGTAAACATAAAAATTTACATTTTTGTGGATTTTCGTTATATAAATTTTTTCCGCATAGAGTTTTCTAGCATTCGACCATACGTTTTAAAAATGGGAATAAATTAACGTATGGGTGCTACTCTAATAAAATTTTTTTCTTTTCGAATATAATACCAGAGTAAGGATCCTCGAACATATACATAACCGTCTATTTCTTTCTGAAGCCCGCACTATACTCTCTATCAATTAGGTATCACTTCTAAAAATTATTTTACTGTTCAGCGGGATAAGATCTTCTAGTCCTGAGTGCTGCCTGTTCTGGCCGCTCATAAACCGTATGTAAAATGTCTTTAACAGTAACAATGTGAACGCCACCAGTGTTTATCTCTTCGTAACGACTATTCGTATACTTCTATCAAAACCAACCGTTGATATGTTGATGATATGTAAACATTGTTCAATATACAATTTGTCTATGGTCGTGTGTTCGCATGTGTCAGCGTGCACAATTCACTAACCAGCATTTGCTGACAGTTTTTCACATAGCTGGTATATGTGTTGTTGTCTTTTACATTATATGAATTGATAATGAAGTACGGACCAACAACTACACTACCAGAACACGCAACCATGCAAACCCCATCGCACAGACAATCGTCTTAACACCGAAATGTGGTTTTATGTTGTTGTACGACCAACAATGCTTGAAGCTCTCCACACCACAGCCACTACTTGTGCGTTGATTTTCTACCTCTTCTTCATTATCATCTAAGTAAAATTGTTAGTTTTATGCAATTTGTCTACCTGTCGTCTATCTGCTGCTATGTATGTATGTCCTGTGCTGGCTGCTATTGCTATGCCATCTCCATGTTACGAGTATTCTCTCTGACTGATGTTTAAATACGTGTCAGCAAATATTCGCCCAAAATTACGTATTCGTGCGTTAGTGTTGGTTTTCGTACGAAATGAACGTGCCAAATTGTCTTGCATCAAGATTCTGTTTGTTCTTCTTGCTTCTTCGTTTTGTTATTATTATGACAATGCTGCTTCTTACACGTCTTCGCTCGTCGGTATTATACATATCTATTTGTTTGGCATATATTTTGATTGCATCAGTACGTTTGTGGCAGGCACGTGTGTGCCCGTTTGCGAAATTGAAATTTTCTAAATATTATTTCAAATAATCGTGTAGATGCACATTTCACTCTTTGCATAAACTGAGTTGAGAGGATAATATTGTACTTGATGTTAAATTAATGTTGTAATGTATGTATGTATGTAATATTTATGTGTGCAACATCTGAGGGGCTCACGCCATACACGGCGCCTATTACTAATCGATTGATGAAAGAGTTTTTCGAAACGAGCAGGATCACAAAGATTCAGTTAATTTTGCTTTTGCTAACACACAGAATATTCGTGATTTGTACCAAAAGTTCTCTTTACTGGACATTATGTGAACCACAATAAGCCATTGCTCCATTACTTTTCGCAGGTGCAGTGAAATAACTCCCAAATGAAATAACTCCCAACAAAAAAATGAAATAACTCCCAAATATTTTCCATGCAAGTTGGGACTTATTTCATTATGAAATAGCTCCCAATTCATTGGGACTTATTTCATAATTTTAACTGGGAATTATTTCATAATGAAATAACTCCCAAATGAAATAATCCCCAATAAAATATCTTTGGGAGTTATTTCATAATTTTTGGAAATTGGGAGTTATTTCATTTTTTGGGACTTACTTCATTGCTTGTAATCCAGGCATTGGAGTTATTTCATTTTTAATGGGAGTTATTTCATTTTTGTTGGGGAATATTTTTAGCGAACTAACGTCATTGACATTAATTCGCATTAAGAAAGCGAACTAAAGTCAGTACATTTTTTTTTATATTCCAAATTTTCATTTTTCATTATCACCTTCGACTTATGATCATTATATCTTGAATCTGGGATTTAAAAAATGAATCTGAGATTGGCTTAGGTCAGATCCTCAATTCGGGGCGTGATCAATAGTATTTATGTGCAGAACTCCTTTCCGCATTGGCGGCCTTCGGCCGCGCTTCAAAAAATAGCCCTGGGCTACGCCATTCCAACTCCGGGTGGTTGCCATAGCCGCGGTGATGTCCTTCCGCGTGCCACTCTTTTCTCACAGGGTAATGTGATTACAATAACCACATGAAAATGACTTTAACTGCAAATATCTCGCAAACTACTAAAAATATTGGTTCAGCGGAGTTATATTCATGCTCCTGGGACCAAAGCGCGTCTCCTGATACATATCTCAAAATTTTTGGTTGTGTATTAGCGCTCGGTACCCCACGTAAACGATTACCCATGTCTAGATTTAGAATCTGAAATAAGATTTTTTTCAACAGTTCAAAAGTTATTTCCAGTTAAAGTTCACAATTGTCTGTCATTTTCATGTGGTTGTTGTAATGGCACATTAGGCTGAGCTAAAAAAGTGAAAAAGTGGGAAACGTGGCACGCGGAAGGACATCACCGTGGCGGTAGCCACGGCTATGGCAACCACCCGGAGTTGGAATGGCGTAGCCCAGGGTTATTTTTTGAAGCGCGGCCGAAGGCCGCCAATGCGGAAAGGAGTTCTGCACATAAATACTATTGATCACGCCCCGAATTGAGGATATGACCTAAGTCAAATTTTGCCTCAATGACATTAATTCGCATGTCCAAAGCGAACTAAAGTCAAAATATTATACGAATTAACGCCACTGACTTTAATTCGTTTTTGGTCATGCGTCTTAATGTCACACCGTGCAAACATTTAAAAATATGGAACGCTTGTGTTCTAATGCTGCAAGCTAAGAGTATTTCTGAAGGACTAGAAAACTTTAACTGTCCGATTTGCCGTCAAAAGGTCGACAACACTATTCAGGTTTTCATGTAATTGTTACATTCACATATCTATGTACATATTAACTTCCTGTATTTTTCAAATTTCATTGTAACTGATTATATTGTAAAAATATACCATTTCAAATTTTGATTTCGGATTTATTTCATTTTTTTTGGGACTTATTTCATTTGGGAGTTATTTCATTTTTTTGGGACTTATTTCATTTGGGAGTTATTTCATTTTTTTGGGACTTATTTCATTTGGGAGTTATTTCATTTTTTTGGGGACTTGTGGTTTCATTGTGAAATAACTGCCAAATATTGGGAGTTATTTCATTTCCTTCTTTGGGAGTTATTTCATTTATTAAAGTTGGGAATTATTTCATTTTTATTGGGACTTATTTCATTGGGAGTTATTTCATGGGAGTTATTTCATTTGGGAGTTATTTCACTGCACCCTTTTCGCAAGGCAGGGTGGACCTCAGATGTTTCTCTGCTCGCAAATCTGCTCTCTTGTCTAGTATCAGTTAAAGTAAGTGCGATTTCGGATAAGCCAAAACTTTTCCAGGAAGCGCAGACAATTATTTAAAAAAATTATTTTGTAAAAAATCTTATTGATTAGGTCAGGGACTGAGCGACTTTAAGATCGCGATCTAAGTGGTATTGCCGTTAACGATTCGGGTCACTAGTTTCTACAACCTTAACAATAATACTTAACTGTTATCATAAAAATACCCGTTAATATTACCCTAGTTGGATGTTGGATAACCGTAACTATAAACGTAGCCATAACTTGAACTATAAACGTATCAAAAAATCAAACCATAACAGAAACTACAACAGGAAGCAAAACTCTGACCTTAACCGTTACTAACCAATATATTTTAGTTTTGAGCGCAGAATCTTTAAAAAGAAGACTCCTGTGAAAGAGTAAATTAAAGTCATGCCAAAGCAGACGAAATTCATGTTTGAAATATAAAGTGTCGAAGGAAGGAGGCTTCAGAAAATAATTTACACTTTTACCCACAACAAAGGAATGATATAAAGTGAAACTTATTTTATGGGAAAATGCTAAAAAGTCATGCTACAAAGGCTTCTGCAATCATAAAATCAGAATAAGACTCAACATCATGTCTACGAGGCTACACGAAACACATGCTGGCAACCAACAATAAAATGCTCATAGCAATCAAACCTTACAAAAAAGCATTAAATCAAGTCCAATTACACGAATTTCCAGTTCATTTCCGTTACACAATCGCTTGCGGCATTTGTTTTTATTGGGCGCTCACTCGCTCACTCGCTTAAATCGTCGTCAAACCGTGTGGTTACGTATACGCCACAGACGGCAATTCCATGGCAATAGAAATAAAAAGGAGCAGTCAAATGTCTGTGCTATAAAATTAATAACCGACAGAGAAATATTGTCTTATGAGTGGGAAAATATTGCAAAGCCCAAATAAACAAGGAGTAAACAATTCAAAGTTATTGTAGAGTAGGTGAGACATAAACTGCTATAGCAAAAAATAATAAAATTGTTGGTATATAAATTTATATTTTTATATTTGGGTAATTGAAGAAAGTAATAAACTTTCATAAGAATACCATTTGTGAAGAGTAGAATAAAAACAAAAAAAACAAGTAAGGAAAGGGCTGTCTTCGGCTGTGCCGAAGGCTTCATACCTTTCATGAATACGCATAACTTTTTGAAGTGTCCGATCCTTACGTACAATTGGTACAAACTCTTCAAAACTGTTAATTTGAAAATACATGGCCCAAACCAGAGTTATCGGAGCAATCGATTATATGGGAGCTATATGTTATGTTAGTCCGATCTGTATGATTTTCACTGCACACATCACATATGTAATAAGTACCAAACCTGCAAAATTTTACGTTCCTAGCTTCTTAACTGCAAAATCTATAGCCCAAAACCCATTTATCGAAACTATCGATTATATGGGAGCTATATGTTTGGTTGGTCCGATTTGAGTCATTTTCACTGCACATGTTACTTATACAATATGTACGAAAAGTGCAAAATTTTGCGGTCCTAGCTTTTTAATTGCAAGATTTATAGACCAAAACCCGTTTATCGGAACAATCGATTGTATGGGAGCTATGCTTTGTATCGGTCCGATCTGGCTGGTTCCGACAAATGATTAATCCCATGCAAAATGGCGGCCCTATACCAAATTTCATTGAGATAGGTCTAAAATTGAGGGACTAGTTTGCGTTCAAACAGACAGACGGACAGACGGACGGACAGACGGACATGGCTAAATCAACTCAGCTTATCATCCTGATCATTTCGGTATACTTAATGGTGGGTCTATCTCTTCTTCTTCTCATACTTACAAACATCGGACCAAAGTTATAATTTCATGTTCATGAAAGGTATAAAAATTTTAAAAAATTAGCGTAGGCATGGCATAAAGGAATCGAGAGAGAGAGAGAGAAAAAGAGAGTGCAATGAATCAAAGTCTTTAGGATGAATGGTGAAATAGAGAGATATCGCTATGTATCCGCCTTTATCCCGAGCACAAACGAGTTATTTGGAAACATATGTTATATAAGAAACTACGTTTCGGACAAAAAAGATTGCTAGCAAACTGTTCCCAATGTGAAAAATTTCGAAAAATATGCCAAATGAGCGAACCATATAACTGCCGATTAAATAATCTTGATCATCCTTATAGTGATGAAAGTAAAATAAATGTAAATGTAATAAATGTAAACACTGTATAAGGAATTAAGTGTCCGTATGGAATGACCTTAAAGCTCGACTTAGTCATGTCAAATCGTTAACACGACATTTTATCCTCAATAAACCAGAGAACCATTTCGACAGCTCTTCTCAAAATATTCGCCAAGTGTTTCTGTCGATACTCAGAAAAAACAAACAAACAATACATAAGGCATCTAGCCTCAAATCGTAAGTTAAATTTACAAAAGTATATATGTATTTCAGAAGAAAACAAAATGCAAAATAGGTACTCTGGAATACTAATACGAATAGCATTTATCCTCGTTCAGACTTGTATTTAAATCCGAATTGAATCTCAGTTTTTCGTCTAGGAGGTGATCGTCTAGGCGGTACTCGTTTAAGCGGTGGTATTCTACGTTGCGGTGGCCGATATTTTATAGGAGGTCTTACACGAGGTTGCGGGCGACTCCTTCTGCGAGACTGTCTAGCTAAACGACGGCTTCCAACTGCACGACATGTGTGTACCAGTGCCATTTTTGTTGTATTTCTAGCTGGTGCTAGTTTGTTTATTGTTTGCTTCGGTGTTAGTGGTTCCAAAATGGACGTCCTGTTGGGGTCTCGTATTATTGCGGTGGTTAATATCTCGTGTCGTGCTGTAACCATAGCCGTTGCCATTGTGACAAAAACCAAAATTCCAAGAGCTAAAAGTAAGGATTTTGACATAAATGATGTTATTGAAGAAACAATCCGCAGTTGCTTACCCAGAACAAACATATTTTTTTGCGGCATCCTTACTATTTAGTTAGGTAAAGGCTAACTTGAATGGTTAGGTGAGGTTCAACTGATACTCCTAGTGGAACTCGCTGAAGTTTTCACAGTTTTAAGTAATCAACGCCACCTACTTTTCACATTCTTGCAATTACCGTTAGTTGAAAAGTGATCTGATTTCGTCGCGATCAAGGAGTGCTTGGTGCTTGTAGTGCTAGCGAGTCTCTGAAAAATATCACTTTTTAATTTCTATTTTATTCGTAATTTATATAGCAATTAAAGATTCATACTACCACGATTTCTGTGGAAGCTTGGTTGCATATTTACTGGTCTTTTATATTAAAATTTTCTTTTAACTACGCAATTACAATAAAACCTTAATATCGTAAACATTAATAGCTGTCGTAATGAAAAAGAAGCTTGTATTCTCAGCTGCAGCAGGGCGCACTGTGGTGTGTTTGAAAGAAAGAATATAAATTATTTTAACAAAGATAAAATAAGATTATTGTACATAATAAATTATTCTTATCTTTTTTTATGTATATTGGAATGTTTTTTTTTGTTCTTTTTTTCTTTTTTTTTTGATATTATAAAATTGGTTAATATAAGTATATTTGTGTGAAGTCTTAAAAGCACAACTTCTTCAGTAAGTTCTAGTTTTATGGTGTTGTTTTCGTAAAATTTTGAAAACTGTTTTACCGACCTTGAGCAATCATTGTTTTTGTTTTTTGTTTCCTTGCGAAGATTTGGTAATCTAATCAAACAATTTATTTTCTATAATTTCTACTTGTTTAATGGTGATGATAGTATGTAAAATAATTAAGGCCAATTAAAAATAGGGTCGGACCATTTTATTACTACTAGTTGTAATTTACGAAATAAAGCAAGAGTGTTTTAAGAAACCAAATCTAATAATTAAAAATTCATTTTTCATTTTCTGTTAAAATTTTGTCAATTTTGTTGCGTTTTAGTGCCAATTTACTTAATAACAAAGCAAAATGTGTATAATAAAAAGTTTAAGCTGAGTTCAATATTCACAAAAAATTTTATTTTAAATTTATATACTTGGTAATTCGTGCAATTTTTCATTTTAAGACAATTTTTATTAAAATAGCCCATTGTGCAGTGGTTTGTGTGTGCCATAAAATCCCCTTTCCATGAATAAATGTCAATGCACTTTAAGAAATTGTGTCACCAATTATTATCTGGCGTAAAAAAGTGTTTTGTGTTATTGAATTTATGGGAATTTATTTAAAACATCTGCTTGCGTCTGTATATTTATTTTAATTACTTAATATTTATTTATGTATAAACAAACATACACACATATCACCCGTTTATTTTGAAAGTGGTTCAAGTCCATTTTAAAAAAAATTAGTTAATGATAACAATAACACAGGCTAACAAAATGAGACCGATTTTTTTGACCATAAAACAGACCATACTTTCCTAAAGGTTTTCGATGCGCCGAATTCAAATGTCGACGCAGAATTGCTCTATCACGTCAGGATTTAAAAGCACATAAAGCATCTTGAAGAAGAACTATTTCTCTTACGAATGGCGTTGACTTTGCTCAAATATCTTTTTTTTCGCTAAGATAGAGCAATTTAAAGTTTATAAATTTCCCTATAGCTGAAAACCCACTGAATTAACGTAGGTGTGATGCAGAAGAACGCATACCTCTTACGATAAATGGATAGATTTGAATTCAGCGCATCGAAAACCGTTAGCAAAGTATGGTCTGGTTTATGGTCAAGTATCTTGTCTGTGTAATCATAATCCTATATAATATTTGCTTTTAAAAAGACTTTTAATGAGACTATAAAATCCCTTTTTGGGAAATTAGCTGGTTGACGAAATGCTAAAAATTGGTTGAAACTGGGTTCAGTCCACTGAAAGAAGGAATTTTGATATGGAACGTCGTATGTTACTAAAAAAAGAAGAAGCAATTCATAAAAGATTAAAAAACCCTTGTGGAGAACCTGTAAATTTTCTTGAGATATGTTGGATGCGTTCTATAAAAAGTGAACCTTATAAAATGTTTTATAAAGATCCGATGGAAGTGGATACAGAGTTCAAAATACTTCATTTAATACCTTGCTGGGGAAGATCAAGGAAGTTTAACAAAATAAAACGAATGCCATTATACAAAAATGTACGTCCCATTTCAATTACTTAGTACAAGGATATGATGTAGTAACTGAGTGAATATGAATATTTCAACAACCTCACACATGATCTAAACTAGAGAAATAATATGGCAAAATCTTGTATGTTATCCTTATTAAATGAATGTTATTTTATTATTTTCAAAAACCAATTATTAGGCCTTAAGCTCAAAAATTATATATCTGATTTATAAACTTATCTTAAAAGTGTAACTATTTAGAGGAATTCAAAGCTTTTGGATAATTTGCTCAATAGTATTATGAAACTAAAGTCCTTCTGCGTATCAACCCCATGTAAAATAAACTAATAATAATCCTAACCAAAGAACACAAAGTAGACTTATAAATTTTCACAAACAAAAAAAGTAGTTAGAAAGTGGTTTAAGTCCATTTAAGGTTCTGAAACACAGCTTACGTTATATACTCTAACGTGGTTAAAGTCACAGAGCCATAAAAACAGCTTAAAACGAGTTAACAATATATTTGAAACTATTCAAACGCAAACCCTTAAATATCTCAATAGAAGAAAAAATGGACTTGAACCACTTTCAAAATAAATAGCTCATATGATTATATGTATATCAATTCTGTTAAATAACGCTAAACTCAAATATAATAAGAGTATATAGCCCGAAGCTAGGAACTTGTGACCGCTCTTAATTTTCGTATTTCTGTTGTCACTTACCTGTTATAAGTTATGGGGAAATTTGGGATAAAGCATGTATATTTGATTTGATCATATGAGGTGCGGAAAGAGTTACAAATTTAGGGTACTAGTATGGGTCCGATTTGAAATACTAGCCCATTTTCGATAAGTGGAGGTCGAATTTGTAAAGAATGTAAATCTAATTGAGCATACCAAGTGCTGTTTTATTAAACCAAACGTCTGATAAAAAATATTTAGTCACCTGCATTTGGACTTTGATAGCTCTCGGTTGCTCTTGTTAACGTCAACACCACGTTTCTCTTTTATACCCAAAAGTGAGCCGTTATTATTATTATTTCCTTTTCCAATCGATATCTTTAGCTGAGGAAATAATAAATTTTGAATGTGTTGTCATAATTTTAAACGACACTGTATAAAATAGCAATAAATTGTACGCTCTTCAATGACCATGCATCCAACAGCGTCACTGCCAAAGTCTGTACCACATTTAAATACCTCAATGGAAAGGCGAAAGGTAGGATGCAGTTATTAAATGGATTTTTAACGACTGGGTATTTGAATTTGTTTTTGAAAAGTAGCTCTTTTTAACTAAAGTAATGAATTCTCGCAACACCGAAAAACATTGATAAAGGTTATAGTCCAAGCAATCAGCCATGTTTATAATTTAGAACTTCCCTACACTACTAAAGTGAGGTTAAAGATTAAAACCTACAGAAAGGACCTCGAACTTTCAAAACTGTCTGTGGAAGAATGTATATTTTTTTTTTTGCTAAACAGGTAACTCATTTTGATATAGTAATTGAGTTATGATGATTAGATAAAATGGCTTAAAGAAACTTTCTCATCTGAAATATACTTTTGTTATAAGTCTTGTCTCAATTTTACTATTCTTAAAAACAATATCATTTCGCTTCACAGATTCCATCACGCGCGCTTAACACCATGCAAAAATTAAGTGCCCTCGACTTTGACTACAACGAAATTGTGCGCATCGAGGATTACAGCTTTTATGGACTACGCCTATCAAAGTTGAACATGAAAGGCAATCAACTGCAGACAATACCCGAACACGCCTTCGCGGGCTTAGAGGAGTCCATACAAGAGATTGATTTATCGGAGAATGTGTTACGTACATTTCCCTTACTTGCGTTACGCAAACTTGATTACTTGCGCACATTGCGTTTGTCGAATAATAAAATCTCTACCTTCTATGGCGACATCGCGCTTGCCACAAACAATGCATCGGCAGCTGCAGCCGTGCTACGTCTACCATCGCTGGTCTTTTTAGATTTGAGCTCAAATCAATTTACGGAGATTGTTAACGATTGCTTTAAAGCTTTTCCACAATTAAAAACACTCTCGTTATATGCAAATCAAATTGAACTTGTGCAACCGGATGCGTTTAAGAGCTTAAAGGAATTGATGTCACTCGATATGTCGCATAATCGTATTATTTCATTGGATGCAAAAATTTTCGATCAAAATAAACGTTTGCAAACCGTCGATTTGAGTCACAATCACGTGCACTCAATTAGTGGTGTGTTCTCGAATTTACCACAGCTACGCGAGGTCTTTCTCTCAGAGAATAATATACTCGAATTGCCTGCAGATGCGTTCACGAATTCATCGAATGTAGATGTTATCTATTTGGAATCGAATGCTATAGCGCACATCGATCCGAACGTGTTTAGTACGCTCGTCAATTTGGATCATTTATATTTGCGTTCCAATTTTATACCATTAGTGCCTGTAACGCTCTTCGACAAATGCCAAAAACTCACCTCACTCTCTTTGGACAACAATGAAATACAAGATCTCGAAATTGGCATGTTTCGTAAATTGGAATTCTTGCGTGAAGTGCGTCTGCATAATAATCGCATCAGACGCATAAGGAAGGGTGTGTTCGAGCCACTCCCTGCCTTACAGGAATTGCACGTACAAAAGAATAATATTGAGGATATAGAGCCGGGCGCATTTCAGAGTCTCTCGAATTTGCAGCATATTAACTTGCAAGATAATCAACTCACCGTGCTGGAAGATATTTTTCCAAATGAGCGCGCCAACTCTTCGCTGCTCTCTATACAACTCGAAGCGAATTATCTGCACAAGATACACGCGAAAACGTTTCGCAAGCAAGAGCGCATACAAATAATGTGGTTGCGCGATAACGAACTCACCAAAGTGGACAAAACCATGTTTGCCGATCTACAACTGCTCGGCCGTTTATATCTCAGCAACAACGAGATACGCGATATTGACAAGGACACCTTTAGTACGCTGAAACATTTGAAATTTCTGGATTTGAGTGTAAATCGCTTGAAGCATGTGCGGCGTGAGTATTTTGCGCCACTCGTGAGCTTAGAAGAGCTTAGCCTCGCGCAGAATTATATTGAAGCGGTCGAGAGTTACTCTTTCAATAAATTGAAAAATTTGCGCGTACTCGATCTGTCTAGCAATCCGCTCATGCAACTCACAAAAGATATTTTCATGGATGAATTACCCTTGACGCATTTGAATTTACGCAACACCTCACTGCGCAAAATCGAGTTGCACACATTCAAATCGCTGCAAAATCTGAATGAGCTTAACATTGAAAATAACCAACTGAATCCTGCCGATATACAGAAATTGGATGTGCCAAGTTTGCGCAGTCTCTATCTCTCACGCAACGACTTTGGTCTGGAGCATGTGGGCGGCATTATGGCTGGCATGTTCGATAAAATGCGTTCGTTGCAGCTGCTCACCATGGCCAACTGCAGTCTCGAGAGCATACCCGATCAGATATTCACGAAGAACACAAATCTGGTCAAGCTGGATCTATGCGATAATCACTTGACTGTAATGAACCGTAACATCTTCAATGGCCTCAATGTCTTCAAAGAATTGAAATTGTGTAATAATCGTCTCAGCGAGTTTCCGCATATAGCGCTTTACAACTTGAGCACCTTGGAAATGCTGGACTTATCACGCAATCAGCTCACTTCCATTGACTTCTTCAAACTTAGCGGCACGCTAAACTTGCGCCAACTCAATTTACATGACAACAAAATCACCTCGTTGACCGGTTTTAATGCTGTGAATCTCACACAATTGGACAGCATTGACCTGAGCAGCAATCTGCTACTCTCGCTACCGGCAAACTTTCTGCGTCATTCGATCAACTTGCAGCGTGTCGATCTCTCCAGTAATCGCTTCTTGCAACTACCCAGCTCCGCGCTATCAGACATCTCCATTCCACGTCTTTCCTGGCTCAATCTCACAGGCAATCCCATCAATAAAATTTACACCGTCAAGGAGGAACGTTATCCCTATCTCAAAGAGTTATACATCTGCCAAACGAATCTGTCCATTTTAACCTCAAAAGATTTCGAAGCTTTTCAGGCCTTGCAACATTTGCATTTGGTCAATAATCGTATAACACGCATCTCGCCGGGCGCCTTTAAATCGCTCACAAATCTACTAACTTTAGATTTGAGCGTTAACGAATTGGAATTGTTGCCAAAGGAGCGTTTGCAGGGTTTGAAATTGTTGCGCTTTTTGAATATTTCGCATAATATTTTGAAGGATTTGGAGGAGTTTAGTAGTGACTTGGCGCAGTTGCAGACTTTCGATTTGTCCTTCAATCAATTAGATCGCATTTCGAAGAAAACTTTTCGTAATTTGCATGGTTTGGTCGAACTATATCTCATGGGTAATCGCATGACGGTGTTGTCCCATGATGCATTTCGTTATTTGAGAAAATTGCATGTGCTTGATCTGCGAAAGAACTACTTTGAGCTGGTGCCGATTGAAGCGCTCAAACCATTGGAGACTAATATAAAAACGCTAAAATTAGAAGGTAAGTAGCTTGCAAGAAGAAACTTATAAACATACTTGGGCTCAGGTCTTAATATTTGTATACTCATTGGCCTATTCCTTGTCTTCTCGCGCACGTTTATAAAAGTTTTGTGGTAAGAAATGTCTTCTAATGTAAATTAAATCGGTCATTTTGACTAAAACATCAGTTGATCTTGAATTATTCGGTTAGGGCATTCTTATGTCTGATGGGTCTATTGCTCAACCACATTCAAATATATCTTATAAAACCGAAAAATGTGTTGCGTCATTAAAAATGTCGGTGTAGTAGACCTATCAAAAATACTTTTATTTAACTATAAAGTCCTTCCCACAATAAGCTACGATTTTCGTCGCATTTATCGAAAAGTTTCATTTTGGATAGCAAAGTTATATTAAACTTCACATGGTAAAGCATCTATTTATCCAACCATTTGAGTTGAAGAAAGCTACCAGCTCTTCAACCTGACTTGAGCAATCAGTTCATGCGGGGTACCAACAAACTGAGCATTGGATTAGGTGCTTCCCTATGGTAGGTTCTCCCTTATGGGCTAGTCTCAACACAAGGTATTTCTTGTAGCAGCGGTTGTCAGCTTGATGAAATTCATTATGTTAATGGTGGGCCCTCAGGACTAAATTCGTTTTTTCTGACATTAGCTGAATAGCTAAGAGCTGATCCGCCTCGCATCTTGATCTAAAAGATCTCTGAGTAAATCCCTTAATGCATGTATATGGGAACCTTGAAGTTGCGATTAGTGAATCGCTCATGGCATCCCAAGAGTCAAAATGAAAGGCTCTAATAACTTTCAGCTTCATCGGCAGAACTCTCGGCCTTATTTTAACCAAATCATGTTGTCGGTGAGAGAGTGTTCTGCTGTGTTTGGATTAGTACTCATATACCTGCAATGATCTCATGAGCTTCTGTGGGAAGTTATATGATCATATTTCTTACAGGTAGTTTCTTAAAATAAGTGGGATTTCTCTGTTTTATATACACGGCTATAGAGATAAAATTATACATATTTAAACAACTTTCCTTAAAAATTGGCTAACTAAATTTCTTTTCTCTTTCCGGAACGGCACTCACTATCGCACTCTTTGTTTGGCACATTTGCAATCGCTTCAACCTTGTGACGAATACACAAAAATCACCCTTCACGAACTGCTGCCGTTTTTTGTTTATGCGCAAAAACAACAATTTTATAACACCGCTACTTAATATGCGTCACATGTCAACTCCACTAAATGATTCTGCCGCAACAACCTACATTGGCCAACTCACTTGTTTCAACTCATCAATGTCAACATCAACGTCAATACCAACAACCAACCAACCAACCAACGAACCAACGAAAAACCAACCAACCAACAAAATGAAAATCAACTCACGCCATCATAATTGTTATTGTTGTTATATTGGTTTTACTACATAGAAAATCCACTGCATTGCAGTTGTGATGCGCAAAAACTGTGGGAATGGCTGCGTGATCATCGAAAATGGTCACAAACTGGTGGTGATAATATTAATTATTTGAGGTGTGAACATCCAGCTGAGCTGCGTGGCAAAATATTTGCCAAAATGGAGCCACAGCAATTTTGTGATGCGCCCTTAATACCGAGAATTGCAATACAAGACATACAACCATACTCGGTAATCGTTTCGTGGTTAAGTCGTGAACATTTGGGCCTAACTGGCTATGAGATTGTATATTATGCGACCACGGATGGCATCGATTATGATGAGGTAAGTCGGTATGAGATTTTATGTGGTGATATATTTATTAGTTATGTATGTATGTATGCCAGAACCAAATGAGGTCATCTTGCGGTATATTTTATTTCAGAATCTTGGAATAGGCAGGAAGAAATTCCGTTGAGTAGAGCAAGCAACAATACATTGAGAACTTTGCTTTTGTATTGACTTGACAATTAACAGCGAGAGATTGATTATGAAGAACGGAACAGCCAAATTTATTTTGAAATTTGCAATTTAACGCAAATTAAATTTGAAGAAAAAAGCTGAAACAAAATAGATTTTGAAGAAAAATTAATTTAATTTTGAAGAAGGGACAAAAATATGGGACATAACCGAAACTCGAATAAAATCAAGGAATCTAAATTTGTATCTGAGAAGGAAATCGAAACTTGAACATACTCTACCGTAAACCTAATCAATTTTCAAGAACTAAACAGAACTCCACTTAAGAAAACAACGACACAATATATCATTTCTAATGCACGAAATCATAACCGAAATTTATTTTAACATCGAAACTGGAAAGCTTCTAAAGGCTTTGTAGACCTACATAACTTTAAATTGGATCTGTAAAGCGTTGCAAGACTTATTTTAAAGCAAGGTATACAGCCGATTAAAAAAACTTTCCGTGTTCGGTTTGAGTTTCGGTTCCGCTTTGGTACTTCAACATTTATTCCGGTTTCGATTGCGTAAATAATTGGTGTTAAACGCTTAAGGTTACGTTTTCAGTCCTTGGTTTGAATTCGGTTCAGCTCTAGCTCAACGCTGTCTAAGTCATTTCGTGTAGCATATACATACATACCTCCTTCTACTCATCAGAGTGTTCATAGCTTGTAATAATAATACTTTCTTCCTGTATTAGTTTCTGTTTTAATCATAACTCAAAAATGTATAATCTCATAATACAAATTTAGCTAAGATCCTGATTTGCAATTTCAGTAGATGCAAATCATAATTGAATGCCTTATCGAGGAATCATATTTTGCTCCATTTTTTATAACTTTTATATGCATAGCCCATATTCTCCTCTAGTACTAGCACTTATTTTAAAAAATTTCCAATTTCTCTTCTTATGTACAATCTCCATAGATGCGTGGTAAGAGACTCAATGGCTCCGCCAATTCTGCCAAATTAACAAAGCTGAACGCGAATACACGATACCACATTTGCGTTATTGGTACCGGTAATTGGTTGTCCGAGCCTGTGGCAAATGCGCTACAAAGGATACACTTTAACGACTCATTCCTAATGTTGCGCGACGAGGCAGCCGCGATTGGAGGAGCCGCCAGCGTTACAGCAGCCAGCACCTTCATTGTCGACAACCAACAACGTCCTTACCATCACGATCAACAACAACAACAACAACAAGTTGAATATTATCCGCAATATTTTCAAACGTATCAACAACACGACGACAACCAACAATTATTCATGCAAGCTGAACCACAACAACAACAAGCCTTAATCGAAAATACTGTCGCCACGGACAATGCGCTACGCGATGTGTTGAAAAACTCACACATCACCACATGCACTGACGTACAAACACTCGATTCGACACCCAGCCTAGTTGCTGACGAAAATGGCCTATCGAGCAACGGCTTCATCCATTCCATATTGACACGGCGCCTTGGTTTGATTGTGGGCTGTTGCCTGGGCATCATTGTATTCATTGTCATGATTTCGGTGTTGAGCTATGTGAAGTTGAAAAAGCAACGTATTGAGAATGCAAAGAGACAGGCGGCTATGCCACCAGAATATATTTCATATCGACACTTCTCCATACCAAATGAGGAGTTGGTGCGGGCGGCTGCAGCTGGAGGTGTTAACACAACTATATCGAGTGTACCAAGCGGTATAAGCGCACACATCAGTGGCACAAGCCTGAGCACTAGTGCGACAGCCACAACAGTAACGACGCCACTGGGTATTGGGGGCAATGATAGTAAGGGTGGTGGCGGCGGCACAAGCACCATGACATCCGCTACAAGTACGCTCAAGAAAAGTGATGCCAAAGCGAATGTGATAGTTGCCGATGGCAATGGGATGGTGAATATCAACTCTGCAGCCACAAAGGCGGCATGCAATGATAGCATTGGCAGTACAGCAACGGTGTCCATGGCGACGACAGGTGCGGGTAGAGGAGATGGTGCGCCCGATTCGATAGCTACAACAAACAACCACACTAACCATGCGCATCATCAACATCAGCAAGTGAGGCATCAACAGCAGCGACAACAACAACAACAAAGCAATCATCATCATCATGTTGGCGGTAATGGTAGCGTGGGTTACATGTCATCGGGTGTTGTACTGGGCACGAATCACTTGAACGCCTGTTAGGTGGCATCACCATCACCGACACCATCACCGTCGCCTACAACAAACGATTTTGGGAAACTCTCTATGGGCCACAGCATAACTCTAAGGTATAGTACGTAGGGTATAGCATGCGCGCATAACAATAATCGCGCCCCTAGGCTAAGCTAACCAAATTGTAAATATTATAACATGGAAGCAGATAGTTATAGTTAATGGTACGAGTATAAATGCAAATTAGTGTGTCAACGACTATTAAAAGAAAGTTGAAAACTTAGTGAGTAAATAGCTAGTTAGATGCCATATCTACAAGACGGAATGTCTAAAGATGTTGTAAGCGACTTGATTAGTTGCATTTAGTTTAGTTAAAAATAAAATAGCAAACAGCATTAAGATTGGATTCAATATATGTAGATAGGCGCAGATTGGAAAGTTTATCGTTTCTTGTTAACTTTATATGAATTTTAAACAGAACATCAGCAAACAATTTTAATTTACATAATCAAGTGTATAATTTAGAAATATTGCTTACATTTTCTTTGTTGCAATTTAAATAATTTTTTATCAATAAGCGGAAAATGTATAGTCGGATGCGATTTGGAAACAGGGGCTCTCGGATTATATATCTGTGGGCATAAGCAATAAAAGCTTAAGTCGACATATCACAATCGTATACTATGGACTATTTCCTAGAAGCGGATACTGTTAAATCAACGTATCTTCTCTTAGATGAACTTAAAGATTTTGTTGGATCATAAACACTCTCGAAAGAATATTAGAATTATTGCTTGTGACCACAGATATATTTCAATCATTTACCAACAATATTTTTAATTTCAATATTTTTTTCATAGCCATCATACATAATCTGCAATCTCAATTTTCAAGGAAATGTAAAATATAAACAAACCGATTTTTAAGATATTATTTTAATGCTTTTTACAAATATTCTTTCTTAGCAATTCGATTGCAGTTCCAAATCGAATGAATAATAGGTTAGTGAAATTGTTTCTGTTATAGAGCACAATAAGAATTTATTAACGAAAATTATATTGTAAATATCGACAAAATCCCCTTAAGTAGCTAATGCAATTAGCTAATTAAAAAAAAATGAGTTTTATAAAAACAATATTAATCTAATTTTTTCATAAACACAAAGCTAAACAAGTAAAAATAATAAAATAACATTAGTACTAAAAATTATAAAATTTATTTAAAAGTAAACACACATATACATACATACATACGTGACTTTATATCATATACTTTATCATTGAATCATAAAACAGTGGAAAAGGTTCCAGAAATCCTTCTTTTGGGTCAACGCATTTCAATTTTTTCTTTTTTTTTAATAACGAGAAGGCCAAGATTAATATTTAGACAGATACAAAGTCACTCATAGCCAATAGCTATTGATTTCAAATTGAATATAAAAATTATTCCAAGAAAGTATATGCTGTTTCTTTTCTCTACTGGCTGGAAATGTTCAAAAGTTTTGAAAATTGTTTATCTAAAAATTAGATTTCAGCATCAAAACAAGTATTTAAAAACAGTTTTTGTAGCAACATACAATTTCCTGCATTTTTATATAAATTTACACTTTCACACATACACATACACAATACAAAACATTAATTAGACTATAGTTTGAGCTAAGTGGCCCAGTATAGGCTTAAAAGTTATTAACTGAAAAAAAACGATCTGCAAGAATAGCTTAAACAAAAAATTATAAAAAAAGTATTTTAGCAAAGCTAAAAACAGGTGAACATCAATGAAAAAAAGCAACAAAAAATTTAAAAAATCACTGTACGAGTTTCATTTTAAAACGAATATTTCTAATTGATATCAAATATTATTAATTTTTATTTATATGAATATGCATATATGAGTAAGTTATTTGATATGATTTCTCAAAATTAGCTTTTGGCAAGTCCACAAAATAATAGTAAACAAAATTTTGCAAAATTATATACGAAATTAGAACTAAATAAAACAAATATGCATTAAATCAAAATTGAATTATAAAACCGAATGTCAAAATAGACAGAAAAGCACACATTAAATAAAGAAAATTTGTACAACATGAATAACAATCAACAAAAATGTGTACACATGCAAACATTTATGCCCAGCAGTGAAAAGACAAACTAGTCAGCAAATTTTCTGTTTCATTGACTAGATTTGTTTGGGTTTCATCGCAGAAGTTCGGTTGTGGATAGTGCTTGAACAGTTGTCGAACAAGCAGTGATAGGAAATATTTATGTACTAAAAAAAATTACTTCAAAATTTAAATTCCAAAAAAAAAAAAAATTGTTACATTTTTGAGTTTTTGAAGTACATACATACATACATATATGCAAAAAGTTTAGAATTCTAATTTGAACGCTTTATATTAGACCTACATTCTTAGTCTTTAGAATACTTAAATTTGCTATTGTTTAGTATAAAAAATCCCAACTTACAAAGCTTTTTGACAACTGGATGAAGTCTAACCGTAAAGAAACTGGGGAGGATGAGCCCAAGGCATTCTAGTTAGTTAAGTAAAATATTTGCAGACTAGTTTTGTTATTCAATGCAAATAAACATACGTACATACCTACTAATAGTGACTTAAGACGATCCGAGGCATTTGTATTAATAACAAAAACAAAAATCAAACAAGCAAAACAAAAACTATAACGTCAAAATCAAACATTTACACACATACATACATACATATATTTGTAGTAAAAAAAGAAAGAAACAAAAAGCCAAATAAAAGCTGAATCAATAAATGATAAATTTCAAAAATATGCACAACAACAATGTAACATAAATTTATAAGATACAAATATGCAAAATGTTACAAAACTCGATGAAATAATTTCGCTTGTTTTATAAACTTACATAGATTAAATTAAAGAAAAAATGTTGATACAAAAGAAACTAAATTTTTTTTCTTTTTTTTTTTTAATAAATTATACATACATATTTATGTAAATATGTATAAGATAAGAAGTAAGCTAAAATGCATATTGAATTTATAAAAGCAGATTAAAAAACATATTTTAGAGATATGAGCAACAACTAAATAACTGCATAAATCATTAGAACGAAATTTAATTAATGACATTAAAAATAAAACAACAAAAAAGTAAAAATAAGAAGCCAAATAGTTAATATAAGTAAGTACATAGAATATACATAAGTAATATATAAGTGCGACGTGCATACACTAGCACACGCGGAACAACAACAGAAACATGCAAGTCAAACAAAATACAAAATGAAAATCAAAAATAATATTTTATGTAGTCAAATACATATGTATGCATAAATACGTTTTAGTTATACATTAATATGTACGTATGTATGTAAGTGAGAAATGCTAACTTGAAAGAGCGAAATGAGAATAAAGAAATTATTATAAAAAAACAACAAATTTTATGGATGTAATCCTTTCATTTTAAAGTGGCAGCTACAGGTAAGAGACATACATAGTTACAGGTAAGGCACTCGATTTGAAGCTAATGTTGGGAGAGTTTCAGTATAGGTTTTGGTTATTATTCGTCACAACTTTCTCTCTTAACACCTCTTTAACATTTACTATGTATCTATTAGTTTGCTAAATATTTAAGAAATAAAAACTCTCCTTTAATCGAATGATAAACGTGCAAACCACCTACGAACATGCAGCCACCTTCACCGCACTGCTAGATCTACTCATGGAAGTATTCTCTGCAGAAAATTTGATGGTTCAATACGTTTCTACCTCCACTTGGTTATTTCGTTACATGGTTTTATTATCACATTATACTTAATCGTGCTGTTTCGAAGCTCATCATATGTGTATAGCGCCAAGTAAGGCCAGTTGGAAACACTCGTTTTTTTTTTTTGAACGTACATATGTAGTTTGTATCTCTACTACTTCGAACCGTTCTGAGGCAGTTTCTCTTCGGCTAGCTCTTATTGGTTGCATTTCAGGTAGTTGAGGCTTTGGTTGTGGATCATTGATTATCAGTATCTTTCAACTATCACTCGCGTATCCGATACAAAACGACTGAATTTCTTGCTGACCAGTTTACAATTTTACAGCAATGATGCTCGTGTCTGTGCCCAATTCAGGGGTCCAAAATTGAAGATAGACAATAATTCGACCTGTTCTCCGTCAAAGAAACACTTTCGACGCTGACAACTTATTAATCGGACTAACCTCTATAGCAACAGTTTCAAGAAATCTTATTGTGAAAGGTCAGCATTTGCTACCTGTCTGAACTCACCTAATATACAAAACAAGCTCATGAACATAAATTGCGTTATGTGAATACCAAAAAATGATTGCGAAACCATCTTTGTGTGCCTCAGCAGCACTTTTAATTTGAGGTAGAACAACACAAAATTCTAATCTCAAACACTAAACAATACCACGCTCAGTATTTACATGCGCCAACCTACATACGTACAAGTCTACACACATTTTGGGTAATTTTGCTTAGGTACGAGCGTGTGTATGTATGTATGTATTGATGTGCCAACTTTGTAGTAGACGCTTCTTGCATACAAATGACACGGCGAATGCAAAACGAAAAATTTTCCTATTAAACTTCGTTTTAATTACCTGCTGTTGGATCTGTGATATGCGTGGGTATCACCGACAGCCGTAACAACTTAGTAACAGCCAATGATATTCACGGAAATGGCAAAACTCTACGTGCGTATAATTAGCGAACTCATACATCTGTTTAGTATTTTGCAGAGGTATCCTAGGTGTATACAGAGCCAACAAAATCTCTAAAGTATGCTGGACTCTTCTAGATGGCGTGGCGTATGAGCAATCAAAATTCAAAGAAGGAAACTTTCGCGAAACTAAAAACGACGCAAACAAAAACATTTGCTGTAAATTTGTTAGAGTAAATGTGAAGCTTATTTAGTATCATCTAATTTCAAGGACGGATAGTATTTAAAGTTATAGCTTTAAGCTCAATTTTTTTCAAAGATGTAAATATAAATATAGGTTTTTATGTGTTCTTTTGAAAGTTCCAATTCCGCAACTGATTCGTGGACGCTGCACAGCCCAAATATTGGTTGAAAAGGTATTTTGCCATAACTTTGATATTTTTTTTAATTTTCTTATGCGCAAGAGAACCATATTTTCTTAGCTTTCCAACTATTATTGCAAGTTATTTCCTATTTAATATGTAGATTCTATATTTGAAAGCGTGGTTGCGATTAAAAGGCAATGTTCGGTAAGTAATGCGGTAGAGGAAAAAGAAGAGGAAGAAGTAGGCACTTCATTCTGATTCTGAAAAAATTCGGTCCTATCTAAGACTACCCTTAATTTGCATCTACTCACCTTTACACTGCACCTCGTGCGACTGCCATAAATTGGTTAATTGGTTCCAAGCTAACCATAGATGCGCTAATTTAGCATATGTACTAATATTTAGAAATTCACAAATAAATAAATAAGTAAATGCCAGATAACGTGCTTAACAATTTTTAAATTCTAAGCCCCACAAAGCGAAATTAGATTCCACAAGCCCAATCATTTTAATAATTAGAAGGTTTGGCGTAAATAACATAAAAAGTTAAACAACACACAAATTGCCAAGCTGGTAACAGCAAAAAAAAAAGGTTCACAACATTAAAAAATGGTGACAACCAGGGTTTTAACTTTGCGAACTGTCAAAATTAATAGTTCGCTACATACTTTTATTTCTACAAAAATAAAAAAATTGAAAAACCTCGTAAACGCTAAATTCTCACACTCAAAAGCACAATCATATCAAATTTTAAATATTTTCAAAGTTTTAGTCGCTTTTTCAACTTCTACAACTTGCATGCTGTCAGTCACTCAGGAGCATGTGCAATTTAAATGTTGTAGCAAATAAATTTATAGCCATATTTTTAAAACATATTTTTGAATAGTTTTAAATCCTTTTTCATTTTTTTCTGGGTGGTATGAAATATTTTTATTTATTGAATTTCACGCAAACAATTTTTTGTTTTTTTTGCTGTTCAACTTTTTACATGTTGTCGACACAATATTGCAATAATTTTGCAAAAGGGAAAAATAAAAATACTTTGAAAACGTAGATAAAAGCCATTATATATACATAGTCAGCATACACTCTGCATTTTGGGGGCTTATAGTAACCAGTTCTTTTAAGATTAGTCTGGGATGAGTTTAAACAGCTTACGCAAATATTTATGTTCGAAGAGCGCTGAAAAAAGTATTATAGTTTGAAGACCGATTGCGGAAAAAATCTTGCCTGAAATAATTGTACCCTCTTTATCCCCTTACTTCTCCTCCCCACTGCTTCTTTCTTCACGAGTCTATTGGTTCATATATGGTATATCTAACTACATTTAGCGTGTGCTATACCCAGCGAATGGGTCAAGTTACGTTTTTGACAGTTTGACAGCTCATTACCTAATTCGAACACAAACTGGAAACCTTCCCGACATGCTTATAGCTTAAATAAAATTCTAAATGACTAAGGGGAAGTGGCACTTCCCAAACCAAACGGGGTTTTCGTATGTATGTATCTGTGGAAGTATTAAGTCTAGAAAAATTAAATTTGGTATATAGTTACATATGTATATGCGGCCAATCTTCAACAACTCCAGCAAAGCGGGTAATAAGGGTAATAAGGGATAAGTGGTCATTGCTTGATGGACTGAAATTCTTTCTGTTTATACCATTTTCGGTAGAACTCCAATTTAGGAGACATGTAAAGCAGTATCGTGGGTAAAATCAGCTAACTCCAATTTAAAAAAAATATAAAATTCAAACTAAATAGGATATAGATAAAACTAGTAAGTAAGATGTAGTGCAAAACCAGTCATTTTGACTACCCGATACGCCCATATTTATGTACATACATACATAATCGTATAAAATGTTAGAAATCTATGCATTCACGCTTTACAACTATGCGAATAAACAAATGTTCGTTTGCATGTCCTTTGTGCATATGTTTGCATGGATTTGTGTGTGTGTGTGTAATTTTACATATTTTCCACAATTGCACTCCATTGATTTAATTGAAAAAGTTTGCACTTTCGGCTATTGTTTGTTTGAGCAAACAATGTTGCCGCATATGCATATGCCACAGGCACTTTCGGTCATTGCCCATTACGGCTACTCCAACTTCACGCAACTACGAAAGCAAACAAACAAACTTTTTGCGAGTTACGAGCAGAGCCAGTTGAAACAGCGTGACATGGTGGAAGGCAATTTTTTACTTGAAATTAATGTTTTTTAAAATCTGCATGCGAGAGCGATGACTTTTTGTCTAATAAAGCAGCTCCCTATCGTTTGCTTTTAATTAATCAAAATTTGTATTTCCTAATCATGGGCTGTGGGATTTTGAGTGAGAAGGATAGCATATCCATATCTATGTGCATACGTCTTTCCTTGGAAATGCAGATGCTGAACTGGGCATTGAAAAGTAAAAAGCTCCAGCTTGCCTTTGGTACCCAATCTACAAAATGCTGCTTTTGGTGATGTCAAAACGCGTCCATATCAAGACTCACGGAGGCTCCGAATTTGATATACAAAACGAAGGTTATTGACCTGTTTCTAAAGGAAATCTCCTCAGGCGTCACTAAGGCTATGGAAGTTGAGGCTCGATAAAGCTATGGTATAAGGAGATAATCAACCAAGTGAAATTTTCCCATGTCAACCTAACCACTTAGTCCATCTTTCTGCAGTCTTGAATAATATGTTTCAATACGCAGTCTATGCTGCAAAGGATGCAGTGTGCAGCCCCTACTACTTTGACAGGACAGCATGGCGGGTAGGGTAGCTTTTTTTTATTTAACAGCCAGGTGGATTTTCAAGTTCTCGGGTCAGCAATGATAACAGCGAATCCGATGGTCTTGTACCTACATACATACCTAGTCCACATATCATTTCCTTAAGAAAAGAAAAAGAGATGGCCAGTGATCTGGCCCAATGAAATATGGTAAAAGCTTTTCCCAGAAGAAAGTGGGATATCATATTAGAAACGGATTGATTTACCACCTTTCCAAATAGCTACACTATACAGCATGGACGTGGTGTGGTAGGAAACCCATCGTCTTTTTATTCTTCTTGAGCCTTTCGACAGTTTCCATAGAATATTGGTGATTAGTTCAGCCATGCGTAAGCGCTAATTGAAGTAAAAGCTTTTGACTTGCTTTCAATGCAAAATCGCAAAATACACCTAACGATTTTTTATTGCTTACTAAAATTACAGAGTTTTTCTTAAAAAATAAAAAAAAATCAAATCAGAAACCGTAGCAAATAAATGTGAATTTTCCACTTCGTTATTAAAATATTTTAATAAGGTTGTTGACTATGGCTCAAACGCGTATGTTTTGCACGAATGAGCAGATGTCAACAATGGATTTTTATTACATTCAAATGTAATACGCTTGAGTTTTTATCTACGAATATTCTCAGAAGCGTCAATAAAATCGAAAACTTTGCATGCCAACATCAACGCACACTATAACACGAACAACAAAAGCAAAACCTGGCTACTCAACCCACCATAAGTTTGGACTACGCAAGCTGTAAAAATTCAGTGGCTTTTCCATACAATAATATCCATAAAATATATTCCTGATAAAGCAAAAATCTTGACATCATTGGCATATCATGGGTGTGTAATAAATAGCAGCAATATCAATAGCATACCTTCGAGTTTAGCGCCCTCTACTAAATAAGTCACACAACTAATCTCTGGCCACAGAAATGTACGAGAATGAGGGTGTCAGCGTTCGAACTTTACAGCCGAAGCAGCGTATGACTACGTTTTTTTTAAGAACAAACACCAAGTTATTGGGTTTCTTGTTTTTTAATTTTGACGTATTAATACAAGCCGATAAGTAGTACCGATCACACCACTACACGGCTAGAAATTTTAAACTAAATTTAAACGAAATCTTAAAACTTTTTTGCAATAAATTGCAAACCTTTTTATTACTTACACAAATTCTCAATTGTTTGCAGTTACAACAAAAGCCGTATACTCAGCGAATATGTGTACTTTTCTCACAACAAACATGAGCCGTAGCTCTGTAGGTAGGGCATTGCGCACGTCGGCTCGAGTCCTAACATTTTTTAAAAAAGCAAATTTTTATTAAAAACATTTTCGGCTTAAAATTAAAATAATTTTTACTACGCGGATTTCTTTGAAAGCAGGCATAAATTGAATTCTAAACCAAATTTGATTTGGAAATATATGTAGCCCAAAAAAGTTGAAAATTTAGGCTAACATTTTTACCTGGCAGAAGAGTGTTTGGTGATGTTTGAGCACCGTTTGTTTTTTTATCGTCAAAGTGGGTCCATCACACCAAAACAGAAGGTAAGGAAAGTTGAAGATAGTGAATTCATTCCGTTACTCCAAAGTGAGCAGGGGACAATACTATAGTGCCTACATTTAGGCGTTTTATTTTTCACGAGGTTTATGATGATATACCTGTTTTTTTACTTATTTTTGTTTTTTAACTAGAGCCCTATTAATTTAGTTGGGTAGCATTTCGAAAAATTCCCCTAGACGTGAATCACACAAAGCGGCAAATCGATAGACGTTCACTATTGTTCTCTCTAAAATTCAACTAATAAGCACTCAGCCCACTAGAAGTTTTGCCAAAAATCTATCCCAAAATTTACTACGATATTCATATTTTTACTACAATTTCTTTGAGCCCTGTTCAACAGTTCTAACTCTGACATATACATACATACATATTCTATTTGTTTAGTACATATTTCTCTTGTCAACTTCTCTCCTTCTCAGCATTCTAAAAGCACAGCGCAAATTTTTATGTCTTGTCTTGTTGTTGATTTTCTGTTAAGCAGACGCTTCGATACACTTGAATGCAAAGCTGGATTATCTTCTGATCTGTGCAAATATATGGATATTTATGTGCGTGTTAGAGCACGATGATATGCTACGCTCGTATGTGTGTGTGTGTATGTATGTATGAAGGTACATACTTGGTATATTGATATTATTGCTTTGCGCACCTTTCTTGTTGACTTTTATATTGTTGTAGCTGCCTTCGTTATGTTGATATTGCTGCTACTTTGCATACTTTCAGGCGCGCACACAATGCACACACACACACAGACACATACAAACATTTTGGAGAAAATTGCTTCTGGTTGGCTTCTTTCGCATTGTTGACATGACCGGTTTTCATTCCACCAAATTTCTACGCTGCTTTCATTGCTTCGCATAACGTCTTACTTTATTTATAACAATAACAACAACAGCAACAACAACAACATTCACATAAATGAAATGTAAAGAAAGAAAACGAACACTTTTTTTTATTATTTTTTTTTTGGCGCATAAGAAAACTCTTCTTATATCGTATGATCGAATAACTAGAGATTGAGACGCGTTAAAGTAGGATAAAGTGTAATAAAAAAGGCGAATAAGTGGTATAGAGCGCGAGAAGAAAAATTTAATGGGCTCACTACAAAGCGCTGAAAGCGTTGGAATGTAAATTGAATTGATGATGATATTGGCAATGTATTTTATTTACTGTTTAGCGCACACTCATGCACCCTACGCATCAATGGGAGTGGCGTGTGACGACGCTATTCTAGCAGAAGTGCCAGGCGAACAAAAGGAATGCAAATATACCAACCGGCAATCCCTTGAGAGGTCCTTTGAGGTTTAAGGAAATTCGGTTAAAGGTAATCAGCGTGTGTGTGGGGAAACATTTCAAATACTTTAAGCAACTGCAGTAAATTTGTGGAACCGATATAAAAAAAATGGCGTAAAAGTAAATAAGAAAATTCGTTGAGTTGAGATATGAGAAGATTGGTAAATGTGTTCTTCTTCTTCTGCCAATTAGCCAGCATTCCATGGGTAGTCGCTGCGCAGTGGTTTGTGCTCTACATAACTTCACCATCCAACTCAAATAATTTACAAGTATGTGTCAGAGAATATGAAGAATGAGCTCATATGGAAAGAGCTTTTAGTTCTTTCGAGTCATTTTATAAATAAAAAAATTGTATCTACTGTGCCAGCAAAGAACTATTATCAGACTAAAAGTTGTGTTCTTAACTACAGAAGTAGTTATGTCAGCCAATTTATGTACGCAAAAGTAAATACAAATACTTTATAATTAACTCTCCTTATTTGCTGTGCCAGAACGAGATTATTATGCGTACAACAGCTTAAGCTTTTATGTTCTTCGCTTACTGCGAGTATTATCTCAACTTTGAATTTCTTTTCAGTTACATGTTTTGGTCTACAATTACATGTTTTGGTCTACAATTCACAGCTAAAGTTGATCATAATGAGACGCATATAAAGAAAACAAAAAGTAATACGTCTAAGAAGAGCTCTGTGTTTGGTTGTGTCAAAGTCTTTATACCTTCAGTGAATTCAAATCACTACATTGTCATCAAGCAAAGAGAAGTCACTTTTGGGAGTCAAATTAAATATAAACAGCCATCAGATCTGCCAAATAAATACCTTTTTATGTCATCTGAGTCCAACCACTCTGATAAGATCCGGTAGCACATTAGCCTGCCTTTTGATTTGCGTAGCCACATGGGTAAATAATAACCCACCTAGTAAGTAGACAGCTCCCTCAGTTCTCGACCTATGAACACCGTATTTAGCGTCCAGCAAACTGATATCGAAACTAGGCCCAAAATCCGCATTTTATAGATTGAAGGAAATATCTTTTTTCACTTCAAAGAAATTTTTCAAAATACTGAAAGGCAGCAGCTGCGTCCATTGATTTGTTTACTACCTACTTCAAGAGGTTGGTTGTTATGCAAATTTCAGGCATTAAATACTAGATGCTGAACCAATCATCTTTTATGCTTTTAGTACTACAATTGAGTGCGCATATCTTAACCCTGCTAACTGCCACCAAACATCTCACAATATCAACATTTATGCAAACATATTTTATTGAAATTGTTTCCATATGTAAATTCTCATAGGCAAGACATTAACACATTTGCCATAAACACTTTGACCTTAAGCCAATACTTGCGCGCTTAACTCATTTGCTTTGTTAAAACTCTTACTCATCCTTGCCGAGATTTACACAAGCCTTATTGACACTTTCTGGTGGATTAGTGAGCGCTCACTCTTTGCATTATAACTCAAGCGTGTGCCCAAGTATGAGTGCACGAAACAAGTAAAAGGTCGGTTGGCATCTTGAATATCGATTTGCATTATTTGAAATTAGATTTTGGGTTTTTCAACGTTTCGCCTGTTTATGTAATGTTTATGTAGGCTTTACTCAGAATTTCTAAAACATTTCTATTGGCGTCACATGACAAAATATTTTATTTTTTTGCGCCATTTGCATATGTATTTACCATTCAACGCTCGTTATCCACCCAATGACCCGAAGTTGGGTTGCTCTTATGGCAGGCAGAAAACGTTAAAAATTGTACAGCTTTGAGGATTGTTGCCTGTAACCACATAATAAGCAGCTGTTACGTCTTGTTTAACCATACATAGATATATGAAAGCCTGCTGCTGGCATAATGTGGAAAGGTACAGATATTTATGTATGTATGTATATTGACTATATCCATACATGTTGTCATACAAAGATGCAAATAATATTTTTCATTTTGAAATAGCCCAGCAAGATTTCACTCTTGGTCTTGAATTTAGTGACGGGCGAGGAGTGACTTTATAAAATTAAGCGCATACAGTAACGTGCAATATAATAGGCCAATGATATTTTCGATTTTTCTTCTTATAGTTCAAATAGCAAAACTTCCATCAATCTACGAATCCCCGTTTCCGCTATTTTGTCAGAATGTAACTCTGTTCTGATGATCTTTAGAAATTGCACCCAAGGTCGCTTATCGAAATCATGTACAACGAGATGATAGCAAAAAGAGCTCTTTAGTAGCCTTTTCATGTCTTCTGACGTCATTTAAAAAGCTTGGAACCATTGAATATTATATTATCTAGGCAGAGAAGCTAATATCTCGTGAAGTTGTGGTTAAAATTCGGCTTAACTGCTCTTAACCGTTGAATGGAAGCTATCAGCTTGCTAACGATAGACTGCTGCTTTTCTTAAGTTGGATAGAACATTTCATGCAACTTTTTTCCTAAGAAAGAATGTCCCTTCCGCCCTTATCTTTCTTGAACATCCGGTGGATAGGAAGTCATTTCCCTTTGATATTTTATTATTGCCATTCTCTTGGTATTATTGCCTTGTGTTGGTGCTTTACTTTCCTAGGCAGAAGAAGTTTTCTATCCATAAGTCTATATGTCATTTACCAACTTGGTGTTATTGGCTCTAAAAGACTTGGTTCTTGTCATGAATATCCATTCACAGTTTTGTTCTTCGTTTAGGTCACATCAATGTCACGTCACTTACTAAAGGATCTCTGATTTCTTAAAGCAATAACCCAACTCAAGGGCATAGATGCGTATTAGAAATTGACGGCTTTTGCGAAGTAAATCAAAAATCTCACAAGTAGAATCCTTACTTTGTTGCCACCCAGCTCCAATGTTTGTTTTCTCACAACCAGAGCCTTGATAGCTTCAATAAGTCAAAAATAGATTTGCAAAACACTTCATTTACATATTGAATATGTTCATGCTTAAAATTAAATAACTTTCAGTTATGTCAACAAGCAAAGCTTTCAGCATTTTACAAATTCTCATAGACAACAGGTGTGCGGCAAGCAGCCAATCCCAGGTGCTCAAGCGTACTGACTGCTCAGTGCACCACAACAATATGAATCTCTTTCACCTTTTGTACGTTTGCCCTCTCACTGCCAGAATTTACTTTGCTTTAACTTCACTGAAGCACCGAAATGCATGGAGTGGAATGCAAAAATAAACAAAAACATTTCTGTATGTAAAGCTACTAAGTCTGGTGCTTGCAGTGGATGTATGTTCGTGTGTGATTATGTCTATTCCACTAGCACTCTTATCAATACTCAATAGACTCACCACATTTCCGATATTCTATTTCAAATTCAGATTTTTTAATGTTCTTTTCCAAAGTCGAGAATGGATATAACAACACCAGTGCTCCACATAATAGGCCCATGATTACAAACAATACAAAGCTCGGAGGGTTGGTTGGCGTACTGGTCACACAAAACATTTTTTTCTCAAACCAAAAACTGAATTGGGCAAATTACATTTTAATATACATAATAATTTGAACCTATTCTCATGTCCTCCTGTGTATATGGTAACACATATTTGTATTGTAGTATGGAAATATGTACTATGTATGTACATATGTTGGGCATTCGGCCTATCGACCCATAGTTGTTGCATTCAGTCAGTGGATTCCATATGTCTGCATTACAAAAAAAATTGTTTTTGAGAGTCAAAGGTATATAAACACATATCTTCACATATGCACTTATACACACACACACACACACACACACATATATATATATACATACATATTAACATTACAATGTTTTGTAGAGAAAAATATGCTCCAACACCTTGCAAAACATTTTTTATCGAACTCGTACTAGAGCAAAGGTGCTGTTTTGGGAATTCGTAGCGCAATCTAACGCACACATACACAAAGAACTAACTACATTGTTGTTATTGTTTTGCAGTTATGCGTTTCTTATATGCAGCAGAAAATTTGTGTTTTGTTTTGATATTCTGTGATTGCAAAAGGTGCAACTGTCATGCAATTTAAAATGAAAGGAAAGTAATTTATAATCAAATATGTATGAAGAAGTTAGTAACAATGAAGCGTAAAAATAAAAACAAATGGCAAAATGAGAAATTGATGCTGGAACAGTGCTATAAAATACTACCAAAGATCTGACGGATAAGAGACGGTTTACTTCTCGAAAATGAGCAATAACGAACCCGATGCCCTAGTCTCTGACTATGATGAATGAACAAATGTGATTGCGTAGCCTTGTCAATATGGTGGGTAACAACTCTAAAAACTGTTTGGAACCTCATATGAACTAACTTAAACGTCATGCACAGCCCTGCTGCAATTCCCACATAACTGAGAGTATCCAATTAAATTAGGAAAAACCTATCAAAATGGGTCAGCCATGGCGTATGAGCACTTTAAATAAAATTGTCCAACTTACAACAAATTCTTACGACAAACTGCAAGGGATAATGATGGCTTCACTTAGTACAAATTATTGCATATACTTATTCTATGATTCTTATTAAGTTCGCAGCCAGTCCAACCTAAACATACACCAACAACCACAAGCTTTTGCAACGCGCGCACTCAGCAGTCAAGCAGCCTTAGTGGTCAACTTAATACGCCTCAAATAAACTGAAACTCACAAACCTCAAGTTGATTATTCAGCATTTTAACTAAAACTAAATGCGGTTTGGCTTGCAGCACACGTACAACGCACTGCACAAGCACAAGCACACACACACACACACATACACACATACAAACACAAACAAATTGCGGCACGACAAACAACAAACTTTCACTAACCGAACAAAGATTACTGTTTGACCGGAAAAATAGAAAATGTTCAGCAATTGCAATAAAATACGGCCAACGCCACGCAATGTGTCTAGTCAACTTTGCAAAGGCAAGTAAGCTCGGTCATACATACATAAGTATGAGCTTTTGAGTTTTCTAAGTTGGAAAAGTTCGTCACAAGTTTCAAAAAGTGTGTGTGTGAATGTTGTTGTTGTAAAGTGATAGTGGTCAAAAAAGTGTGGTAACGCCATTAAAATTGCGGTGTCGACTAACGAAATTGTGTTGCACAGGTTTGGCTATGCTCATTTCGTGTGTGTGTGTGTGTGTGCCGCTTGATCTGCCGCTTTGCCACTTACATCAATCAGTGTCTAATAACACAAAATCACCATTGCTTGTGTCCGTGTCTAGTGGTACACGCACACTTGACCCTACAAGCTATTTAAAACACAAATGTATAAAGTGGCGTAGTGAGACTGCAAAGGAGTGGCTATCAATCCGGGTATCCTCAGCATTATTTATTGGGTTTAATCGCCTATTGCTTTCAACGTTCAAGGACCACATATCCTATCGAATGCTTTAAAACCCAACCAAAACTTCTTTCAATACTGTTCAGGACTCCGAGCCGTCCCAATTAGTTATGATTAGCGACGTATCAAAATCTGTTACTGTTGTTGAAGAACGGAAATTAGCTCCTTTCAAAAACTAGCCTAGGATGTATGTAGGTCAGCGAAGTCCCTTTATGAGGTCTCCCACTTTTACTACCATAACATCCCCTTTAATTTCATCTACACTTTAACATACTCAGCATGCCATAGAAGTCTCTGTCTCGCTTTTCGAATTCCAATTCTAGTGAAGACAGGGAATTTCCATTTTATTTGGAGGTAAAAACTTGTATGAAAAAAGATCCGTTGTGTTAGTGCGTGTGAAAGGCACTGGTTAAGCTCTACTGATTTCGACAGTTTAAAGATAATTTCAAAACCCGCTGTGTACTTCATAGCCGGTGGAGGTTGGTATTTGCAGAACTCTCCCTGGTTACCTTAAAGGGAAAAACTTTAATATTGTTCTTCACCTTTTCATTTCTTTTCTCTTTCTAAGTTTGCATCTTATTTTTTTACTCTTTCTCGAGTAATTGGAAGGGTTCGAAATCAGTCCCCCTCCTTTGATACGCCCTTGCATGCGTAGATGTGTGCATGATACCGCTCTAACAGGCAATGATCCCGATTTAATGGTAACAAGCTAACCTGCTACTGCACATTTTAGCTGTATATATGTATGTATATGAATATATGAGCCACCACACGTATGTACATCTTAACACAGCTAAAATAACATTCATGTGCGAGAAAAAAAATGCATGGTGATAGCTGATGGACACTGTGTGCTGCTAATGGTGCACACATACAAAAACACAAAAGTCATTACGAATGTGCGTGTGAATGTCTCAATGCATTAGAAGTGAAATTATTGCCCATTTAGAAAATTGCAACATCGTCAGAAATTGCGTACGTAACAATGAAAAAGCATTTTGTGCAACCAAACCAGCAAAACCGAAATGGCCAAAGTGCGCCCAACGTAGAAAGTGAGGCACCAAAAGATGTGTAGGTAGAAGAAGCACAACCATACACCATTACAGTTTGCTTTTGCTCTTTTGTAGAGCTCTATATATTTACGGTTGCAATCTTTTATTATTGGTTGGTGTTATTGTTGTGATGCTGGTTGCAACAACGTAGAGCAACAATTACATTTACGACATGAATTGGCAAGGAGCACGAATGAGAAGTAATAGGAATATTTTAGCTAGGCAACTCAAATTCAAACGTATCCAAACACCAACAAAACAAACAAATCACTGATTGCATTCGATTTCATGTATGTGTGTAGGTGTGTATATATATACATATGAGTAGAAACTTATATGCGTATGAAATCAACTAAGAGCACACTTTGGTATATCTTTGTCACGATACTTCAAGCGATTGAATAGCATTGTCAGTGCATTAAAGCTGTTTCAGCCAGCGTTGCAGGTAGGAGCATTTCTTTTTGCAGCCGCAATTTCCTTTAAATAAACTGCATCCCATTTAAATCGTTATAAACTAACTACGAACCAGAAGGAGTCCCAAATGAAACTACGGAAAGCTGCAAAGCTCAATTCCGATCGCTTTTGTTGTATCCCTAAACAGAATTGTGAACAAAAAAAGACGTTGAAGAATTCAAAAAGGACTCCAGCAAAGCATCAATGAAACGCTTAAAAAAGCGTCCAAAGAGAATCCGAAGTTAAATGAAAAAGATTCATAAAACGCTCCAAATTCATCGGATTCGGAGTAATTTTTCGTTTCTTTTGGACGTTGAAAAGATTTCATCTGATTCTGAAGCTCCCAGAAATGTGTGTTTTATGAGGTTTTCTTTTGGATAGCTGGGTGTTGTTGAATCTTTTACACTGCACAGGAAACTATCATAGGCTCTGTACGCTACAGTGTTCTCCAAATTTTAGGCAGTAAATCAAAATGGTGATTGTTATAAGGGCTATTGTTTTTGAGTTTACGAAAGTTGTTTTGTACTCAAATGGTCTCTGAGGCTCTAGAAGTCTTATGAGGTGCTCATATCGTCAAATGTTTGACAATCGATGATAACTCTTGGTGCTTAATTTCTTCTTACACTGAATCTTCAAAACTAAGCATCACATAATTTGGTTTCGAGAAAATAACTCAAAAATATATTAAACGAAATATGCCATTATTTGTCATGCGTTGGTTATGTTATTTGAAATTTTAAAAGAGAGACAAGAAAAACAAAATATTGAGGAGAGGACATGACTTTCTTCTGCAGTTAATAGCTTTAAGGCAGTTTGGGATATCGATTTTTATAAATGATTAACCCTCTTTCCACCCACATTTTGAGATGTAAAACCCATTCACCTTTATTTAGAAGTCTGTTCTGACATCTTCACATCAAATCAATCATTCCCTTAGAAATTGTTATCTTCAGTAACAGAACAGGGAGAAACAATGAGACAATTCAGTAACGTCCACTGTGGTGTTCGCATCTTTGATTCCACTGACATTACATTAGTCTTGCTACTAACAAAATGCTCACTTGGTTTCTAGAATCACTGTAGCTTTCCTTCAATAGAATTTCATCATTCGCAATCATGCAGTTGGATTCTTATGGATGGTTCTTCTTCGAATAAACAAACAACATGGCATGTTGTTGTAGCCTCACTACTTTGGAAAAGCAATTTCCTTTGTTTGTTTGCAAAATATTTCTCTAATTCATTCTAGCATATTTTTCCAATTCTTATTCTTTGTCATACATAAAAGTCATCAATCTGTATAATCCCAAAATGAAACTGCATTAGTATCAGTCGCCATAAACTAATTGACTTGGAAATGTGTATGAAATTTTCAAAACAAGGTAAGAAATGATGGAGCAATCTGCAACATGTTGCATCAATATGAAATAGGAAACTAATATCATTCAATGAGCATTCGTTTGAGGGGCTTACAACCCAGCAAAAAGTGAGACTATACAAAAAAAATGTTGTTAAAGAATGAATGAATTTGCAAATCTTCAACAAAATCGATGAAATTGTTAATCTTGCGATGTCCTTACACAACCCATTGCATAACTTATCACTGCTGATATCTCTGGATCTGGAACATCAATAGGATACATAGGGCCTCATGTTATTTCTGGCTTAGGAGACCATATATGAAAGTATCTAGTCCTATCACATATACATATGGGATTCTCCTAACTAACTGTTACATTAAATAAAACTATATCCAACCAGATAAGACGCCTGAAACCAATTCTGTAACTAGGTCGCTTTGCAACTTCTACCCAACGTATTCTTACTAAACCACTTGGTTCTTAAAAATTTTAAAGCAAGCTTTACCTAAAGCAGATATAGACACACACGTCATAACAAAACAAAGAATCAACAACAAATTGTAAGAGAAATGAGTCGATTTGTGGTTGCCAAATAAATTTCAATAGAAAACAAACCAATAAATGGCATAACTACATACATACATACATAGTTGCATCGAGAAACCTAAGAAACTTACATACATGAAGACTACATATGCACAGGTGTGGGCCAGATATTTTCTATAGATCTAGCCACATATCTCGATAGATGGAAATAAACGAAAACAAAAGCTGTGGTTACAAAAACAATAAATAAATTATATTTGTAAACTTATTTGGTATTCACAATGAAACGGTAAACTAGTACAACAACAGCTTACACGAGCTTTCCTCTTTTGAAAACTGGAGCAAAATAGAAGGAGCATGTCCATGTGTGTATGCGCTGGCTCGTAAATGTGCGACGAGTTTCTGAAATCCTCATATGTATGCAGACTATAAATGTAGACAACTAAACTATGATATTCGGACAAATATTATGCTTTACCAGACCAATTCAGTAAAGCATTAAAATAGTGAGAGTTGTAGTCAATAAATTTAAATATTTGTCGATTCGAAGTATTTGCTCGTGCTCAAGTGATAACAAGAGAAAGGACTTGTGTGACACATACCTACGTAACATATGTACGTAAGACTCTTGTTGGCAGTACACATTTTTACCTTTAAAGTAGCTGAAGAGGAAATGCATACAAACTGTTTACTTCCATATGTCGAAAACGAAAATGGGTATTATAAATGATAATAATTTTTGTAAATGGAAAATACAAAATTTAGAGCTGCAAGATGAATAGATTAGAATGCATTATTTTTTAATAGAAGAGAAAGAGAACACTGAGCTCGTGCATAATAGAACTATGGTAACCAATTAGATCAAAGATCGGCAAAGCTAACTCAAATGAGCCTTACGCTCTTCACACGTATGCTTACGCTCTTCATTTGAGTTGCTAATGAGAGCGCAAAACCAGTTTCGCCACAGTGGTGTTAGAACAGAATTTTCATGTCAGTCGCTTCGCAAACAGCAAAGGGGTAAGACGTACCGTCGCTTTGCTGATTGAATGAAAATATTAAATCTTTATATAAAGATTTTGACAAATATGATGGCGTGGAAAGGGACAATATTCTTTTGGGAAAAAAAGAATATGCTTTTACAAAAGTATAAGCAATGGGTTTCCCAAAATGAAAAATGTAGAAATGCGAGAACAATGTTAAAAAGGTATAAAAGCAAAAAAAAAAGCATACTGTGCTTTGTGGTAGTTATAGAAGCAGCCAATGTGAAAATATTCAAACTCATTCTGAAAAATGAAAAAAACAAAGCACTTTAAAAAAATTCTGGAGGGCGCTTTCGTTTTTTGCCGTTTTTTTTTGTGATATGGTGAGCTCAGAGCTCGAAAGATTGATAAGGTACCTATCCCGTCCTCAAAGGCAGGGTCCCCTGATGCGGTAAGGTTTTTAAAACTCACGAAGTGACCCCGATATCTGTTGTGAACTTGCCGTCTTGGAATTACACTAGTCGGTACGGTGTCATATAACACCTAGACTAGAAGTCGCCACCTCTTAGCTGGCGTTCTCATTATGCTTATGCCAACCCCTGTGGTAGTCCTAATAATGGTCATAGCTTGTATTTTGTTTTATAAACCGTAACCCTGCAAAAAATAATTTGAATGTAATGCGTCTTTTCTATCATGCAAAGTAATGGTAGATATAACGTGTCCATTGTAATGCATCTTTTCATTTATAAAAAGTAATATAAAAAGTAATGTATAGTTTGTCGCTTCAGTTTGTTGCGAGCGACACATTACTTTCGTAGGACATGTGCTGTGTTAATAGTCATGCATGTTGTAATGCGTAAATAGAGCAAGTGATAGATTACTTTTTGCATTACCAGACATTACCGTTTCCAACTGGGTATTTATATACCAAGAATACATGCATACATACGTATATCTCTCTCAGTTAGGCATATCAAATATTTTTTTTTATTTTTCTTAAAAGTTCCAGCAAAACATTACAAGCTTCAATCGCAATTTATGTGTTCTACTTACCATCTTATCTTGACTATAACAATCAGGTGGACTTTAATTGAGGAATGTAGCAAGCTTTGTATTCACAATTCTCAAAATATTTGTACCACGAGTATTACTATCACCGGATTTTATCATCATGCGGTAATCAGTTTTTCATCGTTGTAACTGTTATTCGGAATATGTAAAGCTTTGTTCGATTAATTGCGCTTGTTTGAATGAGATAAAACCTGTCCAGTTGGAAATCATAAGAAAACATTATGTTCGTACTGAAAATCTCTTTTCCATTTTTTGCAAAATACAAACATTTTTGCTCATTCCATCGTACAAGCATGAAACGCAATGATTGCTTGAGAATATCTCTCTTTATTTACTCATGTCTTCCTCACTTAGTCCGCTTGCTTGTTTAGCTAACGTAAGACCACTTTAACAGTGCCAATTTAGAGCCAGGCAAGCTTCATATTACAAACTTAGTTGATAATCTATCTGAGGTAAGTCAGCAAAGTATGTATGTATGTATATATGAGGGAATTTCTAAAATACGGTGCGTTTTAAAAACAAGAACTAAGTTTTCGGAAAACATGCTTGTTCTTGGGATGTACTTCTGAAATAGCATTTCTTTGTGCAGTTGAAGATACAAGTTTTGTTTCTCAGGAAAGTTCTATAAAAAGAAAGTTGCTCAACAAATTCCGTTTACAATCTCCACAGAGCATTCTTTTTTCCACTCTAACGTCAGCTTCATATATCGTTTCAAATTTTTTTTATATTGTTATTATCTAGATACTCGAGCACGACAACCTATTTGCCTGCTTGTCCACTAAAAAGAAAACAGGCTTTACCCTGGACTTTTGTGGCAATGAGAGACGAAATATCCGTTGCTAAGGAAACATTTCCGACCCATATATCCAAAGTATTTCAGACAAGGGCACAAGTTCAAGTTCCGGGCAGTTTAATTCAAAATGGTTTAGAAACAGTATTTTAAAAAATTGTGCTTCCCTTGGCAGTGGTGGACAACCCTCCGGGTATATTCCTATAATAAAATTCTTCTTAGCAAAAATGTATCTAAATTAACAGATACCATTCAGATATTAAGCATGTAAGTGCCGCCAACATTTATTATCATTACTATATTATTTCCAACACGTCCCTAGAATAGCTAATTTTATTTCACTGAATTTATAGAGCACTATAGACATTGCAAAAATTTAATATGCGTATTCCAACATATACAGACGCACTTCAATATTTCTCTATAAAATAAAAGCACTGAATGTCTTTAATTTGTAACTCACTGATTGCGTCCAGTTAACGTAACTGCAAACGGGACTAGTTTTTATTTGCTCGTGATGAGCTGTCAGTATGAGTCGGTTGAGTTGGTTTTTTCGTTTTTTAATTTTTTTAATTTGTTTAAAAGGGATGTCAGTATAATAATTTCCGAATCACGGGCTCCCGGGTTTAGTAACTGGAATCAAGTGGTATCGTGAGCAAATGCGCCAAATACATTTTTTTTTATTTCACACGAGAGGAAAACAACATATTTTCAAGTCCCGAAAAGTATAAAAAACCAAAAGAAATTACATCCAAAATAGCACAGTATTCCGGTATTACAGTTGTGGCATCACTGTTGTTTACCCTTTGTGTGTTCCTATTACAGCAAAGTGTTGTCAGTGAGTTTGTTGCTTTTGCAATCAAAAGTTTTATTCCCAACGTACGAATATTTTGAAATCGTGTTTGCCTCCCATCACCCGTACCACCGTTTACTTTAGGCTACTTTGAAGAGCGTGTTATACGCTGGCGCACACCCACATGCTGTCACTATTTTCGTTTTTCACATTTAATTTTCCTGTTACATAACTGTGCATGTTCTTCATCTCATCGCACTGCTGCGTTACCACTTAGTATAATAAATTTCTGTGTGTTACCACTACTGTGACAAATTAATTAAAATGTCTGCTCTCCCACGGGATTTTGTACGAATTATAAAGTTTCGAGAATTATACAAACACAGTGTAACACGAAATCGCAATTGCAATTGCAATCGTAAATGTATGTATATATGTATGTATGTATGTTTGTATGTATGCTTGTACTTGGAAACATAAAAGCACATCGACATGCATTCGCATCGAATTTTGAGTTACTTTCATTCATTCATACATACATACATGCACTTACATATTCTACTAAATTTCAACTCATTCATGATATCCTGCAAAGCTCCGCATGCTTATATCGTACATTAAATATTTGTAGGTAATTACAAAACTACTCCCGAACTTGTATGGTCTGCATGCGCCACTGGTATTTTTAACATCGATATTTCCTTTGACATGTAAATTGGCAGATTTGTAACAGAAATACGAGTATACTTATCACGAACTAGTTAGTTAAAAACAAAGCAAAGCACCTTCCAAAATTATAAATTTATTTATTTTCCTACAAATTAAGTCCTTTTCGGACCAGTTTGAGAGCGGTGTAGCACTCTACCTCTAAACTAGTACTTCTGCTGACTAGCTTGTCATTTCACGTCAGACTATAAGCGCAGCACACATACACACACACACACATATGTATTCACATGCATTTATCTAAAATACCCGTAAATTTGTCTTTGGCCTTTCCTGAGCCAATAAAAGTCGAAAAGTCGCTGGCAATTAGCAATGTAAGCTTAATGCGGTCTCCGCCAAATTACTTCAAATGCATGCTTTGTGGCGTTGTGAGGCAAACACCTATACACACACATATGTATATACCTACTTACGTTAACACATACATACATACTTAAACATAAAAAACTATGAAGTATTTGCCTTTATACGCTGAAAACTTTTTCGTCATTGCTTTGACTTAGCTTTGAATCAACAATGGTATGTGGGAAATCACTAATCACAATCTCTCGCATTTGTTCTCAATATTTGTGCGAAATACACTTTGTTATTTTTAAACATTAGGATGGTTCAAAAAGTAATGCGATATTATGTAAAACTCTGCAAAGTCAATCGTGACGAGATCCTGCTCAGAACTGCAGAAGGAAGGCTTTCCTAATATATTAATGAGCTTATACCATGAACCATTCACCTTGATAAGGCTGGCCCTCAATTATGCCTAAGCCTTGATGGCACCCAATCAGCTCAGCAGCAAAGCAACGCCACACTTCAAGCTTGAAAAGTAGGAAATCGGACGATTAGATTCTAGCATCAAATTTCCTGTACTTTGCTATTCTTTCTCTTCCATCATTCCATTGGTATTCATTTTCTATGAAATTTCGCAGCTCTGTGAGAGTCCATTTCGCAGAAGATGTCTCCATTCAAATTGGACAACCCTAATATGCTCTTCACATACACATATAAATAGTGGGAAATCGCACGGAAATAGAATCGATGCATTTAATTTATTTTAGTCGCCACCAATTTTTCCGAATCGCAACGTTTCCTTTGGCAAACAGAAAGTGGAACGGTTGTAAACATTTATTACCGGTATTGGGCGTAAATTAGCAAGAACTTTAATTAATCGCATTAAGTGGTAGTCAATAGTTTCAGATATTTACGCTGTTTTTATAGGTTTACGCGGTTTTGATTTTCAATCATAGCAGTTTAGGATTTATTTAAGGTCTGGCAACTGGGTTGGATAATCTTCTGAGTAGACGACTTGCGGCCGCCATGGTGTGGTGGTAGTGTTGCCGTCCGAGCTCTGCTACAGATTACGTCAAAAGTGGTTTGAAACAGTTTTTTCAAAACGGCAAACTCTCCGAGTTTATTTCTGCCACGAAAGGCTTCTCAGCAAAAATTCATCTGCTTTGTAGCTCCCTCCCGTTTGCATTATTTGCTTTTACTATCCTTATATTTGGTATCTTTTCATTAATAATTATTTTTTTAGTGTTTTATTATTTAGTACTTTTGTATCCATCCACCAGACAGAGAGAAAGTTGGACTGCTAAACAGTCTAGTATTACCATAACCGACGTTAGTACGTTCAGCATGTCAGGCATTTGCTCTTTCCCATTGCATCGCAGACAAGTCTTGGCTACCTCACAGTCAAGCTTTTAAATTTTATCACCCACAGCTTTTAATAGTTTCTTAGCTAATTAGAAGCAGGAAAATCGTATATCTCACACTTGTGTCGTCTTTTCAAAAGTCCGCAAGCCAAACAATTCAGCTGAGATTTTGTATTGTATTCAGTAGCGGATTTCTGCTGTGGGTGGCGCATTATTACCCGTTTAGACACATAAATACAGCCATGTCAGAGAAGTGCCTGAAAATAGTGAAGAGTTGTGTAGCAATGGCTTATGATTATTGGGCTTGGATCGCTCGAACTAAAAATAGCATTTCCTTCTAAGCAGTCTCCAGAAATTACACTCATCCAAAGACCTTTTTATGCTGAACTGGCAACACCTTCATGCATCGAATCACTCTAAGAATTGAAGCAAGCACACCGTGCAATTCTCTGATTCATATACATACATACATCTACAAATACTTACAAGTATCAAATGTATAAGCCCGAATAAGCAGCGCGTTGGTAGGGTTGGTGTGTCTATCGGCTCATTATCTTTGTGGCCAACTGACTTTGCAATTTCTTTTAATTTTACTGTTGCAATTTGACTTCAGAACAATGAATTTGGCTAGGTCAAAGTGCCACAGGCGGCGCTAATGTTTAAGTCTTGCACACCGAACGGCCGTTGCACAAGCTAAGTTATAAAATGTAAGAAGACACAAAGCCAAGCAGAGGAAAATAAAATGAATTGGAGTTTCATGGTAGCACTTAGCCTTTTTCTTGGCCACATTTGGAAATAGTTTCACTTTGTTTTTGTTGTTCATGATGTGGTTGCAGTAGACTCTCATTTTATGTGAAATTCAATTAAATGATTTAAAGGATTGGGGAAACAGATGCTTCTTTCTGCATAGTTGTTGCTTGTTTTTGCAGAAAACAGAAACGTTGGATATGATTCTCATGAGATTTTATAATAACAAATTTTGGAAATATTTCAAAAATAATGCAAACAAAAGCGGCAGGAGAAGTTCTCTGGGGAGTGTGTAGGGGTAAGTGAAATTTGTGTCTCTTAAATATTCTTTGCTATTTATTCTAAACAGTCAAGAGAAAGCAAGCAATCGAACATGTACTTATGAACGACAAAAAATAACACCAACAACGATGTATATTCCATTTAACTACTTCTCTTAATTTTCTTCAGAGGTGGCTCACCACTTTCCGTAAGTTCTGCTCTCCGCGCTTTATGAAAAGAAGCACACTAGCCACAATTCCAATTGGGCGTACATTCTTCTTTGGTCCAATCAAGAATCAAGCCGATGGCGCACTGTGTAATGAAAGGGTAAATAAATTCCAAAAATATGCGACATTACATACAACTTGAAGTGTCTAATAAAGATTTGATTATGGGCTTGATTCTAGCTAGAAGATAAAGGATCGAAGTTAAAACTTTTGTGTGCGCCAAAAGATTTTCAAACCTCAAAAAGAGTCATTCATGAGAATACTATTTTGTATGAGGTAATATATGTATGTATAGTATGATGAATATCAAAGAAAAAGGCACGATTGCTGGATACCTGGCTTCAATACTCGAAGCTCTATCACTGCGAGGCTTTGTTTGTTTAAGTAAAACATGTAAGGAAGTAATACAAAAAAATTTTAAAAAGTTGCTGAACATTTGCCAATAAATATTAATAGTTGCACTTGAAAAATATGGTTAAAAATTGACATATCAAAAAAATAATAATAATATTAATGAGTTTATCTAAGAAAAAAATATTATATTGCTCCACAATACCAACAACTTTTCCGCAGTGCCGCCAAAAATAAAATTCAAGAGAACGGGCTTTTTCCAGCTCCAGATTTTAACTAGGTAGTTTTTTTTTGAGAATTCGGAAAAAGGTACTTTACCGCTATCAAACTCTATTCAAAAAATGCATAAAAACTGTTGAATATAATTTTTTTTTAGCATTTTCTAAGCGAAGAAAATATAAATTAATTGTTTAATCCACACCACCCTCATAAAGAATGATATTCTACATTTAGAATAGAATTTCATACATACATACATATGTAAACCTTACACTCTATGCCGTAAGCAATAGTGATTGGGCGAGCAGTTGCAACAACGCGAACAATTGCCACCCATTAAGAAAGTAAAAGAGAAAGTCAAAGTGCATTTTGTTTGTGAACGCGTCCAAATGGGTTTTACTTTGTTCGGGTCATTCGTTTAATGGCCGCTTTGTTGGTCGCTCCAAATGACCAACGGGAGTAGCTTATGGCAAATACCTACAAACACAAACACAGTTTTTGGGCGTGGAAGCGTGTCGATCTTTAGTGCTTTTCTGCCCAACAAAGCCCTCTTTTGTGCCCTACAAAGCAGCGAAAAACTTTTACGATAATCAACGAGAGTAATTAATTCCATCGAATGGGTGCAGATATTTTGTGTTGTGGCCCGTGGCGTTTTAAACTTACAAGCTCATCGGAAAATGTTGGCTAGACGCTACTCGTGATGAATTGCTTCAGCTGGTGTTATGCTAGCACCAATGTAGTTGTTTGCTCGGTAATCCTTCTTTGCTTGTCTTGCTATTTCATGGCTGTCTAATACAAAAACTTTCAACTGCCTGAATGTAAGTTTCCGCAGGCTAAGTTGTTGTAAGTTAGATCTCTGTGCAGCTGTTTTCTGGAGCAATGAAGTAGGCGGTCGTTTACAGCGTAACACTTTATCTGGAATTATATTTGGTTTATATTCATTTCAAGTAGTTGTTGGTTTAAGGTGCAATGTACTATAATTAAGTTGTGCCCCCATCGCATATACTTTTGATATAACCAATCTGTGAGTTACAATGAGACTCGCTCTTTCCCAAGTGCTATTGAAATATTTGAAAGAGAAGAGTTTACAGGGTTGCCATATATTTTACATTTTCTTTCATAAAATGTAATCTTAATGAAATGATATACGTACATACGCCTAATGACTATTGAAGCAAAGGTATTTGTTGACTTACGAGTAGAAAACAATTTTTAAAGAGGGTTGCCACTTAATCTTATTAACTACTAAGTGTTGCAGCTATAAATCAAAAAAATGCAATTAAAATATATATGAACACCAAATACATGGTAAGCATACTCATGGTATATGAGACTTTTCATAAAAAAAAATATTTCGTAAAAAACTACACGTCAACCTCTCAGAATGCTAAAAAAAACCCCGGTCGCCTAGGTAACAACCACATAACCTTGTAAGGAAAATAGCCATACTACATGTGATTATAGCAAATGAAAATGCACGAAAAGAAGCCCAGTTTATAACTCCAGTGTGCAACATTGTCAACATTCCACCATATATTGAAATGAAACAATCGGTTGCAACAATGACAGCCACAAACAAAAGCAGTAAACCTATTTTAAGTGATAACTTGTTTCATGACATTTACGCAAAAGCAACTAAAACTGAATAAATTTTATGTCAGACTGGCAATGAGCAGTTACTCCACACTTTCATTTTCTGTTTTCTGTTGACCACAAACTAATTTAACCTACGGCAACAACAGGAACATGCATATAAAAACAATGCAACTCAAGTACAAAATGAACTTTAATACAATTTAACAAAACTCAGTTGGTTGGAGTCAATTCAGCCAACAAAAATAGCAAATTAATTACTGGAAATAAGTGCGAGGCAGAGAAGTGTTACAGCACACAATTAAATGTTGTAGATATGTATGCTGCGCGAGTGCATATTGAATTATTTCGCAACAACAAACTTTTGTAAACATGAAATTGGCATGTTTTCAATGCAAAAAGGTGCACTGTTCTGGGGAATGATGGATTTCATGTGAGGGTTCCATATGAAAAAATAAAATAAAATAAAATAAAATAAAAATAAAAAAGAAAATAAAATAAAAAAAAAATAAAACAAAATAAAATAAAATAAAATATGTAAAAAAATGGCATTGGACGCATCCTCCTTTGCGACTCGTCCCGGACTAACCCTTGACTAAACACATTTTTTACAGCTAGAAATAATGTACACAAAACTATCCGATTAATGATTTTAATGTTAGCCAGTGTAATTGCTCATTTGTTGTTGTTATTGAAATTATCTACAATCTGGCCAATGTTTAACTTTATTTGTGGGTATTGTTGTTGTAGTATGTTTAGTTTAATTTCAAATAGTTAGTTTACACAATACATGGTCTGTAATTAATTGATAATTATGAAAACGTGTCACTGAATGGCTTAGACAAGCTTTAGCGAGTAAAAAACATATAAATACCAAGATAGATATACAGATAAGTGGTCGTGATGTTAATCGATTATTCGATTAAACGTTTAACCGGTTACTTTATTTGATGGCGCAAGCGTATTTATCACTCGTTTTGCTTCTATTTCCCGTGTAATATACTAAGTCGCATCTGAGTTGTCGAGTTCTTTCCAAAAGCGCCTAATTTTGTTTTGTTTCTTTTCTTGCTTTTCCACTTAATCATCATCATCATCATTAATACTAATTTTACTTAATTGAAAAAAGCAAGAAAGACCAAGTTTTTCTCCAATAGTCCCAGTGGAGGCCGCCCCCTTTTATTGCTCCAGAATTCAAAAACAATCGAGTTCGATATGAAATCTTTCTTTCTTACCATGACCAAGGTACCCGAGCTTACAACATTTATATATATTGAACCTCGCAATTGCGAAAGACTGATTCAACGATTCGAATACTGAAAACCGAATAACTTTTAATCGAATGACTAATTCGTTTTAGCTTTTACACATACGTACATATGTATGTGATTTGAAAGTGTAATCGCTATCTACGAAATTAGTATGTGTGAATGAGCATTATACATATATGCACATGATTGTGGTTGTTAGCTAACTAATCCATTGCATAATAAATTTTTGACCAGTGGCATTGTTGTGCTAGATATTCTTTTGTTTTTGTTATTATGATAGCTCTAAGCGCTAAATTCAAATTTATTGAGGTGTTGCTGCTTTTGTTTGATTGTGGTCAAATATGTTGGTCGCGTTCATCAAACCGTTTGACCAAATTCATTGTATTTACTTAGCAATGCGAGAATTTAGCCCAACGCTTGGCGTGACATCTACATACATAACCATATTGAATAAACATAATACATGGGCAAGTTTATGCGTTGGTATGTGTGGTTGTGTACATTTGCGGCTTTTCGCGTAATCAGTCGAGCTGCTCACATGTCATATGCCAAATTGTTAGCCTTTTTTCTTTAACCGCAAATTTTACATATACATTTTTTGGCAGAGGAAATATTGTTATAAATCCATAATATGTATTTATATACATAACTATGTTCCAGTCTATTGCATGAATACTGTATGTATGTTTATGTAAGCACGAGATCAGGGGCGTATGTAGAAACCTTTTTGAGTAGAAATATTTTGCACCAACTTGAAAAACCGGCCCATGAACCACGACTCTTGTTAAGGCACATACTTTTACTAAATTCTTCAAGACTTCTAGGAATCAACCTACATTACCGCTACATTACAGCATTACCGCTTCCAGCACACAGACCTAGTATATTTGTGAAAATATCTTTGACTTCCATTCACTTTGAGTCGGGAGCGAACAAGAGAAGAGACTCCCGTGACTCTCCCTCGTTGATATTTAATGCCATGTTTGATTTTTATTAGGTATAAAAGGATTACATCACATTCGTACTCACATACTTTTGTCGATATATTAATTTTGGGCACGTCGTAATCGTTTTTCCACAAACCGAAGCTTATCGCATATCAATTCATTATGTAATCAATTTATTCCAATTATAAACATTTTATGAAGTGATTTTTTGCACATTTAAATGAGCGGTGGGTGTCCTCCGATATTGGTAAGTCTTGAATTTGTTTCATTAAAAACATAGAACCGTTGGTTATAGAGGAGAGTCGAAAAATTAAATTTCTTGTCCCCACGTAGATTGTCAAGGGTGTGTGCCGTACCTCGCACGTTAACAAATAAAGTGAGGGGGGGGTTGTTATATACACCAGACCGGCTCTGATAGAGTTTTGTTGTCTCTTGTCATGCATTCTAATATCGTTTAGTACCTCGAATCGTTCGAGAAGCTCTTTCCCATCCCTAAAGAGCTGTTTGTATGAGCGCCTGTCAAGGGTACTCCGGTTAGTAGTTAACCTATTTGATATACATACAATTTTAAAACTACTGATAAGATTAGAGTACCAAGAAACTCGTTGGTGTAACTGGGCGTTTATTCATATACATACATACACACATACATATGCACATATCACACCAGCTTTTATTACGCAAAGCACGCAACCATTCCAATTACTTAACTTAATTAGTTACTTACAAACTTAATACCAACTAATACTAAAAGCACATATATTATCATAATTATTATGCGAAAAACAAGCACTAATACACCTACATAAATGTACAAATACAAATACAAACACAAACGCTTTTAAAAGCAAACAATCTCGAGAGTAAACGGAAAGAACTTAAGACACTATTAAGCCGGCTACAAAAGACGCGGCGGGCACCTATGATATACATATACTTACATACATGCATTTCGTACATACCTACATATATGCAGGCGCGTTCAGGTTGTATAATTAAATGTAATTCTATTTTGATTTCCCAAAGCTGAAAATGTGCACACAATTTTACAAGTACCACAAAATGCAGTGATAAATTATTTTGAGAGCTGAAATTTGTATTATTCATAGTGAAACATTTTTCACTAGCTGCAATCCCTATCTCTGCTATTTCACAATAGACCACATTTTTATTCAGTCAATATCGCCAACGAAGAAAATTGCTCTACCTCCGAATGATTGATCCGAGCACAGTGCGCTATGATATTTTATTTTAGTCCATAGGCAAAGAGTATGTGCCTTTGCTTGAAGAACATAAAAATCTTGTTTACCCCAATCGCTATTCAATCAAGTTTTTACTACTTGTTGCCTCAGAAATAATAGATGGCCAAATGAATGCGTTCTCGTCAAACTTATAGCTGCTTGCAATTAAATACATGTACATATGTATGTATGTATTAGTCACACCGCAATTGAATAAACCATACACATATATCATAATATTTCAAATCTTGTACAATACTGATTTGTGCTAAGTACCTTGCACCCGCCATGCATACACACACACACCTACACAAGCAAGTACATAGTATATCAGTGCATACCACAGCTTAATTAGGTTAATATACATATAATGAATGTAATGGTGGTACAATTATTTGTGGTACTAAACTAAGAGCGCATAATTAAAGGTTAATTATAGTAGCACAGTTCATGGAGTGTGAAATGCGCCGTTATTTATGTGACATTCATAGATTTAACTAATGTCCTGCCTACCACCACTCAGCCATAGAAATGTCCACACCACAAGCATTTCAACTCAAGCATGAACAAATATTAAATAAATGTATTTTTGCATGTATGCACGTAGGTGGTTGACATAAGCGCAGCCATTAAATGTGTGCATATGTCACAAGCTAAAGACTTAAAATATTAAATTATAAATATGAGACACGAACCTTACCAATGCCAAATGAAGCAATTAAACCCATTTGGCTGTTAAATAAATTTTATTTGAGCTTGATAATAAATGGTTGCTGGAATATTTATTAATTTTTTCTTTTTACAATTTGTATGTTTATTAAATTAACTTTAAATAGCTACAAATGGTGCAAGTATAGATAAATTAACAAGTGGCTTAATGCGTAATTAACTAAACTGGATTAATCCAATTAAGCTCAAGTATATTTTAATTACCAGCAAATCTATTGCTCACGCGCTATTTTAATCCGCTGGACATGTATTGAAGCACATGTTAATTTATGGCATCAATAAGGTTCACGTTAAGTGGTTCGAATATAAAATAAATAAAATAAAATAAAATAAACTAAAATAAAATAAAATAAAGTAAAATAAAGTAAAATATAAAAAAATAAAATAAAATAAAATAGGTACTTTCTTGCTACTCCATATCAAGATTTTTCTCAACCCATATTGAGTTTTTAGGTTATTTTAAATCAAGCCAATCAGAAAACCGTTATTTTCGCATGAAATCGTCACATTCCACGCACTTTTAGTGACATTGAGAGAAGAGAGGAGAGTTCAGTGATGGTAATAACTCAACTTCACCACAGCTTCAGTAGCTATGATTCCACAGATTTTATATCAACTCATGTAATAATTTTTCCAATTAAATATTAATAAATTCATACGCGGGTTTGTGTAGGCGTGAAATGACTTGCTAAAAGTAATTATTTTTTATGCCCAAGAACGCATTTAAAGTGGGCAATTTATGATTAGCTTTGAAGTTTTGTTGTTTTATTTATACTCATGTCATAAGCTACTAGCTTAGCGTGTGTAAAATTGAAACAAATGATTGGGATTAACAACTCACGCTGACATGTGAAAATGTATGTATGTATGTTGGTTAGTTAATTATGGAAAATTATTTATGCATGAAGAGCAGGCTTAAAACTTTGTGATCACATGGGCGGAGTATACGAAAAAAAAAGAAATTTGTTTTCAGTACTAAGCAGAACATGCAGAAAAGAGCACTCACACTGCACTCTGACAATTTTACTGCGTCATGTTACTCTTTGGTCCTTATCTAATCGCAAAACAAGCTTCGATGGCCCAATTATCGAGTGCAGAGATCGAAGGATTTACTAATGGAGCTTACGCTGTAACCCTTCATTAGGCTGTTAGGCTGGACATTGACCGTTGTCTTTCTGATCCTTGCCGAAATCTTGCCGACAAGTCTCTCAAAAGATAATATACTCGTTTTAGAAGGAGTTCAACTTTACAACCAACCTGGAGCTTTTGATTGAAACCCCTTTTTTATTTTTGTAAAAGGCAAACAAACCATATTATATCAATTTCTTTGTATTCCATTTAAAATTTTTGATATACTGAGCTATTACCAATAATACAATTCCACCTTTTTGCTCGTTCTTCCTTTTGTAAGCAAAAGTTAATATCAACAAATTTGAAAAGGCATAAAGGACGTTTGATAAACATTCACACAAGCACTTCCCATTGAGTTAATATTTATGGCATCATATTGTGGCCAAGCAGATTACCGCAAATCTCTTAACAATGACAGAAAATATATAACAACAAATAATGTAGCAATAATACCTATTAACAACAATAAAGAATGGATTGTGATTAGGAAATGTAATCTGTGTTTACCTTTCGACTTCTATTAGCTCACATAATAGAAAATCATAAAATAATGATAATTCAACGGCTTAACAAATACGAAGGTAAAGCAAGCGGGGAAATACAAAACGAAGTTGTATACGAAGTATACAGAGAATTTTTTTTTTTTTGGAGATTTTCTGTGAAAGTGGAAAGTTTTTGTATATTGCAACGACTTACTCTCATTCGTTGTTCAATTCAGTTTTTTAAGGAAGTCTAGGTACTATGCCATCTTCAGTGTTTAACTTCCCATATATTTAGTTCCCAAATGTAAGTATGTATGCTTGATTACCGCTTAGGAAGCCACATAAAGATTTTATTTCCAGTTTGCTTGTTTGTCAAAATTGTTATTTCTACCTGAAATGCTTTACAAAAACATCGTGGTAAACATAAAAACAGAGGCAATAAAAACGAAACAACACAAAGCAAATTCCGAAATTGTTCTTATACTAAACGAGTTAAGATTTGTAGTTCCGAGAATTTCAACTATAAAAGCAAGCAACATTAAACAGAAGACGCCCCTTACCTGCGCATAAACTCAATCTGGCCACGAACTGAGCACTTGAAGTGTTGTACGAAACAAATTTAAAAGCAGTAAAGTGAAACAAAGTTCTTTGTAAGCGCTTACTTAACTTCAACCTCAACATTCGCCACTGGCTTTCTCAACATAAGCTTGGTATTTTTTCTACGTCTCCGTTTTTTGCTTCGTTCAAGTCATTTTGGTTTTGCATGCTGCAAGCAAATGCCGCCTAAAGCAAACAAAAACGCAAGTTGTGCAGCGTCAAAGCATTTTGAGGGCGAGCAGAGTTATGCTCCGGATTTGTGCCTTAAGGCTGCAAGTGGATTCCGGAAGAAAGTCACACATGTATTAGTGAAAAGAAAGAAACATTTTAAATTGCTTAGACATTTTTGCTTTAACTCGAAGTGCCTTCTTACTAAAATCTGTGAAGCGCTCGTTTAATGGTTTGAAACAAGTTTGGGTTGCTTTTGGAATATGGCAGAGTATGTCACTTAATTCTTGACTTAAAATTTATTTTCCTTGCACATGTATGTATGTATCTATTTATACCTAGTAGTGCTTCGCACACAAGGTATATTAACTTCATTCGCCTAACGGTAGTATGTAACGGCATAAACGAATCGAGATAGATATTGACTTATATATATCAAAATGTTCAGGAGGAGAAGAGAAATTGATTGAGCCATGTCCGTCCGTCCGTCCGTCCGTCCGTCCGTCCGTCCGTCCGTCCGTCTGTGAACACGATAACTTGAGTAAATCTTGAGATATCTCAATGAAACTTGGTATGCAGGTTCCTTTTTACATATCTCTGAACGGTATTGAAAATAGGCAAAATCGGTTAAAAGCCACGCACACTTTCTATATATATAATATTTTCGAAAATACAAAAAGAGTCATTATTCAGTACATAATACACCTATAAGGATAAAATTTGGTGTGTACATTACCGTTAAGGCAAACAATAAATTTGTGAGGAAATTTTTAAAAAAGGGCGTGGCACCGCCCACTTTTGATTAAGTCAAATTTGGAAATATTATTAATCATAAATCAAAAACCGCTCAAGATAGCAAAATAAAATTCAGCACACATATTTATATTAATACAGGCAATATTTCGAAAAAAAATTAGCGAAATCGGATTAGGTCCACGCCCAATTTTATGCGAAAGATTTTGAAAAGGATCATGGATATATTGAATATGCTATAACTTTGCTTAAACTACCTGTATATCATTTCTATTTCACCTCTAAAGTGTTCGTTGGCAAAGAAAGTCGAAAGCACAAAATTTTTCTAAAATGGGCGTGGCCCCGCCCCTTTATGGGGGATTATTCCACAAAACTTTCCATGACATAACTCCGGTAAAAATTGATTTATTAAAACGATATTTGGAGAAAGTGTTCAACATATAAAGCTAACTCTTTGCTGAAAATACTGCCAAAAATTACGCAAATCGAATAACAAACAAGCAAGAATTACGGGCAAGTAGTTAACACCCTACTGCCTTTTTTTAAATTAATTTTTTTTATTTTCATACCTTTCATGAACATGAGGAAAGCTATTTATATTTTGTTATTTAGTGATAATTGAATTTACCACTCACAAAAGAAGTGTTTTTAATCGAAAACAATCAGTTGTCTTTATAACAACTTTTCCGTTATTAAAATAGACTAGTTTTTTTTAAATTCACTTCACCCAACAGTTTGGATTTAACGAATTAAAACGTAAGATAGCTAATAATAAATCAAACTCTGTTTTTGTTATCGAAGATTCTACATACATTTAAATTTAAAAAAAATGGAATATTTAATAAATAATTAGAAAACCTGCGATAGTGGGTGAGGTGAGCCACAGTTTTTTGTTAGTAGCTAGAAATAATTTTGTTTCACAAACAACAAGCTCAATTAAAATATTTAAAAATAGTACATACCAAAAATTAATAAGATTTGAATGAATGTAATTTTTCTACGCTCAAAAATCCACGGTTGCTACAACACAAACGCTTAATAAACCTTAACAAATTACGTTAATATAAAAGCAAAAGCAAAACGCCGATGCGTTAGCAAACGCTTAGTGTAAGCTGTGGTAAACTAAACAACGCATTGCGGTCTAAATACGTTAAACAAAAAGCAGCAACTGCCATCATCAAATGTGAAAAAACGGGCCCACAATTCATTCGAAAAAAAAACACGGACTTCATTTACACCAACGGTCTTTTTATTTGAAATTCTTTTTTGAGCATTTTCGCAATTATACATTTGTATTATATGCCCATCCCTCCCTCCGTTGTGAAATAAACTGTTTACTGTCGACGTGAGCCACGCTTGTTTACAAACCGATGTATGTCGCTTGGCACTTGTAATTTAAATGGGCAACAATGGCATGCTGTTGGTCTCTCGGCAGTCGCACGCAAACATTGCAGTAACACCAGCAAATAGCTGGAAAATGTGTGAGTGGGGATGGCAATGTGAAGCTAATAAATGATCGATTAATTTCCATAGGAATCGATTACATAGTTCCGTTTATCTGTTATAATTAATAAAAATATGAATAGACACTGATCAGCATCTTTTGAGGAATATGTTGACAGATTCAGACTATAGCGAGATTAGAACTAAACTCAAAGAAACTCTTTGATATTGAGTTTGACTGGAGTTTGCTAAAACGCCAAAACCGACTTTCAGAAAATAGAACGTCTCTATCGGTGGATGTACCAAATAAAAAAAAAAAAAATTTTATTGCAGTTTTTAAGTACGATCGTCATCAAAGAATAATTTAATATATCGGGTGATCGATTATTTTGTCACATTCCTAAGTGTACGTGATATAGAATAGGCACCATTTAAAATGAGATACGAGCTGGTTGGCCATGAGTGGTAGCATTTATTTGACTGCTGTATATTGACTCACTGACACTTCAGCCGCTCAAACGTGTAACAGTTGGCCAGCAGCGAACATATCGACAGCCACACTGCAAAACCCCGTAAGTCACTATTTTTCCAAAAATAAGATTTTGCGATTTATGTTATAATTCTCACAGTCGCTCTCCTGAAAACTTTTTGGTTTTGAACATACACGGTTTTGCAGTGTGGCTGTCGATATGTAATTCATTAAAATCGAATACTACCAAATGTGAAATAGCATATGTCGCGATGTAGCAGTGCTGAAAAAAATCATAAATTTTAATAAATAAAATCCAAAATACGAATGTTGGCCAGAAGTGAGCTATTTTCCGACTTGTTAAATAGTTTTTATTTCGAGTTCTGAAATAGGTTTCAGGCGCCAAAAGTATCCTAATCCAACTATAAAGATATATTAAAGGCAGAAGGCTTGGAAGAAACATAGTATACAAATATGAGTAGGAATGGAGAGGAAACAATTTAGTGGCGTGAAAATCTATCACAGCGAACTAACTCATACTTCATATTTTTCTAAATAATTAATATTAATAAATTCTCATTGCAGCGAAGTGACATACCAAATGAATTTAAACAAATTAAGAATTCAACGCTTAGGAATGAGGGATTTGCAAAGGATTAACTAATGTGAGTGTGAAATGCATAAAAAGCACAACAAAAGCAAAGAATTAAAAAATTAACGCATGTATGTATGTATGTATGTATAAGAGACATACATATGTACATACTTACCAGGGACGGCATAGCAGCTTAAATACAAATACGAGTATGACAACACAAAAGGATTACATTAATGAAATGAACATATACATAGCTAGCACACTCCACATCATTTGTGGTTTGGTACACCCGGGGCGTATGAGTAACATTTGTTCAGTTGGGGGTGCGCCATAAGCGTGCTAAGCGGATAATTTGTACAAATACATATTTGTATGTAAACATAAATGTCTATAAAAACGTGTTCACTTCGCATATAAAACGTTACTTTTATTGAAATTTACAGACAATTTTAAATTATATTTGCATGTTTTTCATTTATAAAGAGCTTTGCGTGCGTTAATTCTAATCAAAGAGAACAAAAGGAAAAAATGTTCAAAGTAAGCATTTGAGCAACAAAGATATGCAAAGCGTAATTTAATAGAATGCGAATACACATATGTATACTATTATTAGACTGAGCTAACAAAAATTCACTTCTTTTTCAAAATTATTATGATATTGATCAATTTTTGAGAGAATAATGGAATCAAGCTTTAGAGCACTATTAGGACTGAATTCAGTATTGATTTAAGTCTGTCAATGTTTGGAGGTAAAAAAAAGGTTGCTGAATACAGTTAAGAGGAAAACAAATTCCCCCATTTTTTTGCTTTTGTGGTTGTTGTCTCCATGTTTTTCCATTGAGTTAATTATTTTACAAGCCTCAGCACTTTATAATTATATACATTTTATAATATATGAAAGTATTTTATAGGTCGCCTTATATATTTTGGATCACCTCTATTTTTATACCCAGCGTACTAGTACCAGTACAAGGGTATTATAATTTGGTTCACATAACGGTACTACTTAACGGCGCAAAATAATCGAGTTAGATATAGAGTTCCAGGTATGAAAGTTCTTAGGCTGAAAAGAGGAATTGATTAAGGCATGTCCGTCCGTGTACACGATAACTTGAGTAAAAGTTGATATATTCACATGAAATTTTTCATAAAGGTTAATTTCTAGCCAAGGTAGGTTGCTATTGAAAATGGACGAAATCGGATTTTTGAAATAGAAAATTTCAAATAAGATTCTAGTGCCTATATCATTGCCAAGTCATGGTGTTTGTAACTCGTTCTGAGCTTAACGCTGGGTATTTAACGTTCGGTTCAACCGAACTGAGACTTCCTTACTTGTTTTTTTTTTTTTGCACAATCTAATATCTGTCTATGTATGTTTATGTTTGATGTTTAAATAAGACTTTAAGCCTGTCTAGGTGATGAGCGTTTAAATAAATAACGATAAGCAAATGCGTGTGAGGATTTCATGAAGAGGCGAAGTGTGTCGGCAAGTGCCATTCAAAGGCGCCTAATGCCAGTAGAGCACAGTAACAGTGCAAAAGCAAAACGATTAAAAATATACAAAAATTGTATATGGTGCTAGCTGTAACGCTGAGAAATTTTTTGAACACGTGTCAAATGTACACAAATTTCTTTAAAATCGTGTTACATCTCTGTCTTGTATGCCTTCGCAGAAATTGATGTTTCAAGTTTCCTTTGAAGTAACATAACATGCAAATTCTCAAATATCTAAAATTTGTCAATTTGCAATTTATTTTTAGCTTAATATCGTGACAAACAAAAAATTTAATTAATACGCCGAGGTATGATATTACTTCTCGTTTTCCTATTCAATTGGAGATAGACTTTTTGGCCATGGAAAATTTCTTTGGATTGCTATGCAGGCATTGTTGTTTATGTTGATCAGAACTAAACAAAAGGGTATGTATTGGTGTATTTGGGTGTGATGTTCCTCTTTTCATAAATTAGAAATCGTAACATGGTGAACTCAGTAGGTCTGAAAATAGATTGATCACATTTAATAAGTCGATTCACGTAGGGCTTTGTACCGTTCAGGGAAAACTTCATCATGTTAGAGGATCTGTCTTTTTGAGATTACAAAACATAATATTACTTGTGCGCTTTTATGTATCATCTTTACAGAAGGACTCTGCGATGTCTACATTTCAAAGAGCAGAAAAGTGTAGTCTGACTAATTTCACAGCTCACGTTCTTGAAAATTTTAGGACACTTTGCCTTGCAAAAGCTCTTCGCACTCATGCCTGTATATGCTTATTTAAGTATACTGCATCACTCTACTACTCACAGTATATTTCAATTAAAAGCGCAATACAGCTGACGTTCTTTCTTTCTTTCTACATACTGATGTTTATATTCAAATACGTCCTCAACTTTAGTTCCTCGTACCCTGGATATCTACCTCCATTGCTTATATATCTCATTGGTTGGACTAGTGAGAGTGCCATGTGCAATTGCTGCTTTTCGACTTGCATATCGTTTCAAAAGGACAGCTGAAAACCAATGCTAGAAACTGTTTTAATAAGGAAGTATGAGGTATTTCGTGATTAAAGGAAAAATAATACCCACAGCTAGGTATCAAATGTTCCATTTCAATCGAATTCTTTTCTTTTTCTCAGAAACATTATTTATAAATTGTTTGCAAGCTTTCTAATATACTAGAAAAATACGAGTACACGCCTCTCCCCCACCACACACTGCACGTCATTAGCGATAGGTAAGCAAAAGTATCAGTAAAAAGAGGAAGCACACAACAAGATCAACTGAAACAAAGTAAAAAAGTGAAAAAACTGTAAGACGCGCATCAAATTTTATGTTGCAAATGCGTGAAAACGTGACAGATTTACACTTGACGCCACGCAAGGACATGCTAAGGAATTTCAAATACAGATTTCTTTCAACAATAAAAACAAAAACCATAAAAGGAAATAATAAACTAAGTTACTAACTTTGCTTTAAGCTTTCTTTATAAAAAGTTGCGTATACGACATGGCTAACCCAAAGGTAAGTACAAAACACCTACAGTGAACTACCCAATTAACACCAAGGATAACAGAAACGCAGGCGTCAAACTCCTAATAAGCAGCAAGGCGCTGATGGTATTGTTTCAAAATCGGGCAGAGAGTTCTAAGCAAGCGCGAGAATGTCAATTTTAGTGATGTGATAGTACGGGTTCGCTATGCCCCAAAATACTCTCAACATGGGCAACACTAACCAGAAATATTACGGAATATTTTTTTCAACTCCGATTACCCATAACCGCAAATTGTGAATCGCTGTAATATTGAAGACCCTTCTGGGCCCCTAGCATTTAATAAATATGTGTATTTAAGTCTTAACCTAGTCTAATCTCCCTTCTAGCTATTAAACAGGCTGTCTGGGATATAATTATATCAGTTTGTGCCATTGTGCACGTTTTGTAGACATTTTATAACACACACATACACAAATGTTCATATAAAATCACCCACAGGTACGCATTTACACGTTTTCAAACGTTTGTATGTCTCTTCGTATTTGTTTTACAAATTTATTTACTTAAATTTTCTGTTTGTTCATTTGATTCTTTGTGCGGATTTTCGTGTCACTTTTCAATCTCAGTGCATATTTGGCAATTCAGTGGCATTTCAAATGTGTGCTCGATAGCGCGACGTGTAAATACCTTATCGAAATGCTTAAGCATCCCCTTGCCGCATCTGAATTACATCGAATACATGGCCGTGGGTTAGAGCGTGTAATACGCCGAAATGTAAGTAATTGAAATTTACAATGAAGCGAAGCGCGTTCTAAGCTTAATTTTCATTCAATTTCCCAAGCATTCCACCCACTCACATACTCGTACGCTCAGCATAAATTGTAACAACACTTGTGTGCTACTTACAAATACTCAAAAGATTTCGATCACTTCTAGTCTCGTGAGCTTAGAATTCTCACAAAAGTAGACATACATACATATTTAGCTTATTGCACAACACTTAAACTTCGACATATTTACTCACATATACATAAACAGTCGCACTTAACCTCTTTGTAATTTTACTCCACACGCACTACTTGCCGTAATTTTCTTGCATAATGAGTCGTTGTATATGCCAGCCGGGTACAATTCACTTCAAATACGTGACTTTTTATGTTTGAATACGCATTGGAAACCACATACATATGTGCATTAGACTGGACCGAAAAAATATTAGATTTTTTAATTTCATCAACATTTATTAGCGCTTTACCGCACAAGAGATTCGGTCAATGTATATCAAAGGAACTGAGTCATCCATTCAGCTATAACTGGAGCCAATTGGAAACACCAAGGGAGCCGACGTCTCTACCTTTCTATACTGCCGTATGCGGGTATGGATACGAGCAATTTTTGGAGTGGAGATTGTTTGTCCAATCGCGTAACATAACCCAAACAGAAGTGCAGCTGAATTATATTACTTTAGTGGTCAACTTTAAAGCAAAAAAAAAGAGGTGAGACTAAAAAGCTAAACACGCAATGATGGATATCAAGGTTCGAGAAATTAACAATATTACATCAGCATTCTTCATGAAAAAAAAAAAATGTTTTGACAGTCTAATGTCTAATATCAATTTTTGCGTATGGCATGTTCATTTTTATTTTCATTTTCATTTACACACACATACATGCATACATATATGTTGATATTTACATACAGCTGTCACGTTGCCGTTTGTATTTTGTAAAATTAATTACGATTTGCTTTTCTACAAATGCGCTAATTCGACAACAACTGTCATCATTTGTTCGTTTGCTCATTTTCAACCACACTATGTTGTGATAATTTCTGTATGTAAATACACTCATATAAACACACACACATGTATTGTAGAACTTTTATATAACGAGCTACAATTAGAGATAAGTTTGTTGCTAATTTTGTTTACTTTTCATTTGAGTCGAACGTGTCTTAAGATGCTAATTTCAAAGATTAACTTGGTTTACATATGCGATTCCCCATACAAATAAGCATGCTCAGAGAAATCATTTGCTGTTGTTATTATTATGAGCTTGTTTAACCATTGTGTTTATTATTTCTTACAAAACATTGTTGTTTCCTTTGTCCCGCCTAAAATTATTCTCACAGCACTTCGTATTTGTCGCTTTCTCTTCATTTGTTATATCATCCCCTTTGTTTGTACTTTCCATTCGATTCAAGTCCGTTCATGGGAACCAATTTTTTTTTAATTTTTTTAAACTGAAAATCGTAAAAATGAACAATCAGCTCCCATACAAACTTAACTTCTCAGGCGTAATATTTTTAATTAGGGTTCAAGGGTACAAGATTGGACGAATTTTATTTGAAAAAGACGCTCTAAATAGTGCAGTTAATATACGAAGCACACCGAAGATCAGCTGTTGCCATATATTTCGTAACGTGACATTTTTGCTTATAAAAAGTTACCAGAAAACTCAACGGATGCCCAAAGGCATCACGACGAAGCCGAATTTCAACAACTTAGTTTGAAAATTGTTAGTATATCTGGCAATTAAATTATGGAGGAAGTGAAATTTCTCTCTGCCTAATAGACGAAAAAGAGCCGGAAAGAAGTTTGCTAGGTATTGTCCGAAAAAAATATCTTGCCAAACTCGCTTTCATTCTTAACTAGAAAGAAAAGACCCACTGGACCTGCGATATTTTTCTGAACATAATAAATTTCTGTGAGTTAAATTTTTCCTTGCGCTTTTATAAAAATTTTAAAAACCTAAAGTGAAAAAGTGTAGTTGTACAGAGCATTGCACAAAATGAAGGTACCAACAAAAAAGATTCGTAAGAAAATTTTTCTTAGGCAATTTTTCCAGAGATTAAAAATATATATTTTTTTTTGTTGTAAAACAAGGTTACGTCAAAAGGCCCTTTATACTCTTTTGGGAATTTGTAACCATTTACGTAAGAAATCGTTAAATCGTAAGAAATACCAATTTTTGTGTTGCATTCACAATTTATTATTACTACATAAAATAGTTGCATGGCATTGATGCGTGCAAAGCCCTACAGCGAATCACCTTGAACTTGGAACATAGTGCCTTGCCAGCAGTGCGCTCAACTCTCGAGCAGCACAGACTCGCACGTGAAGGTGAATTCAACAGCCAAGCAAGTAGCAGCGCAAAAATTTCCTGACGTCGACTGAGTAAAAGTCTGTACGAACTAGCAGCATGTTGCACCGGTTTCGCAAAGAGTATTGTAAGAGATATTCAGAGAAGGAGCAAATTGAGCGAGTGTGTGTCTATTACTACGAGTGCGCTGAATCTGCACGTTTCTCACATGCTGCTGCCATTTGTTGTGCAATAATGTTGCCAGGCGAACAATTTCCCACTGTTAAACATTTTTAGACGGAAGGTTAAGAGCACGATTTAACGGGTTTGATTAAAGGTCGATTGCCACTACATTCAAGTGCATTAAGTTAATTAAAATAAAAACGCTTTGCTTGTTAAATGATATTTACATATAGATAATACTCGCAGTTTAACGTCAGCTTGACATAAACGACGCATTTATTAGAGGGTACTTGGCTGATAATGAAATATGCGCAAACTGCTGCAGGCAAAAGAGACGCATAAATAGAGGGAGGGAAAACGAAACTGTAAGCGATGGTAAAAAGGATTACACCGAACCCTTTTGATATCTGACATTTCCAGATTTGGCCTGCTCCTCTAATTTCGTATCTCCAAACCTGAAGAGAATTGAGTGAAAAGCTCATTACAAAAAACTGTGTCCATCATCTCTCACCAACTCCAACGCCACTGCTGATTGGAAACAGTGCTCCTACGAAGAGATCGACGTGACCAGTTGAGCCAGCAAGCCGGCAAAGTTGGTCTACTTGTTTCTTTACCTATCTGGCGGTGGATATCAGCTAACAGAACTAACTGCCTTTCAACTCGGTTACATCCGAACTCAGTCACTTTTGCTTCCTACTGTTTAGCGAAGCAAACGATAAAGATCTTTGCTATTTACTGGGTTTAAATTTCCATTTAAAGGCCTTTTATCAGCACTTTTAACATTGCTGCACTTAAGAAGCTCATTAATTGCGACTTCAAACTGCAAATATTTTATTATCCTTTAATTTTATTAAATATTTGATGGTTATCTTTTCAATAAATTCTTGACTTTAATTTACTACCTCACACAACAAATCTTGCAGCTCATTTAAAATTAAAATATGTAAAGTTTTAAATTACAACCGAATAAATCACTTGGCCAGAGAGAATAACTGGCAAACGTAAACTGAAATTGTATACCCAAACCATTGCCAAGTGAAGGCCAAAGGCGCCAAAAACGTGCTGCATACAAAACATAACCTCAAAAGTGAGGAAAGTTAAGAAAATACATATATAAAGTAAAATATATAAAGAAACAAATAAATAATGAAATTGAAAGGAAAGAAAAGAAATAAACAAACTGGCGGCAAAATAATTCCCACGGGGCATTCGGCGTGACAGTTCACCAAGCAGGTGAGTAGGTCTGCGTACAGTGGTTTGTTTAAATATTAGCTTTGTTAATTAATTTCAATGCTATAAATTCAGTTTTGGTGACACGTTTAAATTATTTTAGTAATTTGTTAAGCAAGAAACTAAATGTTTCCACCAAACGAATTAGCACACTAAAGACTACTCAAAGTGCTTGACGATGTTAGATAATCCTAACTAAGACTCAATTTTTGAATAAATCTAGTTCTACATTTTTGTTCGAAGAATTGCTGTGAACCTTCCAATCACTTCCACTTTCATCAAATAAATTTTAAAATAATTTTCGCTTGAAATATATGTAGAAATACTATTAAGACAAAAACCACTGTACTCATTAAAATTACCTCTTTACTGCCACTGTTCATGCTCCGTTTTAATCGCGCTTAATCTCATTTTCATTCCTGCGTCAGCATCTTGGGATATTTCTAAAGTTATTAAGTTTGTATCGTTGCCATTCTCTTTTTTTCTTGTTCCATTTGCTTTTGAGTATTTATTAACTTTTAACAGCTATTTATAAACTGCGCAACTCACGCCCTTATAAAGTTGACCCTGAAATATTCTCTTTGAAATTCTTGCAGTTTTGCTTTGACGACATTTTGTGATTGTGCTGTATCTTTAATGGCTCACTTTCGCTTTCTACCTTTTTCCTTTGCTGCTATCGCATAGCGGATGAGGTGTTAATTTGCTGCTAGCTTAGCACGCTTTATCAACTTCGCTTATGATAGACACCGATGCGCTCAAATATTTTTTTTTTCTGTTTTTTTATCTTTTGGCTTTTCTGCTTTCTATTTTGATAAGCAGGTAATTTACGTAACGATATGGCGTTGCTTAATTTATGATGCGATCAAGCAGAAGACGATTTACGCGACACCAACGAAGAAATAGCATAAATAAAGAAAAGCATGGCAATAAAATAAAAAGTGCCACGAGCCAGATAACTTTTGCAGTAGGTTAGCTGATTTTTTTCTCCCATTAAATATGAATAAAAATAAAAAGAATTCAATTAGCGCAATTTATTCATCACTAGACACTAAGTATAATAAATTCATGCTGTTATGGTGTATGTATGTATGTACTTCATGTTCTTAATTGCCACGGCTGTGACATGGCGTATACGCAACATTTCAGTTTGCTGCGGTGGGAAGTGAATGAATATATACATATATGTACATGTATGTATTTACAAGGCGGTTCATATTTATAGCACAGTCCGAACTATCAAGTTTATTTTATTTTATTTTTTTTAATTTTATTTTATTTTATTTTATTTTATTTTGTTTTATTTTATTTTATTTTATTTTGTTTTATTTTATTTTATTTTATTTTATTTTATTTTATTTTATTTTATTTTATTTTATTTTATTTTATTTTATTTTATTTTATTTTATTTTATTTTATTTTATTTTATTTTATTTTATTTTATTTTATTTTGTTTTATTTTATTTTATTTTATTTTATTTTATTTTATTTTATTTTATTTTATTTTATTTTATTTTATTTTATTTTATTTTCTTTTGAAATTCAAATGGGACTACAGAAATCATTAAATATCTCTATTTCGCTATTGTTATGAAACGCACTATACTTAGTTAAGGTTTAGTGTGTATGGATCGCATTATACAAAGCATAATTACTTGTTACATTTGTATAATATTTGTTGATTTTAATTAAAATTTTTAGTATTACTGCAAATGCTATTAAAAAAATGAAAGCGTGAGCAAATAAATTATTTCAATATGCCGGAAAGCTCAAAATACAGGCCGCCACATAAACTGCGCAACAACAATAATAAAGTGGAAAATCTTTATTTAGCTTTCTGTATTTGTATACTTCCTTATAATAGCATTGCTCATTAGTGTCTATTTTAAATTTGTGCCAAAAAAAACACCGAAATGAATATGTTTGTACATTCGCACACAGTCGTTTTGAATATTTAAGCTAATAGGGCGATTCTATTTGAAAACGGCCGCTGATGGAAATAAATCAGGTTGACCACAAGTCGTTTGCTTTTAGCATGGTCTGTTCTACTAAGTAGTTAAAGAGATGGTTTTCCCGTAAAGTTGTTCCCCGTATGCCGAGGAAGTGACTGCTAGGTTGCCGTGGTTTGCAACTGTTTAACAGGAATGTTTAGTAACGCCGTGGCCACACTACCAATTCGCATGTTTTAGATGGAATGACCCTACAACAAATATGCAATGTAAATATAAGTTGCGAATTTTAATGAAGAAATCTCTAAGAATACACAAAGCTAGCAGATGTTAATGAAAACACAGCCAAGCACAATGCAAAGCTCGACAAGGCTGTAGCAAGAACCGTTCAAAATCCAGAAAACACGAGCAAAATAAAATTAATGCACGAATTTACGAATGAAATTAAGTGCAAGCGAAAAAAAAGACTGGAAAGACTCGTTATGTTAACACTTTTTTAACATACGTTTGGAGGTTATATAGACTAACACATGTAAATATCTACACATATACTATGTACATATATTAGGGTCTGCCATTGTTAGGGCGATATTTGTTTCATTATTTTACACGAAAATTACATACTTTAACGAAAAATAAAAAATGAATTCCACTCTGGGCTTTAAGTGTGATAGAGACTTTAAAAAACGTTTTTTCGTTTTTAATAATACAGCAAAAAAAATTTTTTCAAGTCCATTGTTTGTGTAAAACAAATTTAATACCGAGGTTTGAAACTTTTATAGTATTTTTTGTTTACCGTTTTTAAAAATAATATAAATAGAATTAAAAAAAATATGTTTGGTACCGTCTAATGCATATACTCAGATGTTCATTTACTTATGTATATGTTGGAACACATACATAAATAAATACATACATACATATGTATGTGTTCAAATTGCTGGGCATGCCTGTATCACCACCGGAATGCGGAAAAAATGTTCAAAAAGCACAGGGGCAGCTGAGGTGAAGAACATGGGTAGAGTGAAAATGTTAGCAAAAACATATTCATATACTAAGTAAAATGCTTTCGTTGTTAAAATTGTAAACGCTTTGCCGCTCAACAACGTTAGTTTGATTTAAATTTATTTTTTTTTTTGAGGCGCCGGTCACATTTTATTTAATTTACCGCAATTTTTGTACGCAGTTTTTATGCTAAGGTTGCATGTCTTTTAATTGCTTACTGGGTGAGTTAATTAAATGACCTTAAAATGCTCATATCTTACGAAGCGAGTTTTATTTAAAAATTGCAGCCTTTGAGGCATTTTATAATTTTGTTCTACAGTCTGGTATTTGTGTACATTTAAGACTTATGTGGATCTGTGCTCATACAAATTAAGAGACAACCCAAATCCCTCAGTAAAAAGTAGACCTAAATTTGGCGTTTATTTATTTATTTAATTTATTGAAGTTTTTCCTTGAAGTGGTTGCTTAAGTCCTCATCAAATTGTTTTTACTCTATGTTGCTGTTTGAATCGCAAAGTAGTCGCCGAAGATTAAGACCTAGTAAAGCTAGAGAAATATAGAGGACCATCATGTCTGTCTTCGTCTACCTCCAAGCACGCCAAAGCTACTTATTATTCCCCCGTCTCTGCCGATTAAGCCATAACTCAAACCCCGATAACCTGGGGATCAAAGTGTCATCTCGGTATTCACATCCCTAGGCTGTGTGCATTTTAGTGTACAGATTAACATTAACAACATTTACTCAAAATAATTGGCGCTGAGATGCGATGCGTGAAGGATAAAATAACAAATACGTATGGTTTGAATTTTTAGAAAGCAACAACACATTTGCAAACTGCAGTCAGAAATGATTTAAAATATATAACGATAAGCTTGTCACTGTCAAACCACTAACAACAACAGCAATCACCTTGTCAACTAGAGATTGAAATTTTCTCGAAAATCATAAAAAAAAAATCAAACGACCAAATAATTGCATAGAGGAAAATGCGCAATGGAAATTATGTTAAACTCATGTGAAGTTATGCAGGCATAGCACAGCATAGCATACATAAATACATTAGACTGGGCCAAAAAATATTTAATTTTAAAAAGGAACACATTGCGATCTTTTCATGTCAAATCTTCCGATATTTCTAAATTTTGGTGGGGAGTTTTCTCTTATTATATATCAAAATTCTGCCAAGGAAGAATAATTCTTTAAAAGTCAGGCAAATTCGAAAATACAATTGTTTCCTGTTTTGTAAAGGTTAATTTATTCAATATTTCCAAAACTAATAATGTTATAAAATTAAACTTTGGCACTTTGGAGGGGGATATACAAAATAAGATTTCATAAAAAAATTGTTAGCTCTGTCATAACTAAAGATATCCTCAAATGTTCAAAGGACCTCTTTTTGATTTTTCAAAAACATGAATTTTTGAATTCTTTTTGAGTTCACTTAAACACGAAATTACGAAAATTTGATCATTTAAAAGTGTTGATTAGCACGAGGCGAAAGGTAAAAACAAATATAAAAAAAATGTAGTCCGAAATTTAAAGCCGAACCCCAATTTTTTCGATTTAAAAAATTTTATTTTCTAAAATTAGAAATTTTAAATTTTTTTTCCAGCTCTAAGTATCTTGTTTAAATGTGCCAAAGTTTACAAAACGAGAAAAAAAGCGAAATTATAAAATGGCATAATTTTTGCAAAAAATCTATTTGGTCCAATGTTATGTACATAAACATTTTAATATGCATTAGTTAAAAGTGAAAATGCAAAACCATAGGGGAATATTTTTACCAGCTTTTAAGTCGTAATGAGCAGTTTGCTGAGAGACCACTGCACAGCGCGACAATTTGCATTGAAATCTGTCAACATGCAGGCTGGCAAGTGATTAAGTCATAATACGCACCTTAACAAACGCACCGAAAACCCTCCAACCGCCCTCACTAGCAATATGCTGCAAATTGCACGCATTTTGCACTGTGCACTTAGTTCATTTAGTTGCTTACTATCAGTCTCCTGCCAGGTTGACATCTCAAGAGAAATTTTAGTTGCCACAGCCGTTGCCTACTTTTTCGGCGTGCCTTGACGCTTGCTGCCACTTTTCGTTGTTCGTTTTTTTTTTTTTTGTGTCAGCAATGGTAGTTATGTTGCAAATTAACATTTTTCGCCATGCGGGGGGGGTGTGAGTGCTGCATTAAGTTAGCTTAGTACCAAACGCAGCGGCAAAGAGGCGTAACTACCATTAACTAGCAAGTGGCTGACTCCATGCTTGCCTACCTGGCTGACTGCTTTTGCCTGTAATGGTTTATATCAGAATTACATGCTTGCTGAGCAACAACTTGACATTATTAAATGTGAGAAAAAGTGAAATTTGATGTCAAAAAGTTTAAACGCAGCAAAAGAAAAGAACCAAAGTTTGCAACCACAGGAGCTGTGGCATGGCATGGCTACGAGGTGGCTGGCATATCAGCGTGGATGTTAGCTGGTAATGATGACAGAGACGATGATGGCGGTTAAAGCAGCGACAAAAACCAGGTAAGATTAACGTGGTGAAAATTGGCGGTGCTAAGTTTGAATGTTTCTTTTATACCCAGTAGCACAAACTGACAAGTTATATAGATTGGTAACTCGAAAAAGTTGGAATCTAGTTATTTCATAGCTTTTCCTGAAACGGAACTTTCGGACTGCAATAACACAACGTCGATAGGCGTAAGTTCTGAATTGCCTTACCAAGTTGTTGGCTTTTTACTTTCCCCGAAAGTCGAACTATTTAGAAAACATTATAGAAACACCGCTTTCCCTTGGCCTTCCTTCGAATTGGCGCTACAAAAGGTTTCGCTATTTTTGGTGGTCAGTGTCGCAGGTACATGGTATACCTTAAACTAGTCGCTCTCTTCCAGCCGAAACAGCAGCTTTGGGAGCAAAAGTGCTACGAAATACGGACCTCGTTCTTCCTTCACCACTCAACGATCTCAAGATCTGTTCGTGCATTTGGCCCCAAACCACAACTGTAACGTGGTACAAAATGTATGAAGTGCAACTGACTGCCCTGAAACACATTTGGCTTAAATTTTTTTTGTTTTTTTCAAATGGGCGTGGCACTCAAAAATTACCCATCTAGCTTGAACTCACTGCAGGATATAGAGCTTTCAGCAGCAAGCGTGTTTCCACTCGCTTACTCGCATTTCGGCTTTTCTTTTTCCAAATTTGACCTTGCAATCGTGGGCAAGAAGCGCTGTGCAATAAACTCTTCCAAGCAACGTGCGTATGTATTTATGTCTGTATGTATGTATGTATGTATGCGATATTTATGTTGTTATGCACGCCTCAGTTAAGTGCCTTTTAACCTGTTTCACTCGCAAAGCACGGTTTATACAACGAAAATATGTATTTACAACTAAAACTACAACAACAACTACAACTACATAGTTGAAGCATAACGCTTTTATTACAACATATGTTGTTGTTGTTTGTAGTTGTTTCAGTTAGCCTGCGGCACGCGTCCATCAAGCTATGTATGTACTCGTATGTTGGCAATGCAATCCCTTAGATTGCTATAACCGTGCGATGAAATTAATTCGCTGCGAGCAAGTTGCATCATAATGTCAAGAGTGATATTGCATGCCCCAATTACTGCAACTGCGGCTAGCATAACGGTAACGCAACACAGCATGCCAAAGCGGATACGCGAAGTTAGTTAACGAAATGTGTAGAACTTGCTGGCTTGTTACACAAACTGGTGGGATACGTCAAACCAACTCAAGCTCAACATACAATTTTGAGCTCAGCCACGGCAAATGCCGACTTTGTAATAATCTAGGCGTGTGCGAGGTTGCTGCAGCAATGCCGTCATAACAGAGAACTTTTTTCTTTTTTTTTTCTTTAATAAAAAGCGCCAATTAACATACTAACGACAAAACGATACAAATTATTTAAAAAATGCTAAAAGGGAAATTGCTCTTGAGCTAAATAAAATGAGATCGCTGGTTGGTAATTTGAACAGTGTTTCGGGACTTGTTGAAACCAACTTAAAATATGAAATCGACGGGCCACCACCAGAATATTGCGAATTGGAAATGACAATTGATTGAGTTTGATTTGAACCCAAAGCTCAGTCAGTCTAAAGATTTTTGTGCTGTTCAATGGCGCTCAAAAACTCCACACAAACTACAGGGATTGAATATACTAGGGTTTCTTCAAGACAGCAGTCATTTCATTGCTCCCATTGATGTGGCTTTTGTCTAACCATTTCACACGACATTCACTTCGAAAATCGTAAAAAAATATACACGAAAAACATATTCGAAAGCTTCTTTAAAAAATCTTCTTTAAAATTCATAAAAAAAATTCAATCAGCTTCACCAAAGTACCAATATTATCTGTTGCATGGCGCACTGTTTGCTGCGATTTGCTCATTACAAGCATCCCCTCATTCACTTATCTAGAAATGTATGTATGTATGCCGTTAATAGTGGAAACAAGATAAATTCCATTAGCACTGTTATTATACCATATTTCAATACAATTGTATATGCATCTTTGCCGTGCAGTACAAAATCACATTGGCCAGATAACGAACACATCTACAACTTGAACCTTCTGACAGCTTCGAACTAGTCCAAAAGATATCAAACTCGACGGCACTTACAATCTATTTTACAGAACACTGACCTACTAGGTGTAGTAATATTTCAAACTCGAACTTATCGAGGTTAAATCAACACACCCTGTTCGGCCTAGGGTTTATCCCCTCAAACAGACCCTTCTAGCACACCTTTTTCACTGCATATTCACTGTGGTAAATTCGATGAAACTAATACAATTTTCTTAAGGTATAAACAATTAAATTCGATCGATACGTACGCTCAAGGTACAGTGCTATCAGTAAAAAAAAGCTCCACAAAACTAATTATTATAAAGGAAAATCAGTTTAAAAATGACACCACTTCAATAGTATTTCGGTTGACTGCAAAGTCGTTCCGTTGGCCAGCATAGCTCGATAGTAATTTGTTTATTCTGACAACTGCAGCCAATTGGAAACACCACGGAAGCGCAGATCGGTCCCCACACCCAACTACTGGACCGGAGTTTCTTCATCATTAAATCTGCTTCGGTAGTTGTCGTTAGACTAGAGAGGACTGTACTTATCGATCTCCTACTTTGTACGGAGTAGTATTTGTTTGCAAGAGTTGTGGCAACCAAAAACACTTTGAAATATTCGAGCTTGGAATTCATTCATTCACAGAAAGCGAAGCTACCTTAGAACTGATCCCCACGAGTATTTTTGATTGGGTATGGAGCTAGTACTAGTACAATCATCATGTGTCTGCTGGGTATGTGTATGTATAAGAGCACATGAGTGAACGCATTTCATTATTTGCATAGTTGGGGTAAAAACATCATAAGTTACAATAACAACAAATTCTTCCACACTGACACATGACTACATACATATGTACATATTTACACGCGCTAACCGCACACATCACTTACATTGACACTGCACTTTATATACTCGTATGTACCTCCTGCCTGCCGTAGCACAACCCTTTTCCCCGATAGGTACTATCTTATCGTTCTGCTTTCAGCTGCTGCAAATGAGAAAATTCTCTTAAGTATCCAATTATGGAAATTAATGGCGGTAGTCTACCAAAATATGCAGCACGATGTTTCATGAAAGAAAAAAAAGAAGAAATAATAGAGTCTTTGCTATGGAAAAAGTGAAAAAGTGGTTAACGTAACCGTAAGAATTACGAACATGTTGCAAGAAAATCAAAGTGTGGAAAAATGTGCAATGTTTATACTAACTTTATTAAGCACACACACACACTAACATATTTAAATACACATATTTACATTTACACAAATTGCAAACAGCTAGGTAAATACAAATACAAAACTTAAAAAAAATACAGATGCAACACGTAAACACTTGTCTGTGCATATGAAAGGTACAAACTGAGCACAAAGGTAACCCAAGCAAGGTGCACAACAACAACAAGAATAAACATATATACATACATATGTATACACACACTTAGCTACTGATGATGCATAGCAACGCACAAAATAACCCGTTGCTAGGTGCGTCTGTTTGTGGTCAAAAAGCACTTATGAGTATGAGCCATATTGCAAAGGACATTTAATAATAAAATTGGAGCGAAAAAGCGGATAGTCCGAGATGACCCCAGTGCTCATGGCATAAGTGGAAGTGCCTTAGGTAATCAACTCTGAATACACAGTAGCTATAGACAACGTAGAATGCATGTAAACAGTTACCTCTTATAGTAGAAAGTTACGCTGAAGTTTTGTTGTTGAAGGAACTGCATGAAAAGCAACAAATTCAAAGCGAACAAGTAAGGAAGTTGAAGTTCGATTCTATGAGAACATTATATGGGGCAATCATAAGCACTTTAAGCTAGCAAACTAAGCAGTTTGTAAGGCTAAATATTAGTATATCCATTGTGCTAACGTTTCTAAACCTAAATCATCATCAAGCTCTTCTAATAGGAGTCCAAGGAAAGAAATAGTTTCAGCAGGGTTGGACCAGAGTTGTATAGCTGTTTGAAGAGTAGTTTCAATAGGACAGGTAAAGAGATGTTAAGTATATTGAAGGGACACATGCAATACAGGTATTTAATATGATAGAGTTGAATCTGTTATAAAAACTAAATTCTTGACCTTAATATGCAATTCAAAGATATGTTATATTATAGAGATACTATGTGATACAATACATATAACCAACTATTTGTCGAAATTTGATCTCTTGGCGAGTTTGACCTCATATACGAAACAAACAGTGCACACCTTTTTGGTTTCATATACCATTGCTGAACCACGAATAAAAATTTAGAAATTCCAATGCTCCCATTACATTAAATCGCACATTTCAAGCTTCCATTCATCAGCAATAATATTTATAGGTAGATATGTATATATGTCATCATGACTTGACCGCCTTATTTTATGTATTTCCAATTTTACTTCTGTCATTCTCAAAGCAATAAAAGCAGCCATAAAATTAGAGCTTTCAGCGGCAAAAGAATTGGGTGATTTTTCAATCAGTAAATTTATTATAACGTGTTAAATGTGTTAGTGCATAGGGAATTTCATCAGTAAAGAAAACAAAAAACGAACACAAATCAGATCAATGGCGATACAATAACCCAATAAAAATGCTGACAAACTCAACTCGCCAAACGACCACAACCATATTTCAACCTACGAGTTCAAGGGTTAACAAAAACGAATTGTTGGTATGTTTACACACATACTCACTTTGTAGTTGTGTGAACAGTTACGACAACATGCAACAATAAGAATTAAAATAAAGTATTAACTGTGGTGAGCAACCAAATTACAAAAGTAAAAAAAAATGAAAGAATTAAATGTGTTATAACCAAAAACTGCAATGAAGCACAAACAAATAATGGTTGCTTATAAAATTCTATATCTTTACACATATGTATGTATGCAAGTGTGTGTGTGTGTGTGTGTGTATGTTACCATGCATATGTGCTATTGGAAAACCAGCATATGTATTGAAAACTGCCACGCCACAAACCATATTGTCATGCACGTGGCAACGCCTGTGGTGTTGGGATGCGAAACAACAACAAAAAAACATTTGCCTGGTGCACCCACAAAGCAAAATAAATGCATAGCACAAAATACACATTAGGGTGCGTCTTAGAATAAAGAACAAAAATGTTTGCTGATCCACCAGACAAGCCAGATTCTGCCTACAAAAATTAGCTGGGTCATTGAAACGTGGTGGGCCCGCCTTAAAAGGGTGCATTTCATATTTTATATCAACTTCTAAAGCTGCTTAAACTAAAATAAAGTGAAAAAAATAAGTTTTTTTTTGAGTTACGGATGCGGATATATGGTCTCATAAGGAGCTATTTAAGGAGATTGCGGCTAGAGTGTTTCTGTAAATTGACATGTATAAATATCTCCTGATGGTGTGGCAAAAATTTGCTAAATAAAGCTCACCCTAATGTGCATACGTTTTCGAATACTTTATATTTATTAATATCATACTCAGACAGTTATGGAGACAATGCGGTAATGTCTGGTTGCAACTTTTGTGGCTTTCATGCACATGTGACGAACATACCCTGCGATATATTAAGAGACTAGTCCCCCAGGGTGAAGTTGGTAGTAAAACCGTCGCGAAGTGATACTTTCGGATACGTGAGGTGCTGAAATCCTGGTTTAAATTCAGAGTTCGAACCATTGGATAAATGGACTTAAGATGAAAGGAGGTGTGGTTTTTAATTGAAGTTTTTTATCTATTCGTGGAAGAAAACTGAAAGTTGAAGAAGGTTAAATGTCTAACACCTTCGCATACAAATGGAATTTTTCGTGCTACGTATCTTTCGAACTGCACAAAATACTGAGAAATGGAAAACTTGATTCATAAGACTAAACTACAAACCGCCTAAAAGACTGGTATATACATAAGAGGAAAGGGGCTACCATAAACATCAAGAGATCTCAGGTGACATTAGCTATAGCGAAGCTCATCCTGCATGCGTCACGGACTACACGCATTCCTGGCATGGTCAACTCTACTCCCATCATCCACATCTAAACGCACAATTACTAGCAACATTAAGCTTACTTTTTATTGGTCACGTATTCGAAATGCAATAAATACTGGCATTTTACAATAATCTAATGGAGCGTCGAGTACAACAACCAACAACTAGAGAGTTGCACTGCAACCGCAGCCAATGGAGCTTAGCTATAAGCAACCGAGGCTATTATCCACACAGACAAAGCATCGACGATGTGGCACAAGATGCAGCAACACAGAAGATGCTCTATGTAAGGTGACGCCAAGTAAACAACAACAAATGACGCAAAATAGCCAATAACTGACGGTTAGTGTTTTTCAACGCCATTGATTTTTGGAAAAATCTGCACTTAATGAGCCAGAAGTTATTATCGATGGCGAAATTTTAGATGCATTTAAGGATGTGTTCCAAATAATATGTAATCACTTGAATAAATGTTAACATGACTGATGCAATGGTATAATGGACTGACTGCCGGAGCGGGACCGAGTCTGCTATTACGAGTATGAACAGCAAGTACAACAAATACCTTGGCAACACTACAGAGCTGCATTATTGAAAATGCATTTGATATATGTATGTACATATGTCAGTATATATATTAATGCACGCCGCTGTATGAATGTATTATCACAATATTATTATCTATTATCTAACAGAAATGGACAAGCAAAATATATTTTACAAAGGCTTAAAATGTTTTAAATGTTTTAATGAACTTCCAAATCACATTAAAGATAGTAACAACTTCAATACATTCAAAAGAAGTTTATTGGAGTACTGTAAAACCCTCCCACTAAGATAAAATACTTTCCATTTATATTTCATGTTAAAACCATTGTTGGAGGACAAAATGGGCCAGTAAAAAGCGAAGCATGGAAACTGGAACGGGAGAGGATTGGAAACTCGTTCTTTCCAACCTTCCAAAATATGTTAATCAGTGTTGATCGGAATCTCATCATTTCCAACAGCACAATAAATCTTTTCAGTACCTACGTCATTATACTTATTGTACTAGTTATGAGATCATGGGAGGATTGGAAACACGTCCTTTCCAACCTTCCAAAATAAGTTAAATAGTGTTGATCGGAATCTCGTCCTTTCCGACAGCACAATAAAACATTTCATTATATACATCATAGTATTATACTTTTTGTATTGGTGATGGGATCACGGGAGGATTGGAAACACGTCCTTTCCAACCTCCTAAGAAATTACTCCCTGACCCGTTCGTTGTTATGCCAGTTAAAGTGCTGATCGTAATCCTTTGCATTCCGACAGCCAAAATGTAATTAAGTATATAATTGTAAAGTTTACACAAATTGTAATTAGTTTTTAAGTTTTAGGCCTAAACAGCCGTAATAATAATAAATAATAATAATAATAATAAAATGAATGCACACATGTTGGCACTTTAGGCCTTAATTGTGCTTTCTATGGGGCAATAACAAATGGAAATAGCTGGCGCAAAGCGACTCTCATTCTTTCACATACAAACACCCAAACGCCTCAATACGTTAATCAGCTTCAGGCTCATATTGGGAAATCCCATTAGATAGTACATACTTTGACGGGTTTTAGGCACGCAAATGTAACAACAACTTTGCGTTTAATGCCTCTGGTAATGGCGCAAATAATTAAGTCATTTTCGGGCTGATTGCGCTAATCGAAGATGAAATGTTGGCCATTTACAAAATTCTTTTGTTTATTATTATTTTTATACCTAGTAGTGCTTCGCACACAAGGTATATTAACTTCATTGGCCTAACGGTAGTATGTAACGGCATAAACGAATCGAGATAGATATTGACTTATATATATCAAAATGTTCAGGAGGAAAAGAGAAATTGATTGAGCCATGTCCGTCCGTCCGTCCGTCCGTCCGTCCGTCCGTCCGTCTGTGAACACGATAACTTGAGCAAATCTTGAGATATCTCAATGAAATTTGGTATGTAGGTTCCTTTTCACTTATCTCCGAGCGCTATTGAAAATAGGCAAAATCGGTTAAAAGCCACGCCCTCTTTCTATATATATAATATTTTCGAAAATACAAAAAGAGTGATTATTCAGTACATAATACACCTATAAGGATAATATTTGGTATGCACTTTAGCGTTAAGGCAACAAATACATTTTTGAAAAAATTTTTAAAAAGGGGCGTGGTACCGCCCACTTTTGATATAGTCAAGTTTGGAAATATTATTAATCATAAATCAAAAACCGCTCAAGATAGCAAAACAAAATTCAGCAAACATATTTATATTAATACAAGCAATATTTCGAAAAAAAATTATTGAAATCGGGTTAGGTCCACGCCCAATTTTATACGAAAGATTTTGAAAAGGATCATAGATATATTGAATATGCTATAACTTTGCTTAAACTAGCTGTATATCATTTCTATTTCACCTCTGAAGTGTTCGTGGGCAAAGAAAGTCGAAAGCACAAAATTTTTGGAAAATGGGCGTGGCCCCGCCCCTTTATGGGGGATTATTCCACAAAACTTTACATGCCATAACTCCGGTAAAAATTGACTTATTGGAACGATATTTAGAGAAAGTGTTCAACATATAAAGCTAACTCTTTGCTGTAAAAATAAACAAAATCGGTGAACGGACACGCCCACTTTTTGAACACAGTTCTAAAAAATTTCTTCGTAAAATTAAAATCGCGATATTTCCATAATTGTATAAGTTATTTAAATAAGATTTTACACACATAATAAGCTTTTTAACCAAAACTAAACTGTATACAAATTTTGTGGATTTTGGTGAAGTAGGCGTGGCGCCGCCCACTTTTTAGCATAAAAGCTCTGCTATTTTCAAAAGCGATTGCTTGGAATTTGAAGAATGTATTTCAATGAAATTTTGTGAGATACTTCCCAATAGTATGTAGTATACTCCTGCCAAAAATTACGCAAATCGAATAACAAACAAGCAAGATTTACGGGCAAGTAGTTAACACTCTACTGCCTTTTTATACCCAGCGTACTAGTACTAGTACAAGGGTATTATAACTTTGTTGGGATAACGGTTGGTTGTACAGGTATAAAGGAATCGAGATAGATATAGACTTCCATATATCAATATGATCAGGATCGAAAAAAAATTTGATTGAGCCATGTCCGTCCGTCTGTCCGTCCGTCCGTCCGTCCGTCCGTCCGTCCGTCTGTCCGTTAACACGATAACTTGAGCAAATAATGAGATATCTTCACCAAATTCGGCATGGGTACTTATTTGGGTTCAGAATAGATTGGTATTGAAAATGGGTAAAATCGGACCATAACCACGCCCCCTTTTTCGATATCGAAAATTTCGAAAAACGTATAAAACGGGTTAATTCAATATTAGAAGCAGATACAATGATAAAATTTGTCACATGTATTGATTTCAATGTTCTAAGGCCGATTTTATCAAATTTTTTGAAAAGGGGCGTGGCACCGCCCACATATATTTGAAGAAATTTTCAAATTTTGACTCTCAATAACTTCAGAACAGTTTGTGCTAGTATAACGAAAGTTTGTAGAGGGCATACTATTGTTGTGTTAAATTCAGATATAGAAAATAAACGAAATCGCTTGGCGACCACGCCTACTTTTTCATAAAAGTTATATTGAAAGGAGGTGGAAATATTGAAAAGTCCATATCTAATTAACTGATACCGCTATAATAATATAATTTGGTACATACATCAATTTTCATATTCTTTACATTATTTTCACACAATTTTGGAAAGGGGGCTTGGCACCGCCCACTTATGAGTCACGCAATTTTCAAATTCGACTGCTAATAACTTCAGAACGGTGTGAGATAGATTTACGAAACTAGGTACCAGGTATTTTATGTTTATGTAGAGTACTACCACAGAAAATAAGAAAAGAAAGAAAGAATAAGAAAATCGGTGAACGACCACGCCCACTTTTGGACTAAAGTTCTTTAAACGAGAGTTAGAAAACCGGAATATGCAATATCTGTTTAACTGATAAAGATATAATGCTAAAATTTAGTACACTCATTCACCTGATGATGTTATTAGTGATGTTTAAAGGTTTTTTGGTAATATTTTGGAAAATGGGCGTGGCACCGCCCACAAGTGAATAAACAAAATATCAACATTTCACTATTAGCAAGCCACTGTGAAAGTATCATAAAGATCGGCAATGAAAACTGATCTTCAAATAGGGACAAACAACATAATAAAATCCGTGGGCGCGCCACCACCCACTTTTTTAAAATTATGTAAATATTGATTAATGGACACATATATCCGTATATCAAAAATTTCACAAAATACATTAAAATTTATGGGCATGGCACGCCTTCTCTTCCAAAGTTATATATAGGACATGGTATAACCCTTGAAAAGATCGATTCAGTACTTTTGGCTCATGTAAGCGGTTAAAACTTTATAAACAAGGGGCGTGGCCGCGCCCACCGAATTCGCGCCCCCTTTTTCTGAAAACTAACGCTGGGTATTTAATGTTCGGTTCACCCGAACTTAGACTTCCTTACTTGTTTTTATTAATTTTTTTTATTTTCATACCTTTCATGAACATGAGGAAAGGTATTTATATTTTGTTATTTAGTAATAATTTAATTTACCACTCACAACAGAAGTGTTTTTATCGAAAACAATCAGTTGCCTTTATAACAAATTTTCAGTAATTAAAATAGGCCTGAGTAAATTAGGATACCAAAACAGATCACTACTAGGTATTTAATGTTCGGTTACACCCGAATTTAGACTTCCTTACTAGTTTTTTTATCATTTATTATCTTTGATGGTCTTTCGTTGGCTTTGATAAATTATACTAGGCAACAATTTGGTTTCATTTCTTGATGACTCTCAAGGCTTTTATACCATCGAAACTATTCAAGCGCACCACCTATTATTGGGACGAATTAAGACCCCAGCTATCTATTTTCGGTCTAAGCACGCTTCATTGTGCTCCATGACTGAGCGCAGCTGATAAACTCTTGCAACTTGATTAAAAAGCATGAGCTCAACCTAACCAATTAACGCATAAACTAATTTAAATGAGAGTTAAAAAATAGATGAGCAATTGAGAAGCTGCAGCTAACACACAGCACGCTGAAAGCAAATTGTATTAAACCGTAACTCAGGCAGATTTCCTACAACAGAGGCTGACAGCAGGAACTAACAACTGACATTTTGATAGCTTTCAAATTGGCTCACGAAATATTTTGCAAGAACAAAGTATGGACGTATATCTACATTCAAATGCATTAGCAAGCTCTGAGAAACAAGTAGGTAAATAAATGTTGTATTTTGTATGTGTAGGGATGTGCATAGAACAGTTGTTCGAAGACAATTTGAGCATCACAAAGAAATGTTTTTCGCAACAATTTTCATTTAGATTCGAACTTTTAATTAAAAAGTCAATGGCATGGAGCAGACCGCAGATGCGTACCACAATGCAAATATACCAACAATGCTATAAATAATTTCTGTGTTGTTGTTGCAAAAATGACTAACGGGTTAAGCAACAACAAAGTCTGTGCAAAGGCAACTTTGCATCAAAATTAAAAATGTTTGCAGTGAGATCCACGAAAGCGCTCGAGGTGCTGCATGAAGTTTGGGAAATGCCAAATAATTCCTAAGGAACTCTATCTTTTGATATGTAAAAATGTAGGAAAATAAGCTTTTTCATGCAAAACATGGTTTGCCGCTGAAAGCAATTGAACACATAGTTTACAATTGGTTGAGTTGCTGTTGGGATTCCCTGCAAGAAATGGTGTAAGCTATTGTAGACTGTCTTGAGTACGACGCAGCTGTCACTCGGTTCGTTGGGAAATGTCTTGGGTGTTTTCTTTCGGCCGCAAGCTAAGGTGCGCCACTAATAAAAATATTATTTATTAATCGTGAAATTTATCTTTCCAATAAATGCTGGTTCAGACTGAGTAGACAATTGAGAAGTAAGTGACCTATATTTATTGATGAGGAAGAAAATAATTATTTTTGAAATATAACTTTTCTCGAGGATGGATTTATTCCTACCCCAATCTCGTATTCGTCTTTTCATTTTCTCTGTTCCACTTTCTAATGCTGTTCCTATTCATAGTATCACCCTCTTTATCATTCCTATTCCGTTTGCTATTTATATTCTTTCCCATCTCCTCTCTCATCATACTCTTCCGTTTTCCGTATTTATTCTCATACCATTTTCTTCCCGTTACTGCTTCCAATTCAATCCTTTTTCTTTTCTGCTCCTCTTTCTAATTTTATTAAAGTGCCAGTTTCTCTATCACTTCCCATTTCAATCTATATTTCTGTTCCGATTCCATTTTCTATAACCATCAAATTTCTACTCCCATTTGTATTTCTCCATTCCATTACATTTCTGTTCCCATTTTCATTTTTCATTCTATTCCATTCCTATTGCTACTTCTATTTCTACTTCTTATTCCACTATATCATTTCTTACTACATTCTGTCTTTCCCACTTAAATCAAACAAGGCTCAACGGAGTTGCAAATTTCTCATTGGCTGCCGTCTGTTTACTTACCTAGCTTCAAATTTCTGCCACAAACAAAATTACGATGCAGATTGGCAATGGCGGCAGCAAAAGAAGATTAAATTTAACAAACACATACGAATTTACGAGCGAAATCAAAACCATCCCGTACTGAGCTACACCTCCTCATATATAATACGACGAGAAAAATCTTTAGATTTTGAAAAAAAGTCAATCAGGTGGCAAGACTGTGCAAGCATATTTAGTAGAAGCATAGAAGTAAAAGAAAGAGAGAGAGCTTTCACTATATTTTACGCTTATTTCCATCAAGTGTTTACATTCAAAATTTTATCAGCAAAAATTCCTGAAACTTTGGTTACAATAACAAGCAAAGACAACATATTCAAAAAATAAAGCACGTACTAAATTTTCTAAAAAAAAAGGTGTGGCTGTGCAGAAAAACTCATAACGCTACCAAAGCTTTGTGCTCAAGCACAATCAAAAAAGTTTCTAAAATTAGCTAAGCGGTCAACTGTGGCACGTGCATGCAGATATGGTTTCATGGCATGCTATTTATGACAACAACACTCATCTCAATTCAGTTCTGTGTTAGTATATGAGCGTTGCCATTTCGGTGAGATCTCACTATTATTCCATTTTCCAAATGTGTACTTAAAAAATAAAAAAATTATTATAAGAAACAATTAAAAAAAAAAATTTTAACATTTCCAAAATCAATTCAATTTTAATTCTGGACTTACACTTTTGTATTAACTAATTTTCACAATCGTCTTTTTGTTTTTGCAAAAATATTAATTTTTTATTTTTTTTATTTTTTTACTTGTTAGTTGCACTTTGATTAGTTTAATGGAATGTAAAAAATAAATATATCTTTAAATTTTTTTTTTTTTTTTTTTTCAAAAAATTACACAAGAAAATTTAAGTTCAAAATTTTATGGAGCAAGCTTCTCTTCCTATTTGTGGTGTGCCGCTTTGAAATTTTTCCTAGAAATTGGCGGGACCTACGGTTTTTCGCCGACTCCGAACGGCATCTACAAAGCAGATGAATTTTTGCTGAGAAGCCTTTCATGGCAGAAATACACTCGGAGAGTTTGCCAACCCACTGCCGAGGGGCGACCCCGTTTTGAAAAAACTTTTTCAAATCACTTTTGATGTAACCTGTACCAGGGCTCGAACCCGGACCTTGGGTATGGTAGGCCGCCGGTAGATACATATACATATGTATGTTTTCTAAAAAAATTTGAGATTGGCAACACTGACAACTTGACCAACAAGTATGTATGTATGACATGTAAGTATGAGCATGTATTATCACACTCTACGATTCATTTTTTTGGCAACAAAATACTGCAAGTTTTGCAACAACAAAAAAAACCCAAAAAAGATAATAAAAAGCCAACTTAAGCAACGTGTGCGGTCAAGTAGTGGCCTGACAGTAGATGTGTTGTTGCAATGACTGCAAATCACTGTGGCAAGTGACTAACACTGAACGCAACGCAGATAACAAACTAGCATTTAGATACGTTTTTATGCGGCACAACATTTTTGCCATTTTATTTACTTGGCTAAATTCATTGCATGGCACAAACGGAAGCGTACATGCGCATGCGCGTTTAACACAAATATAATTTTGAATAGTTTTCTGATAAGAATAGTTGTTGCTCAGTTTTTGAGTGTATGTATATTTGCATTTTTAGGAATGCTGGCTACTACCTAGTCGTGCGTCTCTGGAAGCTGTCCACTGCTGTAGCTTTGTCCAACTATTCTGGTGGGTCATCGAGTGACCGTTATGGAGCATATTTGTCATACGTTGATGGCAACTTTTACTTTGATTGCATGGCGCACGTAGACTTAAGTGCGATTTACGTGTTTTGAATGCTTCAATGACTCTGCTTTGAGAGCTGCTCAGTGCGGAAAACGTTTGCGTTTTTTTAAATTTCAATTCTTTGAGGCCAATGAACAGTTAGAATATTTTCTTCTTTAAAATCGAAATTGCATTTATGTTTATTCAGTTTTCTTTTATGTCACTCAAACAACTATCAACAACGTTCTTGAACCGCCTCGCTTTTTTTCTACCTCACAAAAAAATGTGTCTCTCCTGGGATGACATAAAAGCTAAGTGGTACACTAGAATTTCGATTATGATGCAAATAACAAGGTTGTAAATATGGCTTTTAAAGAAAATCCCAAATACTTAATTGAATTTTTATCTTCGCCAGATTTTCAACCTAATTGAATTGCTGCCAAAAGGTCTTAACGCGCAACTAACTGCAGTCTCCACATGCTAACACACACACACACACACATATACATACACATACATATATAACGTTTATAATCCAACATGTGTGTCATACATTTCATTTCACACCAAACAACCGAACAGCAAACCAGCCGGCATTTCAACGCATTCAAAGCAATTACCACAAGCAGCTTAATCCATGCAGAGATTTCAGCGAAACGTGTGAGGCTCAATGCAATTCAATTACATTTCAATTTAGAATGACAAATGAACAAACCCACATACATATATACATAGATACATATATAGTTATATAACTACATCGTGACACTTTCATTTAAGGTGCGAGCAAAATATATGTATAACACAAGGCCGGGATTCTTAGACTCGTTGCTGTATGCGAGGGAGAGAGAGCCGCTATGAGAACTGAAAAATATGACATAAATCCAATATGAATTCGGAAAAAGTGAGCAGGCTATGAGAGCGCTGTGTCTTTAGCGTGCATTCTTTCGCAGAAAACTGATCGATCTGCGAAGTCCTCCCTGGCACAACTCAGGTACCTATATATAAAGCGTACACTTATGGAGGCGGTATTGTCCGGCCAAAAGCCCGGAATCCTAGTGATTCCCTTGAGTTTCGTTACAGAGACTAGTCTTTGGAGGAAAACGTAATCAACGCTCCTTCCACCACATTAATTCTGTTGGAGGTGACATCCTCGCCGCTCTTAAACTGTTGTCGCTTGCCAGATGTAGCGCATCCGCCTTGTCATACCCAGCTCTTGCTCAACCCTTGTTTCATACGTCGCTCTATACCACAGCTCAGTTGCTTACCATTTATAGACTCAAGATAGAGAGATAATAAAGTTTTGTAAGTGAATCATTGGGAAATAATCCACTAACATAAAAATATTTACGGCTCTGATAGCCACATACTTATGCACCTGTGGGCTATTTAGCTCGACTAAAGCATCTCTAAAACAGTCAAAAGCTGCTTTCCTTCTACTTAATCTATTTTTTTTTTTTCGTTTTATTAAAATACCAAAAAGCTTGGAGCGCAAACATGTCTTCAGCTCATCGAGTTGATTTGCAATAAATTTAAATTGCTGTCTTCTATTTCGAAAGCGATTGACTTTTGGTTGTGAACTATGTATTTACATAATGCTCCTCTTACTTCTGTCGCTTTATTTGAATGCAAAAATATTCAAAAAAATAGTTAAATAAATTTTCAAAAAAAAATAAAAAAAAAAAAGGAAATACTTGCCTTTGACTTCTTAAGAGCAAACTTGTATGTATCTCTTTTGCTCAGCTCAACTGCATTGCTGGCAAACAAAACGCTTCCTGCATATTCAAACAAATTTTTGCTTTCTAACAAAAATATTCAATTACAGATTTATATATTTTCAAACACACACAAGGATATCTGTATATTCAGTTAAGCATGTGCATACAAAAAAAAATAAAAAATACAAACCAAATGAGCATAACAGCTTCGTTATTTGCAGGACAATGATGATCAAAGAACTCAAATTCGTTCAAGTTTATTTAAGCACATCCATTTGCTCATTTTTGTACTTTTGCAGTGAAATCGACTAGTTGCAAACTACTTGAAAACTAGTATAATGCTGCAGCCAACTAGTCAGCAACTGTATTTTTTTTTATAAATATAAATAACTTGTTTGCTTTTTTATTACAATAAAAAGAGTTCCTTGATTTAATATTTCAGGCATAAATGTACGAGTCTGAAACTAGTTCAATATATACTACACTCAAACTAGTTCAAAATAAACCAAATGAGAGGTGAAAAGTAATTTACAAAGTGAAAAATTTTTTGGTTGGCCAGCAAACTTTCAATAAAAAGCTCTGCATAGAAGTTTTTCACATCGGGGACACCTAGTACTTTCTGGCCTAGTTTAAAGTTACACTGCAATTTAGTTATACGCCTACTTACATATTAAGCACTCACTAACATATCTGTAGCATAGCTTTAAAGCTCAATCTCGTTTGAAGGCAATGTGAGCAAGCGCTCATTTGACTGACTAACAGTTTAGATATTGCACATATCGGCCGCATGCCAATGTGCTAACTCTGAACTGTGAATACAAATCAATTTCATACATAGATATGCACACAAATATGTGAGAGGAATGTCTGAAGGGCGAGGCAGACGAGCCAAAAGGGGCTTCATTGAATGGCCAAAAGTTTCGTTTGTAGTTATTTGAATATTTATTTATTGATGTTTCTCTTTTTTTGCACGCCTCAAATATTTTTGTAAATTACGTATTTTAGTGTGTACATATTGAAACGAATGTTATATTAAAATTTTTTTTCAAAACTATTTGCTCGTGCACACCAAAAAAATGTGCACCTAACATTTCCTAAAATTATTCAAATTTTTCGAATAATGAAACCCTTACAAGTCTAATAAAACGATCCTAATAGATTATATCTACATAATTGCATTCCTGGTAGATTTGCAGTTCATAAGAACAAGCTGCGCAGAGCTCAAGGTTTTCATACTTTATAATCGCTCACATAATTTTTGGTGGTGTTTATTAGCCTACAGTGCGTATGAGTTATATTTATGCATGTCTTTTCAAATATGAAACATTTTTTTTATAACTATGTAATTAAAAGGCAAAAGTTCTTTGAAGTACCAAAAATAATGAAATATTTAAAAAACAAACACTCAGAGCCTTTTCGAAATCTTGTTTCTCAATGGCTGATCTAACATGTGATGGTATGTGATAAAGGTGATAAATTGTCAAACATAGAAGTTGAGAAAAGAAGCGGATTAAATATTATAGACTTATCTAACTTTTCAAAAAAAAATAAGATCTGACCAAGACATAAAGCCTTTTCTCCAAGTGATGCGTAATTTGCCAACAAAAATTAATAAAAAATATTTTTGCCGAAATAAAAATTGAGCCATATCCAGAAGACTTTTCTTTATTTGAAATTTCAAAAACTGCACATTTCGTGCTCTGTAAACTGTCTCATGTTTTCTTTCTGAAGCAGTTAAATTCAAGACTTGTTTCCTGGAAATATGCATATTGTCTTTAACTACATCTCAGTGCCCACCTAAAAGGGAATTTTTGATTGTATTTATATTACTTGTAGGCCTTCAAATACTCCATCTCAATTTATTTGTATGCAGAGTATTTTCTGTGTAAATATCTTACCGATTCCATTAGCATTGGATATTTCACTGTTTATCTGCATATCAATGAAATTTTGGAATTTGAAAATACAATATGCAAATTATGTCATGCGCATTAAGGCGTGCAAAAGTACATAGAACTAAGTAAGTAGCAAGTGTCGATGTTTGTGCATTAGACTTATTCTTTAAATTAATATTTTTTTTTTTTTGTTTATTATATTCATGTATATATTTTCTCCATTATAGCTAGTTAAATTTTAGGGGCCTGGTAGAATATTTGATTTCAAGCGATAAATAAAAAGTGAAAAAAATGCAACAAAAAATAAAAAGTTTCAAAAAGGTTATTATTCCAGCTCGTTTATATTTATGAATACTTCAAAATTTTATTTCTAAGAAGTTATTAAAAAAATGATATGCTTATTTACAAAAAAAATTTTGTCTTGCTTTAGTCATGAATACTGTGAAAATAATTTTCCTGCACAAAACTTTTTGGAAAATTACAGACCCAAAAAAAATTGCAGCATGATAATTTTCGCGAGCCACTTTTAGCAAGAAACTACGATTAAAGCTTGGGTATGATTTCCCAATTTATCGTTTTTACTTTGCAAAATTTGTCGAAACTCCAAAATCAATATAAAAAAAAATACAGATTTCTTGAAGAAACTCCTTCAAATCCATTTTTTATAAAACTACCCCTCGAAAACTCATTTTTTATTATATTAGCAAAAAAAATATTAGGGCGAGTGTCTCACTCTGGAAAGCATAGAAAGTTTTCTACGCTTCTCATGTACAATTTGATACGGACCATTTTCTACAGAATTACAATATTATTTTATGAATATTAGATAATGCGCACCCTAACGTACATAGATATATACGAAGTATGTAGTATATGTATTATGCAGAAACTTTTGGTCAAGCGATAATCAACAATTCTAGATTGAATCCATTCAAATGCGTTGAGATAACATGCATAAATTCATCCATCTCAATGGAGTGTTTATTTTGCAACACTTTGCTCGAATAACTTAGACCATTTACGTAGGCGTGCAAGGGCTTTAGTTATCCAACATTTGTCGGCAACCAACTTCCTACTTCCGCACAATAGCATCATACTTAAGAATGCAACATTCAAAATTGATTTTAAATTATTTACCAAGCATTTATACTTTGAGAAGAATCAACTAAAGTATGTTGGTGGATGTGAATAAAGCAGAGATCAGAATGAGTTTACTTAGAGCTATCTGCTGGGAGGACATGAAAAAGCCATACAAGCATTGGGAGAGAATTGAATGAATTCCAGCAACTGAACGGCTTAGCAGCTTAAATTTTATTTTCTAACTATTCAGGAGGATGGGTCCGCGTGTAGAAGTCCACGTAAGTGGGGAAAGTTTCTGATCGCCATTCACTTGGGAATGGCCAGAGCGATTCTTTTGCATGCGGTCCAAGCAGCTCACTACTTCCGGGCGCTTGCGTCCAAGTATCCTCTGGGTAGCCACCGAACACCCGTTTGGTGGTGAGCTAAACGTGAGAAGGCGACAACCTGGCAAGGCCACTCCGACATAATCGGTTTAAGGGCTTATCAGGGGTTTACAAGCAGCGTCTGATCACCTAGTGGTGCGGCTGTAAGCGGGCGTCTGTCTTGGATCAAGCGGCTCGCTATATAAACGTGCACTTAAATTACAACCTCCCGTGGAACGGGTTGTGCGTTGGGTTTGGGACCCACCACATAAAACAACGTACCAATGAAATTCAAAAAAGCCTCGGATATGAGCGGTCAAAATCGCTCAGGCGGTTAGATGGCCATTTAAAGAAGAAGAACTATTCATGCAGATCTCTGGCATGCACTCAGATTGCGTTGAAACGTTGTTGATCTTCGTTGATATAGATAGTATAGGAGGTGTGTTGTACGAGCTAGTATTTTCCTACGAAGCGCCTACCAATCGATTTGTTCAATGAGCCTTCATTGCATTATTAGCTCAAATGCGTATGTTGTAAGCAATCTCTGTTCCGGCTATGGTAAACAAATAAAATGAACGAAATCAATGGATATCAACGAAAAAGCTTCGGTTGAAAATGTACAAACTACTATGGTTGCCACTTTTTTAAAATTTCGCAATTATGGGATTTTTGAGTGCAGTTTTGGGATGCCGGGATTTTTTTAGGAAACAAAAATTCGATACTCTAAAACCATTTTATTTGAGAATCGGTATGACCTGACAATAGACCACTAACTTTTTTATAATTTTTGATTTTTTTTTAGAGCGAAAGTTATTGCATTCATAGGTACCTTAGAGTTTTAAATTTTCCGAATTGTGAAGAGGTTAATTTCAATTTTTTTTTAAAGCATATGTGAATAAATAAATAAAGCCCATTTCAGTACTGGGAGTGTTTGACCAACTTAAATCATACATAGTTCACTTTCAGTTAAATATTTACAATTTTGAAAATTCCGAAATGGCAATCAAAGAATCCCGATATAGTTGACATCCCTAGTGCATACAAATGATTACTTACATGCCCTTATCTACACTTCGCTATGCATTTTCGTATGAGAATAGACCCAACTGTAGGTCATCAGCTGTTTGCTAAAATTTTGAGCCAATAATGCAATTATGTTTGCTATCATTGCCATCCACTTCATTGCAGCTGAAAACTTTTCATTGTGTTGTTGTCGAATGATGAGCAAAATTGATTTAACAAATGTGCAACATGTGCTTTTGCTATACTACAGCAACAACAAGAACACAAACAATGTTTGAAAATAGAAATAATTTAATATTTGTGTAAGTGGGAAAATTTTTGAAAGGTTGTGTGGGCGTCATTGCTTATTGGTTTTGCGTAAATACGAGGAAGGCCTGATAAATCAATAATATCAGAGTTTATGACACCGAAACCAGTTGCGATATGGCAGTGACTCATAGCGCACTCCTTAGCACTTTTCGTTCAAAACCCATAAAATATACTTTGGGTCACCCTGTAGCACAAATACGAGGAAGGCCTGATAAATCAATAATATCAGAGTTTATGACACCGAAACCAGTTGCGATATGGCAGTGACTCATAGCGCACTCCTTAGCACTTTTCGTTCAAAACCCATAAAATATACTTTGGGTCACCCTGTAGCACAACTTCGGAAGTGGTTAAGTTTTCGAAAAAAGGAATAGCCTAAAGTCTAAGTTAGGAGTTTAGTAATGAAACGTTGAGAGCTACAATCAATTACATTTGCCGGTTTTGTAGTGATGCGCTTACAAACAGACAGATATGCAGACACAAATTCTAAAAACTTTTTATTTCGTTGCCATTGGTTTGGTCGTATCAATTTTTCTTGAATATATGCACATGGAATTTTTAATAAGAAATATCTGAAACCTTAATTTAGACAGATTATTTCCATTTAAGCAGAAAACAATGCAGAAAAGTCAATGACTTATCTACCTGACCTCAAACAGTACTAACTATGTATGTATGTACGTACTGGTCTTTATTTACTTCTATGTACTTGTAGTTATAAGCAATTATATGTTTATGCGTTTACTGGCAATAGAATTTTACTGATTTTGATTTTGCTTAAAGTGAATTCGGCACTTCTTACAAAGCACAAAGTAGCAACAACGTTCAAGTGGCTATTTCGTCGCTGTTTTGGCAAAACCACCCATCGGTCAAATTCGAATTCGAATGAGATTTGGTAACCCTGGCGTCTAGGCATCCAGGTTCATCAAAAAATTTAATAAGTTTCGCATCCCAGCCATAAATTTTCCAGAAAACGGTATAATACAAAACCGTCTATATGGTATCAGGTCCAATTTTCGATCTGCGTGTCCTTAAATACTCTCCTAAAGTATAAATAAGTTATAAAGTGTCATTTAAAAGCACTTTTCTAAAACTTCCTCACCGGCCTTAACGGAAATGGAAAATGAATGATCAGCAGAAACTACGTTTTTTTTGCTCTCCTGTAAAATTTAGTTGCATTCAGATAGGTGGTTTTGCCAAAACAGCGACGATATATTCATCGCACGAAAAAGTGTAAGCTAGTTTTTTTTGGGAGATCCGTTTGGAAGATTTGAACGAACAAATTTTGGATGTAACACAAGCGTATCTGTGCTCCACATTGTATTTTCTCTCCCATGTTCACTTAAAACTTTTTGCAGTTAGCTTGGTAAAACCTTTTCGAGGCATTTTTCATAAAAAAGTAAAAAAGCATCCCGAGAGTGGCATTCCTGCTATGTAAATACATACATATGTACATATCTATGGGTATACATACATACATATGTACATACTCGTATATAAAAGGGTATAAGTGTATGATCAACAACATAATTCATAGTTGAAAATCGCTTGTAAGCGCGTTCAGCATGTATTCAAGTGATGTGCAAATTTAGTGGTGACTAACACAGCACTGCGCTATGTTATTGCGCTAGTCGTCGACCACTTGAAAAGTCTTCCAAAAGTATTTTGATACTAATCTTAGTAATTAAAGCATTTCACGCTAACAACTAAACCTCACCAGCCCAGCTTGTGAGCCTCCTTCTACATTTTATAGAATTACTTTCAAAGTTAAGCATAACTGAACACAAGCTATTGTTTCTTAAAATTTGAAATATTGATGTTAAGTAATGTCGCTCATTAATCAGTTTTCTATTAAAAGCAATAGCATAATGCGCTAGCAATTCAGATCTGGACTGTAATACTCTTTCAACGCACACAAATCGTGCTGTTACCCACCCCCCCCAGCTGAGTTTAAGTGCAATTGAATTTGCCTATTTGATTTACATCCTTCGCTATTATTTACCACATCCTCAAGCGTTAACCACTTTTTATTTGCACACTTAATGAGCGTTTGCTCCTTTCGCAACTTTTCAACTAACTTTGCCACACACACACAAACTTATGCATGTGCAAACCATTATGCAAATACACATCATATTCATTTCATCATTTACAAATTTGATTGATTTTGTGTAAACGAACGAAAGTAGCCCAGCTGGAAATTGATACTGTAATTACCATCGAGTTTATGTTTGTATGTAAGTGTAGAGAGAATTATTGTTGTTTTAGACATGGCTCACATATTTATTTATTTTATGAAAACACAAAAGTTGAATTCATCAGCCTCACACATATTTTCTCTAAGCTACTTTCAATAACGAACTTGGGTAGAAAATGTGATACAGTTTTCCTAGGGCTCCATTATAAATCCTTGGACAACTCTTTTTGATTTCAATTTTACGCAGGAGAACGCATGCGAGATCAGCTAGATAAATTAATAATATTTGAACCTTTAATGAATTGAGGTTCCACTAAAAATAAATTTTGAGGAATTTTTATACCCAGCTGTACTAAGTTCCTTTTTCCTTATGGCGCATATTTACATTTTGGTGACAATTAAAATTTATTTTTTATGAAGCGTCATCTACATTTACATTCAGATTTATAATAACCAAAATTTCTCTTGATTGATATTATTAATTTTTAAAATAGAACCGATAATGACTAAACTGAATGGTAATGGTTACCACAATAAAAATACATTTTCGTGTTAATGAAATTGAATCTCATCTCAAATACAATGCTAATGAAAGAATAGTTTCTTTACAAAGTTTTTTGAGTCAGTAATTAAAATGTTATTCCACTAAAAAATGAAATTTTAGTAGAATTTGAGTTGAACCACTTTTTGACGAGCCAGACCTTTTGAATTCCCATTAGAATTGAGTAATCAGTTAATTGAGGAATGATTATTTTAATTGTTTAAAAAATTATTCAAAAATAATCCAAAAAATCAAAAGACTTAAATAGCAATCAGTAACGATAAAAAAAAATGTTTAATCGAAAATACTTAAAAATAATCCAAAGAAATATTTGATTATGTTGGACTACTTTTGATTTTTTCAAATTTTTTGTATTACTGTGCCGCATAAACTTAAGTTTGTCTACAACAATAACAAAGGTAATTTAACAAAGTGATAATTATTTTGGTTCTTCCTTGTTTAATAATTTTTCCTAGTTCATTGCTCTTGTGGGCGGCTCATCATCTACTCAACTGTACTTCCTACACACATGAGATATGCTCCACGGACAGCACAATGTTAACTGCACATCCGTCTGTCAATAAAGAAAACAAAAGTAATCACAAACGCAAAAAAAGTTAATATCCGCTAGTCGAACAAGATAATGACAGTGATAGAAAAAAGAAAAAATATCGTAATAAAGGTAACGAAAGTAAAATCAATTACTGCCAACGCTAATCGTTTGTCGGTTGGTTGCCGCCAACGTGAGACAAGGCACGCAATATAAATACCAGATACCGTTACACGAGATACAAACAGAAATGTGTTATATATTCATATAAATAAAATAAAATAAAAACCAGGATAACAACAATAAAATGACTAAAAGAGAGCAATCAAATGAAAAGCAGCATCATTAAGCAGTGAACCAGTCAGACACGCCTTCACTTCGCAGCCTTTGATGCGGAAACGGAAATGGCACATAAATGGATGGCAGGCAGTGTGGCCGTGCGTGACGCGCTTGTAGTAAAGAGCGAACAATGAATAACCCAATATAAGTGCAATAAAATTGCTAAATAAAAAGTAGAGTTGTGGAGCAGCGCGTGGGCATGAAGTACGCCGAGGACGTGCCACTACTTAAACGCGCCAATTTATTTATTGGAGCTGTAAATTTGGCGCGCTTTACTGCTGATAAGCGCCACCGCCACCGCCACCGCCACCTTACGGCACATGGAAATGCGAATGATTGGTTAAAGGAAAAGAGTTCACTGTCGTTGAAGGTCAAACTAATTGGAATACATTTGTATGTAGTATGAGCAGCCGCGCACATGACCAAAAGAGAAAGTTTCGTTTATATTAAATAAGTAATCGCATTCATACACAACTCAGCCGCAGGAGCTCGCCAGCTCATCTGCTTACCGGTAGATGGATAGATGGATATTCGTAGATATAAATTGCAATCAAGTCGATTAAGCAAGCGTTAAATCGAATATCGATTAGATCCAAACTTGCTGGCACAATTTTCTCATTTATCTTGACATTCCTGTTCACAAACTTTTCAACTGCCAAGTGCTAAGTTATAAAATTGATGTTAGACAAAATAATTAGCGTGAAATAAACTTATAATAAATAGCAAAATTTTTTAGGGTTGGAGAAATTATGTATTAAGAATTGTTTATCATTCATCCTTTTACGGCGTTCCTTTGTAGGAGATTGGGTAATCAGGTTCCAAGGTTGGTGTTGTTGTTTTTGTTATAAGTTATTCACCTTGAGCTTGAAATGAGCATGAGCACTTTTAGAGTCTTCATCAAGCCCTGAGATGGAAGTCCAAGCCAACAAGCAGTTTTGAAAGGGTTGGACTAGAGTGATATTGGTGTTTCCCTCTTCAGTTGTTTCATTGACTCACAGATCAAGTTCTTAGATATCTGCCCACCTGTATATTGGCAGACTTGCAAGTTCCTCCTATTGGCACAACGTAATAAATAACCGGTCGACCGATAGCCTTAAATGTAGCAAACAAAGTTTTTTTACTTGTCCCCAATAACTACCGACGAGTAACTCGAGGATCTTCTTCTTGATTTAAAGATATTGCGGTAGCATGATTACCGAATTTGGACGTTGTTAAGCGTCACACTCAAGACTTTATAGTGGTTGACAGTAGCTAGGTTTACTCCATGTACGTGGACGTTAGACATGGGTTAACCTAATCTGCGCATTCGTCATCGTAGATAGGGTCAGACTCCGCTCGGAGCTGGAATGATCTCGAATATAGTGTATTGGATAGGGTATCAAATCCTTTTTCATTTCCATGTTGAATCTCTGAGTCTCGCTGGCGCCGACCCTAAAGATAGTAAGTGGTCCACCGTTTAAGGCAAGCAGGGAGCGATGGCTCTTCCGAATCCCTAAGGCGTTTGATTGGTGGTATCAGCTTTTTCATATGCAATTGTTTGCTGGGTATTCACTTAAATACTTACATACTCGTACATATGTATGTATACAAAAATCTATTGCTTTTCTCCTTTAAAATCTTTGCGTTTTCGTACGTGTTATTTGCACACGTTTTTGACGAAAGCTGAGTAGATTTCTAGCATCGATTCCTCATGTTTTTTCTTTCTGTTTAACATTGCGCAAACTTTCAGAAATTTCACTGATTGCATATTTACTCATCCGTCAGGTGTGGCAGCCGAACTACGCAGCATGCCCCTTTTCATATGTGAAAAATTCGAGCATATGTGGCTCATTTTCTTGGATATATGCAGATTAATGTTAAGGCGTTTCGACAAATAATGGCAACGCTTTATTAGGTATTTATTAAGCATAAAATTTAGTTCAATCACCTTTCAAGCGATGCAAACTAAGCGCTAGATGATTGGATATTTGTTGAAACTTTGCCTTTAAGCAAGCTTTTGTGAGCAATTGAGCACATGTTGGTATAAACTTTTGCTCTTCAAACTTTCAAGTTTGCTCAGCATACAACTGATTTGCTTCGATATTGAAAACAATTTTTTGTTAAATGAAATAACAGTTGTGTTTTTGTTGTCACTTATAGCTTTAAAATGCTTACAAAAATTAAAACATGCTCCCATTCCCACATTTATTTGCACTTTTCTTTGCTTGCGAGCTGAATGTTAGAGCAAATTATTGTTTGATCGACTGATGAGCTGTTTAAACACGTAGCTGATGTTGGTAAATATGAGCAGAATTAGCTCTTTTGATAGCGATTGGAAGGGGTACGTATGCAAGTCAAACATGTTGCGTATTTTAGTGTGTTTCGAAAGCTGGCACACGTGTATGAGCTTTATCGAGCTTTTTACATACAGCCACACCAGTGATCAACTTATAATTCCCGCAATCGCAGCCCATGGCTATCATACCATTCCAACCCAGAAACTGCGTCTTCACTACTAAGACACCCCCTCCGCCTTCTCCTCGTCACGCCAGCACTGACGAAAATCTTTGCGCTGATGTTGGTCGCTTATTGCTGCTCCATTTCGTTTATCGCGGAAAATATGTTGCCCCTTGCCAGATCTACAGATTCCGCCATAGCATATCGTTGCCGTAAACTGAGCTTTACCTCTGTCTTCGACAAAAGCTATATTTTACAAAACTACAGTTGCAGGATCCCTGACTATTATACCTTCAACCTAAGATTTTAGTTGTTTTACAAATTAGACAAAACCAAGTAAATCAACTCTTGATATATTTTGTTATAAAATAAAAAGGAAATAAATTCTGTATTCTTACTTCAACACGGCTAATTAGAATATCAGCTACTCAAAAGTTTAGCCAAGCTGTCTGAAGGGCCTCTCAAATTTAATTTTCCCACACACTAATTCTTAGTAACTTCCTTTCGTTAGGAATTATATACTTACAGAGACACGGTTGCTAAGAATACCCACCAAATAAATGTGCACCTTATATAAGGCTTATATTGATAAATTGTAAGGCTTATAAGAGGAGGCTCTAGTGACTTGATAGACTAATAGGAAACTACACATGTTCTATCCAACATAGTGGGACCTTGCTCTTGCTCTTCTACGCCCTTCCTCTTCCACACGTGTCTGATAATTTCATTTCTTCCAAGGGCCATTACGCTTCTTTTATAAAGTCTATGATTTTGAACCGTCAAGCCATCTATCATAGGAAGACTTTACTTTCGTTACTCAGTCTCAAATTTTTTATCGATCTGTAGTATACAAGGTTCTCCGATGTTTTATTGAATGGTTCTGCATTCTGCAATCAGCGATCCTGTGAAAAAAACTTTGACTATGGTTTGCAGACAAGTTTAGTTTCGAATCGCTATCAGAGTTTATTTATACTTACTGTCGGTCAAGGAACTCAAATTCAAGAATACCAACTACTGCTTTGTAGGAATATTCCAGCTTAGATTGGTAATCAGAGGTTCTTATTATAGCCAACACACTTTTATTGATAAGCACACACATTGTATTGTACGAGTATTCGCTTGTTTGTATGTGTCTGTGAATTTGGAGAATTCTTTCTTAGCAACTCTACCAGCTGGGCGGCAACATAAAATTCTAATATCCTGCACTAAAAATCTGTAAATATCTATTCTTAGCGATGCAGTTGTAAGCGTTTAAACGGGAGTATGAATACCCTGCAGCCAATCAAGTGACTCTGCTTTGGCTGGGATTTCTCTGAATGAAAAGAGGTATTTAACCTTCCAAGCGGAGTTGTCATAATACGTGTAGTTTTCGCCAATTTTTAATTAGGTCTTTTTTCCCGCACGCCGTAATTCTTTTCGGATTCGTGTTGTTCCGATACTTTCTCGTACTAGATTTCAGAGCACATTAAAATTTTTCGGAGAAGAAATTAATCTTCCCTTACTCTGTAGTTCAAGTCGAATGAAAATTGTTCGCTTTGGAGTTCTTCGAGTAAAGACTATTGGTTGTTCGAGTTCCATTCTGTTCCCTTGGGCCTTATTTTAAACCTTTTTCGATTGCAAAAAAATTTGCTACTCCCTATTTCGAAAACGTATGCCGATGTGTATTCGAATCGATTTGGGTTTCGAATAAGAGCCTGGCTGACTGTTCCTTTTCCCAAATTCGAAAATTCTGTTGTTTAGTTTTCTGCCTCTTAGCGGGGTATGCTTGCTAGTTTAGCAGTATCAACACATGGCATTATTTGCAGTATATTATGCATATATGCATAAATATGTAAGCATAGAAACACTTGCATACATACATGCCTTAGTTAGTTCTGAAAACGCTAGTGTTGGCGGTGCTTTCTTACATTATTCACCGGAAATCTGCAACAAATTTGCATAGAAAATTGCAAATTTGAATTATGACCAAAGGCGAAATAGCGTTGAACAGCTGTTACAATGCGCACTAACATTCTACAAGTGCATACATACATAAATATTTGCATATATTAATGCCTGAAACACATGTATACATGAATACATATATGTATATATCTTATATATGTACTTACTTATGTTGGCATATACATACATATGTACTTAGCAATAAAAACATTTCTTTTTTCTTCATCTCTCTTTCACTGTCTTCGTCTTTGTTGTAAGCTCCCTTTTCCTGCAACTAAATATGTTGGAGTTTTTTTTTGGTGTAAGCTTTGTTGCAGCGGTGTCAAAAAGAGGGTGGCAGAGCAGTGAAGTCAGCAAATGCCACAATTTGTATAAACTATTATTTTTAAAGTCCAAGAACACAATTTTTTACCACATGCTCAAAGGATATTTATGAGCTTTATTGTTGTTGTTTTTTTTTTTGTGCTATGCAGCATGTGTTTTTCGTCCCTTTTATGTTCTCGCATATTTTTTATTTTTATATAAATAAGGTAACTCATTTGTATAGTTTACATGCTCAGGTCATGTTCATGCTTTTTAACTTGCTTATGATTCTTCCAGCGGCTATGGACAGCTTTCTCTTTGAATTTAAATTTCATGAAAATAACATTGCTGACTACACTCTCCCGTTTTCTTCAACTTGTTGAGCACAGTCAAGGAAGATAATGGTCTACTACTGGAAAATGTCGGATTAATTCTATAAGGAATTTCACAACCCAAACTGTTTTTCAATTAAAATATAAAAGTGGTTTTCTGTGATTACACCAGCTTAAGTTGCTGCAAATATAAAAATTAGAGCTATTGATTACCAACTAATCGATTAGTTAATTAGTCTATTAGTCATTTAATAGACTTACAATACTCGTATCAAAAAATAATCAATTGTCACTTATCGTCTAATCGACTACTTGTTTTCATTCTACTAAGGCGGAGTACTTTACAACAACTCTCAAAAAATTGCTACACGGAGTACTCAAAGCAAAGAAATCTAGTGCTCGTAAGCCAAGCATTAATTTCCTTCTTAAACGTTCCACAGATTTTAAATTATAAATAGAAAAACATGCAAGCAGTCTCGGCATTCGGTGAAGGCTAAAATCATCAGGTCAATGCCAATAAAAATGAAAGATAGAAAATACAAAAAGTTTTAAATAGGCAAAAATCACGCAGACAGCAAGTCTGCTCCGTATAAATGGAAGGTTTGACGTGCTAAAGTTACGATGTAATATGATTATCCAATAAAAATATGTTCTGAACCAATTTGCTCTTTGCATTTAATTAAGCTTTTGACTGTTTAATTTCCGTATGAATGGATCTATCAACTTGGTTAATCGCCAAATACAAACAAACCAACATTTACAGCTTTGCATATATGTATGTATAGGGTTCATGGCGCTGAGTAAATGCGAATAAATTTTCTTGTTTTACACTTATGGCAACATTTCCGCTTTGACCATAAATTCTTTAAACAGACAAATGCATTTTCTCTACTAGAGATGGAAGTTCAGCTTCGGGATTGATTTGCACGGTTGATTCAAAATTGCACAGGCAGACTCTCAATAATACTCGCAAAGGGTTCATAAATTACTTTTTCAGGTTAACTCTGACTTATCCATACAAGACCCGTCCATGCCATCCATCATCTTCTAAGGTCATCTTCGGAGGAGCTCAAACCTGGGACTTCCGGTATAGGAGATTGATGGCAAGACTTGGTAAGCATCAGACCGATTATGCACTCCGATGGAAGGACACAGTGGAGACCGATATGCGATCTCGCGGGGTCTCCAATTGGTGCCATACATATTGGACGGGAAAAATCGCTGAGGCGTTTAGATGGGCATTCAAAGAAGAAGAAGACCGATTATGCATTGTAAAATACCGTCATTACAACAACAACAACTAGGCTCATGTGATCCGAAACCCAACTCAGCTTCATGAAATACATATAGGCCATTTTCAGATGAAATATAATTAGACCAGAGACTATCGAAATATGTCGAATTGCTCATTATCGGATGCTTGAATCGCCATCTCTACTGCACCATTGCACACAACTGGCACACAGTGTACAATATTCACCGAAAATTTAATTGTTGTTGCTCTAATTAGATTGCGCCCAACATAGCTCAAGAGATGTTGGTAATGAAAAGGCAAACTCTACATTAATCCACATAGGCCAACATACCCAATAGTCGAGTAACTTTTTGGTGGCCAGGTTTACAGCTTTTATTGTCTGCTTGTACTTACGACTCTAACAAGTATATGGTTTATGTTGTTGTTGCTGTTTTGTGGTCATTAAATTGTCCGGACCCTGTGGGCTATTGCAGGTGTTAAGTGTTCATTTGCGCGCATATTTATTCATTCCCCCATGCACACTAACACACAGCCATATACAAAGTCATAATATACCCCACAGGGAAATTAATATCTTGTGAGCGTATCTTGAGGTTCAAAGTTAGAGATCTAGTATTAAATAGTAACTAGTTCGATTGTTTGTCGTGCTGCTGCGATCTGTTTGCAAGCCAAAGAGAGTTATGGCTAGCTAGTTGTATGCAGGTCCAAATGCACAAGGAGAGCATCAGCTTGCAAGCAGTTTTTTTTCCTACAGGGTATCTACGCAGTTGCTTTCGCGAGTCCACTTTTTGCTCACTTTGTTGCACATTAGTTGGTTTGTAATTTCATAAATGTATTACTCAGTACACTTTTTGGTATTTCGCAATTCTATTTGGGCGACAAAATTGCTAAGTGTGCCAAGGCTTTGGGTTATTTTGGTAGAAATTACAAATTGCCTGCTGAATTTACGACTTATTTACATACAATTCTAATAGTCTACGTTTCTATTTGCATGTGTACATAGTTTAATATTTTGGTATAACCAGCGTAATAATAAATGTCCAAATACCTTTGCTTGTTGCCATGAAAAGTGGAAAGGGTTAACTTTCGTGGGTCATAGCTAGAATTTATTTGCTCCCCGGAGACATTAATGTGCGCGTGAATGAATTAATTTGCTGATAAAAGATTGTTTTTGTTAATTAAATGATGGCGAAATGGTGTGTGGTTATACAGCTCGACAAGCAAGATGTATAAGGGACACTAAGGTCATGGCAAAAATGAAGAAAGCTTGGTGTAGCCGCTTCCAACTGAGATTTGCGCCGCCTGCTTAACAAAAGGCGAGTCTCTAAGCGAGCAGCTCCGTAAGACTCGGTGTAAGCTGTGCACTCGTTTGTTTTCCGAAGGAAATATTTTCTGATTTTAAAGCACTCAATTGAACTTGGCTTTTTAAAAGCTGAAATGAATTAAGTTGAATTTTGTGTTCCCAAAATATTTGTACAGAGACTGTTTAAGCTTTATAGAGGGTGAGCAAACTGATGTGAATGCAGCTGTTAATATACCGAAGATATGTGTAATATACTTAGTAGACAACCTCCGCTGCTTTACAAGCTTTTAAGCTCGTCACGTTTTTCCTATTGTTTTTTTTTTTTATAAAAACTTCCTAGTTTGTTGACTTTGGTCCCCGACACTCCAAAGTGTGAAGGCAATTGAGCACATCAAGAAAAATTTAAGACTTATCAGCAAAACAATAAAAGAAGAAAAACAAGCAAAAATACTTTCAGATTAACATTCGGCGCATAGATTAACGGCTTTTACGAGTTTACACATACGTTAGTATATCTCTACAGCAACGAACATAATTTTTCCCCTCAGTGGTGAAAAGTGTGTTTTATAAAATAAAATATTTAGAGCTGTTGGAGCGGTTATAAAACTAAGGGACCGAAATATGCGATACTGAAGTAGATGATTTCGTATTTGAAATAACTGAGCTTCAACTACTTTTGTCTCAGGTCTGGTTGGAAAGCCAGTTCATCCAAAAGCTTATAACTTTGTCATTGAGAGCAGCATTGGTGGAAAAAATAAACACTTTTTTCCCAATTCATCCATTCTCACAGCAGTCAATACCCATATCCAAATGTTTTATTATTTCTGCTCATAAAAAAACTAAAATTGCATCACTAGCAAAGCCGGATATGAATTTTATAACAAACCTTGTATTTCTGTATGTTAAATAAAATATTTACTACTATTATAAATATGTCTATGGGCCATCCTAAATTTATCTTTAGTAATAATTTTATAATGGGATTTTCATTATACAGTTTAAGCTGTTCATAGCCAATAAAATTTCACAACCACAAACACTTCACAAAATTCAATCAACTAAGCCACAAAACCTGGCAGGATAATAATTCGAGCTTCACAAAGGAGTAAGCATAATACCAAAGTAAGTAAAACACTTAAAAGTAAAGGGCTTTAAAAAACTTTTAGGGATTTGCATCCGGTTGTGACTTGAAAATAAATTGAAATGATACTTTGATTTCATGTGTAGGATACTCATACATACAATATCGACAGCCACACTGCAAAACCCTGTATGTTCAAAACCAAAAAGTTTTCAGGAGAGGGAAAAAACTGATAATTATAACGTATGTATATGAGCGACGGTTATTTCATTTCACCACTGGAAAGAAATGGGAAGTTGTAACCCGATTTTGACTGAATTTTAATGTGCGAAATATCACGATCTATGGGAAAGGCTCAGAACCTTATTTTTGGAAAAATAGTGACTTACGGGGTTTTGCAGTGTGGCTGTCGATATGTAGTATACATACATATGTATGTAAGTGTATGTTTTTGGATATGAATGTAAATATTACCTACAAATTAAATATTTGTAAGCAAAAGGAAAATATTTTTTGCAATTTTGTATTCATATTATTTTTCAGTATGTCGACCAAAAATACTAGAAAAATGTCAGTATTTAATATGAATTTTTGTTGGTATATCATTGCTAGTGCAGCTGTAAAATTCCATATTGCTCGAATAAAGTATTACTTTCTTGATCTGCTTATAAGACTAGTAAATCTGCAACTTGGTTAATGCTAAGAGCACAAATAGATATTTGAAACAAAATAATAATTAAATAAGATTTTAGTAAAAGGATACAAACAAGAAATACAGAAATTTTACATTTATAACTATAAATACTTTAAAACTGCCGTAAAAGCAATAATTCAATAAAATTGTTGGTATAATACAAAATAAACAAAACTAAAGAATACAGTGGGAGTGTATAAAATGGACACACAAAAACGAAAATCCACCATGAGTGGCAAATATTTTTATAAATTAAATCATTATTAGAGTAATTCCGGATTGTAATTTATTCTTGGTAAGCGTACATGTTATGAAAAGCATCAAAACCCCAAATATGTATATGTAAGTACTATAAAGATATATGTATACCTATAAGTATGTATACCATTTATATATTTTATGCATATTCTCATATACATATGTATACCCTCAAAAAAAAATTTATTTTATTTGTTGTTTGTCGGTTTTATTTTTGCTAGCATATTTTTTAACAGTTTTCAGCGTCAATGATTACAACCAATTTCCCGCTTTAGCCACAAAGGTTTCGTTTACAATGTGGTCGACACTTGAGGTGAATATGACTGCGGAACCTGCTTTGTGCGGTACAAAAGATTTACTTTACAATTGTAACTTTGTCAACAACAGCAACGAACATGTGTAATAAAAAACCCAGCAGTGAATTTGCAAAGCAATTAAGAAATATAAAGCTTTTTTTTTAAATATTTTTTTATTTATTTCATTCCTTTCTTTAATGTTTTGAGAATTTTTCGTTCAGTCATGTCAGATATAACTGAAAATACGAGTGTTGCCATGTGTGAAAATTGCAGCTGCACTTTCAAATTGAGCTCCAATGGTATTCAAACTGAAATCAAACTTTGGAAAAAATATTCCAGACAAACATGTTGGAAATCACTTTGAAAATTCTAACATTTCTCAAAGTCGAAACGACTGGGTTCATCGGCACTCATTCACGTAAGTAAAAAAATATCGAACAATAGTAAACATATTTACCATTATTAGATATACTTCCATATAACAAGAAATTTTCGCAAAACTCACAGGTAAACCAACATCGTCGACACTATCATTTTATTGTTGTCATATGCCAAATACCAGATGTTTCATTCTGCCGCAACATGAAAAGCATCATTGAAAGGCTTGCGATGAGTTTGATTGTGCTTCATGTTGCAACAGAAACTTGTAATACGAATAAGCAAACGAAACTAAGGGGGAAAGGCAACAAACAGCCTTATGCACTCTGGCATTTCTTTGTTATTAAAATTTTCTACATATCTTGGTGAATATTACAAAATAGTTACTCTAACAAGTTGTTTGTAATTTTTGCCCAAGCAGTGGGATGCATATTGCTTTTCAAAGTAAATTTCATATTTGATGCCGTAAGAATGGTAGAGATATTTGAAAAATATTTACATCAACATGAAAAATTATTTCTTTTTGCTATTTTGTGCATACCTAAGTATGATCATTGCGTTTCACCCGGAGCTTTACTTTATGAGAATTTCACGCTCGAAGCTTTTTTATATGAGTACATTTCTACTCATTGCGTAGAGTTTAGTTATTAGAGACTTCTGTAGTTTTTTTTTTTTTTAGAAATTTTCAAATATTAAAATGAACTGGTAAGCTATAAATATATATGTATGTACAAAAATTCCTTCATTTAAATTATGTCTCCCATCGGTTTCATTATAAGCTCATAGACTTGTACATGTGGCGGTTGTTCGAGCACATAAATCACTGCACGCGAAATATCTTCTGGTAGCAGAATCTTTCCATCCACAATCTTTTTCTGGCGCTCTGATATCAACTCCGTATCCACTAAGCCCGGGCTAATGCTCTAAAATTAAAAAATAATTTTCCTAAATTTCAAAATAGATAGAAAATGAAAGGGAACTGTAACACTTTAACTTTAGTGGCTAGTTGTGTAAATAGCTCTGACACCTTTTCAAATTTTATATTAATTGATACCAAATCCCAAATAAATTCTATAGTCATTATGTCCTTTCAGTTTTGGTTGTTTTTAGGATATCTTTGAAACTTTTCGGATCGTCTTCTTCACCTTTTCAGAACCATTTCGGGACTTTCTCAGAATGATTGCTGGACTATTTTGGGATCGTTTTAGTACTTTTTCTTTCTCGTTTTGGAAAAATTCCAGCATGATTTGAATCCAGTTTTCTTTGTGGTCTTTTTCGGCGTCAACTATTATTTTTATATTTTGGCTACCAACTGTTTCGATTTGTGATTTGAGGGATTTTAAAGGTTTTAATGTCTTTAGCTTCTAGAAGTTTAGGTTTCCGAGAAAAAGGCGATTGCCGAAGGTTCTTTTTCGATTATCGCTAATTTCCCTTTCTGTTTTAATTTGTGTTCTTATTTTGGAGATATTTTCGCTTTAGGTTCTTTCTCGGTTCTTGCTTCGTTTTCGGTCTCATTTCGGTTTCTCAGTATTTCCCGTTCGGTTCATACTCCACCCCCTAGTTAGAATCTCCTGCCAATTTCGGACCAAGTTTGGTCTTTATTTAAGTATCAGTTCCATTTCAATTTGGTCAGTTTGGTCTTGGTTACAGTTCAATTTCGGATGTGTGTTTTGGTTTACTTTACGACGTTTTTGATACAGTTTTAGTCTACAATTCAGTTTCGGTCCGTGTTTTCACTTCGGTTTCGGTTTTCTTGTTCTTGTTTATCAAAGTCTGCTTTAAACTGCATTTAGTTTTATTTCACTTTTACTTATCCAATTTGCAATATTGTAATTATTGTAAAGGCACACTCTTTAAACCCCCTCACTTTTACCTATCAACCTCACTCACCGTCACTTTAACACGTGTACCCAGCTCTTTGAACTCCTGCCTATAAATTTCGTTAATCGCTGTCAATGCAAACTTTGTGGCCGGATAAATGTTCAAGGTCGGCATTTGGCCCGGTAGAACTGGCACCTTGTGTCCACAAATACTATTTATCAGTATCACGTGACCATCGATGCGATGTGCCCGCATACCAGCAAACACATGCCTTGTACAATTAACCACGCCCATTACATTCGTTTGCAATACCTCTTGCACCGTCGATTCGTCCATAGTGGCCAATTGTCCAGTACGCAAGCAGCCGGCATTGTTGACCAACACATGCACCGGTCCGTGGTCGCGCATGATACGCATAAATGTTGCAGCTACATCCTCTGAATCGGCAATGTTGCATTTAATGGCATGAAGGCGTGCACGTTGCTCCGCGGTAGGCAGCTCCTGACGTAATGCTTCGATGCGCTCAACCCGACGCGCCAAACCGATAACAATTAAACCAGCAGCAATTAGATCGCGTACAATGGCAGCGCCAATACCTGAACTGGCGCCGGTCACAACCGCCAATTTTGACTTTAATTGCTCCATTAGTGCTTTAATGTGTTAAGATACGGATTGAGTGAATCGGACACAACCTGCAAGGTGGAAAGTGTGAATTTAACTACGATGGAAAGTGCAATAGCGCACACTTTTAAATGCAACACAAAGTCCCGTTGTTTACTACGAGTGCTACATATAACGGGAAGTGAATGAATGCGAAAATGTTGTTACAAATTTACATATGTATGTATGTCTGTGGATCGCGAACTTGTCATTCATGCAGCCGCGTAAACCACAAAACCACTTTCGAAACATTCAATCCGCCATTATCAGTTTTCACTGTTACATGCCAGCGTATCAATGACTTTGCATCATCCAGCACAACAGGTGGATAGAGAGAGCGAGAAAGCGCATCGAGTTGTTGTATAAAATTTAATTGAGATTACACACTTTTTCACTTCAACAACAGAGAACACGGCTAACATTATTTACTTGCATTGGCTCTTCTGTTGTTAAGATAATTTAAATCAATCAAAAATATTATTTTAGTGCTACTTATCCGGCACAGTGACACATTTGTAAGCCTAACCGTTACATCTAACTTTAACGTACCGGTGCAATAACTGTAACATTAACCCTTTCAGCGATAAGAACCGATGGCTTTTTGCAGAGAGCGCTTATACAACTTTCAGAAAGAGATCTGGAAAGTAATAACATCGACTCCAAAACCTTTTTACAGAGAATGGAATAAGTAGCATTTAGCTCCATATAAATTTGTAGGAAATCGGATTCTCCACAAAAATACCTCAAAGTAAATTTACGTTTTCTTTCTTTCATTCCGAAAAATAATATCTATCATTTTAATTAAATAAAAAAATCGGCCCAGTCTAATACTCACCTTGAATACCGCTAACAATCAATATATCTAAAACCATCTATAACCAAAGCTCCGTATATGCAATGTAAGGCTAATGGGAAAGATATTTTCATTTCAGATCGCCTTACACTTTGGGATAGGAAATTATATCGGCCCTGTGTCAGAGTTTGAACTAGGCAGGGTTCGGATTTCTTCTGAACTTTTCCGAGAACATTTGAACTATTTCGAGATTGATTTGCTTCACTTTTTCGGAAACGTTTTCGGGACGTTTTTGGGATAAACTCGAAACTTTTTCGAGATGATTTAAGGAGCCTTTCGGAGCCATTTTGGAAATTTTTCAGAATTATTTTAGACGATTTTGGGATAATTTTTAGAATTTGTGGGCATTGCTTTCCGTTCGGTGACTTTTTTTATCACTTCCAAATAATTACACCTTTCGGAATATTTCGGCATCAACTCGAGATTGTTATCGTCATATTTTCGGGATATTGTGAAATTTGTTTATGAACTTTTTTGAAACCACTTCAAGATAATTTCTTGACTTTATACTGAAATGTAGAGCACCATTTCCGAAATGATCTCGAAATGGTCCTGAAAAAGTTCTAAATTTTCCCTAAAACTGTCCTATAATAGTTTCGAAAATCATCCTGAAAATATGATGAAAAAGAAATAAGCTAACTTATATGGAAAGAAAAAATAAGTGTATAAATCTCACAAAGTTATACTTGTGCGGCCAAGCATTTTTTTTCTTTTTTTTTTAAATACTGACTACGTACTTACATACAAACACGCATTATAAAACCAAAAATGCTGAATTTATTCATGTAAATTAAATTATTTCCAAAATTAAACCAAATGTGCACAGATTTTTCAAACAAAGGAACAGCAGTGGAGTGTAACGTACAACCCTCGACCACAATGCTCAAGTTTTATCCAGCAATTTGTCATTTAGTTCCAGACATGAACCCACAACGAACATAAGGTGAATAACACATATATCTACACACACATACGCACTACAGTACAGCTGCATGTATTAAATGTAGTGGTCAGTTCTCCAACATTGGGGGAGTCTTGATAAATCTGAAACACTAAAAGAGGAGAGAGCTAAGAACAAAAAAAATGTACAAGCCACCGCAAGATGTAAGTACGCACACACACACATACATACATCCAGCTGAATAAAAAAGACCATCAACATTACCAAAATAGTAAAAGAGAAACATTATGGCAGTACAAACAAGGTGTGTAGAAGTATTTATACACGTTTTGAGGCACGTTTGTATGTGAGCTCATGAGTACTTCCCAGCTAACCAAAAGTGCAAAAAAAGACTCCTTTCGGAGCCATAAAACGCACATTTCTCAGAGCTTTACCCTCCAAAATGAGCTCCTTTCGGAGCCCAAATGGAGCGAAAAATCATTCTACGCGGGCACACCAAACGGAGTCATAAAAAAGAGTCCGAAATGAGTCCGATTCCGATGAATTTGGAGCGTTTTATGACTCTTTTTAAATGAACTTCGGAGCCTTTTCGGACTCTTTTCGGAGCCTGTTATTGATGATTTTCTGAAGCTTATTTGGAGGCTTCTATCGACATTTTTCTGAAGCTTTATAAATAATGAAAAATAAAGATACCTTTTTAAGTTTTATGTAGATTTATTGACACAATTCTGAAAATATAAAAAATGCTATGTTAAAATGTTTGGTCAGTCGCCTACTGATTAGCGTCATGAAATATGCGATCTTTACCTTCTGTTAGGTAAAGCAAAAAAAACCTCATAAAATGCTCGCAAACATTCACATATTTGAACGTTGCAGCTCATCTGCTCTCCAACGTTCATTTTCTCACAATTATCTGTACGCCTACAACAAAAAGAGTTAGAAAACGCTCAAAATTCCTCATATAATTGAGCCTTGCAGTTCATTCGCTCCACAATATTCATTTCTTCTCTCAACGCTCCGTAAATCTTCATAAAAGAGTGGTTCTTCGGTGTTTACTCCGAAAAGGCTCCAATTACGGACTCTTTTTGGATTCTTTTTTCGGAGCGCTCCGACTTTGGTAAGCTGGGTTGACTTTAGTGTTTAACTACATCATCTTGCAAGTAGAAATACATGACTGCGTTAGGGATGTTACGAAAATGTAATTTTTTTATTTTAACAAACGAATTCATAAGCGAATCTCATGCAGCAAAACAAAAATGGGAACCAACCAGTTGTCTGTTCTATTCATCACTGTTACTGTTGTATGTAAGCCAACTACTATACGAAGAGCAGTCCCAGATATTTGTCTGTGCTGTGGAACTTTCTCAAGGCTTATGCCGCACTTTGCCGTGGGGTGCACTTTTTCAAAAATTTCCAGGAGTGTTCCGTGGAAGAATATATATCAGTCTTGTATAGTCATTTTCATACTCTTACTTCCCTTTGTATTTCAACAAGAAATTTTCCAAATAAATTGTCCAATAAACTGTAAATAAAACAACATTTTTCTTTTTTTGTTATTTCTCAATATTTATTTCATCAATTAACTATTAAATTCATAATATGTATGTATATTTAGGGGTTTTATGGTAATATTTATAAGTATGTTTGTATGTATGTTTGTATATATATCTATATATAGATCTTATATATAACATATGCAGTTACTTGTTATCTTAAACGTATCCCACAGTTTCTCATCTATAAGGCCCGTCCAGCCACGATATTATATTACATACAATGCACTCCCCCCATTCCTTCCCACGAGCAGTTTACAAACCTTAAATGAATTTATGATTGATTTTTAATGTAAATTTTGACGCCAATGTCTTTATATTTAAATTTAAAGGAGGTTTTATTTAGGACATTTTTTAGGTTTTGTAGTATCAGTAATTAAATCTTCTTAAGCAACTAAGTTTGTAGTAGTTTTTACTTTTATTTTTTTTTTTAACATCTGTTATATTGTTCCTCTCCTGACCCGAATAGTACTTTTCTCTATCCCCTTTGTTTATTGGTCGACCCTGCTACATACGCATAATGCATTTTATTTGTTTAACCCATGTTCCTGTATTCTTGGCAAATTGTCAATTTATAAATAACCCAGAAAAAAATATTTGTATCAAGTGTTTTGAGTAATCATTTAAAATTGAATTGTTTTTCTTGGTATTGATGTAAAATCCCAATTCATGATAGAAATGGTTTTTTTCTTAATTACATATAAAATTAAAAATCTGTCAGGAACACAGAATCGGAGATATTGTATATATGTTTATATGTAGCTTGGGACCATTAATGTTTTATAAATATACATTTTAAATAAATAAATATTATTAATAGCTAAAAACTGCAAAATAGCTAAGAGTTCAATAGAAATTGTTGAACTGTCAGGTAATTTGATACTTTTTAAGCTGAAACACAATACAACAAATGCAGTAGGTATTGAGCTACATAGATACATACTTAACTAATATTGTTCAATTTTATTTACCAAATTATTTTCTGTTATTAAACTTGTTTTCGAATTTACATTTTTTTTTTTAAATTGCATAACTCAGTTTTATAATAATAACACTCAGATATTTTTTATTTATTTTTGTTATGTATTTCACATTTTTATTTAAGTCTTAACTTTTCCATGCAAAGAAATCAACATGCATACATACATATATTAAATATTTAATGTACATTTCAATATAAACATCATACAATTAGAGCAATTTCTTTATTTATGATTTTGTTACATTTTTCTTGTTTTTTTCTTATAATTATCATAGTAGATATTTAGATATAGTTTCACTTCAACAACTTATTTTTAACAGACTACATTATTCAGCTTTGTTAGGGGTTTAATATTTTTTTTATGATTTTTTTTTTTTTTTTTCTTTGAGTATTGGATATGGGCATACTTATAAGGATGCCCCATTTAGCTTACACTTTTTTCTTTGTTCCACCAAAAAATCATATTCTTTAAAGAAAGTAAGAAATACTGACTTTCGCTTTTTTTATTCGATGAACCGGTTTTTTCTATAACGTCCGAAACTTAAACACCCTTTTGTATTATATATATATATTTTTGTATATGTATAAGTGCTAATGTTTTCCTACTAATGCTCTTATATGACCGATTTTAACTAGTTCCATTTTATTCAGAAACATCTAATTTTCATTTTTTTTTTTTTTTTGCATGTTTTTAGTTATGTTTGAGTCGGTATGAATGCGATAGATACCTTTGCTTTTATTTACATTAATTGCTTTTGTTTTCCGATTGTTTAGTTATGATTTTTATAAGTTTCATGAGCATGAAATGGTATTATAAATTGGGTACGTTGTTTATAAGTATAGAAAGAAAAATAAGAAGCGATAGGTTCACCAATGAGTATACAAAAATGGTCAGTTTCTCTTGTTCCGAGTTGTCCTTGATGCATAGGATTGATATGCAGTTATAGAATTTTGTTCTTCTGTGTTGTTGTTTTGCTATAAATTGACACTCATATCTTACCATAAAAAGTTGAAAATTTTTTTCCTCAACAATTGTGTACTTATTATTTATTTGTAATGAATTGCTTAGTGTTGGTTCTATTTAACATTTTTTCGGATACAATTTCTTAATGTACTTCCATGCTTAATGTACTATCCATACTCGTAATTTCTCATCGCTTTAGTCATAAAACAATAGCTTGAGATAGATATCATCGATATCTTGAAAACTTAAGAAGATTTTTCTTTATGTGAAGCATGGAGTAGGTACATCATACTCGAACATTTTCGCAATAAAAGTGGACCATTTAATTTTTGAAATTTGATACGGGTTAAGAATTTTTGGTTAATTTTGTACGTGGAAAAATAGATATTTGAATATATTCCATAACTTTTTTCACATAGATCGTTTTCCAACTATATTATGTATGAGATATAAGTGTTGCGCAGTACTTTAACGAAACAGGCCGCAAGTTAAAGTCCCTCCCGGTCTACATGAAAACCTCAAATTAGTTAAATAGTTTCTTTGAAACTCAGCATATGAAATGTTTATATGTATATGCAACTCTACAAATATGGGGTACCATGTAATATTTAGAACTCTATATATAAAATATTGCTACATAGTTTTCAAGGTGAAATACTTTTCTCTCCGAACTATGGGTACTAACATCAGAGCCTTCTGCAGAAAGTAAGAATGCCAGGTGAAGTTTTAAACTAAGCTTACTATGTACGTAATGACAGCGAAAGACCCTCTTTCAAGTTGCCTTTTAGTATCCACTAAAATTATTCAAAGATGTCGCTCTCTATAAACAAAGATCCTAATAATCTTTTGTGTCGCTTGAGCTATAGATCTTTCCGCTTAATAGACGATAGGACTCTCTTCACTTCTCCATCATAATTCTTTCATTTGATTGTGTACTTTTTTCGAATAATTGATTTAATGAAATTAAAGACAAAAAATTCATTTATTGCAGTATTTATTCATGATTATTTTATATTTAAGTCTGGTGTTAGCCTACATTATCACTTTAGATTTTGTAGCTTAAACTTAAACAAACATATTTTAAGATTTTAGATTTAATAATAGCAGACAATTTCAGAATCAGCTCTGAGGTATTACGCAACGAGTTTGAATCAAATTAAAAATTAAACAGAAAATACTTTTATAGCGTAGACTCTAATTTATATAGTTTTTATATAATAAATAACTGCTAGCAACAACATAAATACCTCATATTTGCCTAAGAAATTAAATAAGAACGTTCTTAAGTGAATAATATTAAATTTAGCAAATACATACAGATGTGTGTGTATGAGCAAACACTGAAATAGCTAACATATGATATAACATATGATGAATATACACATCAAAACCTTATTGTCAAATAATGCTGTATGATTGCATATGAATGTATGTATGTATGTATTTATATATGTATGTATTAGTAAATGCTGATTATTTATTAAACTCCCTGCAGTGGAACAACAAACTAGTTAGACAACTAGAACTATCGAACTCAACTTAAACTAGTCCGAAAAAGGCCAGAATTGCCCGAAGAGTATCAGAGTACCAAATATTATTGGTATAGTCTCGGAAGAAAAACCAGGATTCCTAACTAAGCTTTCAGTAAAAAAAAAAACTATTACGAAAACAGTGCCACAACTTTACGAAAAAATGGCCAAAAGTATGTAAAATACGACGAGTGTTGCCATTTGCAAAAATTGAAAGTGCACTATCAAAATGAACTCCGATGGCAAAATCCGACTTCGGAAAAAATGGTGCAACCTGAAGTGGAGAAAAACGTTGGAAATCGTTTTGAAAATTTTGACATTTCTCAAACATCGAATGAAGTTGTGGGTTGTATCAAGTTCTCCACAGCTGCAACTTGCGTTTGGTCTGTATGCACAAATGTGTTTGGATGGGAACATGAGTACCATTGAATAATTAGGATTTTCGTAACAACTAGGGGTATTTGGGTGTACATTAACTTTAAATGATCAAACTAATTTTATTAAATTTATACAAATATGTATGTACATATCGCTCATTTGCTGCAACGTCGTCATAACTCAAAAAACACTATTATTGAGGAGAGCCATTTTAAAGTTGCATTTGCCATATATTGTACACGTAAAGATAGCACTTAATTTTTATCTCAAGCGCTCAATTTTCAACGAATCATGAAGAATTTTTTACACAATATAGACCTTGATATTGGGTACATTTTTGCGTATTCAACTCAATATTAGTGATTTTTGACTTATGACGACGTTGCAGCAAATGAGCGATATGTACATATGTAAGTTAGTATGATGGTCGTCCAATAATTTCTAGTAATTTGTAAGCAAGTTATACTAAATTGCTTCCATGTGGTTGGTAGTCAGCGAGTCCATCAGCATAAGCTCAATTGCAATTTTCCGATATTTGTGTTTTTATTTAACTTTTGTTTATAATTAATATGAGTATTTCAGTTTGCTAAAGTATATTTATATATATGCATGTCAGTATGTATAATTTTTCTATGGCTGATTAACATTTACAGAACATAATTTCACTACAATTTCATGTATTCACTTATGTATGTATGAGTAATTATGTATGTAGGTGATTACAACAACATATTGCTGCTTTATTGACTATTGAAAACAGTTACTTAATTAATGAATATGCAATTTTAACAATCTCGACTTATTTTTTCTTTGTGTTCTTAGCTTTGTTTTTGTTTTTTATGAATTTTTCTACATTAAACAGTTTTAGTAGTTTGTTTTTTTTTTCTTATTTTCTTTATAGTTATGTAGGTATGTAAGTATGTACTAACTTTGTCTCCTGTGTGTGTTTACGGTGTTTACGTTCTTCTTACAAGGTGTTTAATTTTAATTTGAGTCTGTATCCGAATCACTTGGTGGCACTGGTGATGCCACTGGTTTGGCCGCGGGTGTGGGCTCTTCACGTATCGGACGTGTTGCAGCTAAATAAGCATTTGTAGATTCACCATGTGTAGTCTCAATTCCAACTCTATGAAAAGAATGAATTCATTAAATTTATTTTGTCTACACATGTATGTGTGTATGTACATATATCAGTGGTGCACATGATAATAAAGCTTCGTTAAAACTTTTTATTTGAAAACATTCGTGAAGTGATACCGAAAAGGACATTATTCGAAAATGATCCCGAAAATATTACGACAACAAACCCGAATGGGTTGAAATGATCCTAAATAACTCATTATCCCTAAAAACTCCAGAAGGCACACCCCTGCGGGTAAGCGGTTTAAGATAAGAAGCGACTAATATGCACAAAGAAAATGACGTGCAACTTGATGGTTGATCTCCGGATATGATGCCTCTCACCTCTCATTACCGATCTTCCCCTTTTTTACGGAAGGAGGGATGACATGACCTAGAAGGTTCCACTGGTCTTAAGGCAATTCGACTCCATTCCCCAAAACCTTCGGGGAGTGTTTTAGTTGTTAAAATAACAACAACATCAACAACAGTTCAGAGAGCAATTTTTGAAATGATCCCGAAATTATTCCAAAAAAGTCTGAAATCCGAACTGATTCGAAAACATCCAAAAATGTACCTAAAAAGTTCAGAAAACCATTCCATAATGATCGCTAATAATCCAGTACTGATTCGAAATTATCCCGGAAAAACAGAACAATGATTACCAAAAAACTCGAAAACCATCCCGACATTATCAAAACACTTCCTAGTTCTGTTTTTCAAGTAAAAAATATCAATATTTCTACAGATTTGCATTTTTTATAAAATAAATTTTTAATTTGCTGAAAGCTGACTCCAAAGTTTTCAAATATCTATTGGTCAAAATAATTATTAAAAAAAAAAAACTTTTCAAAAATATGATTTTACTTTCTGTTAAACAGTTTTGAAATGATTTTAAGGCGCACCATGCGTCACTTTTTATACACAACAAAAACCTTTATTAAATTTCTCATTTACCTGTACTCGTGCCGTGCCAAATAACGCACATACTTCTCAGGCGGTTCATCGGCATCTGAATCCTGCACGCTCACCGAACGTACTGTCGTATGCGAAACTTGTGTCGCTGGCATTGTAAACTCAACGAAAGCGTACGGTGCCAATTCGCTTGGTATCTGATCGTAGGAAGTCAGCGCCATGCGACAAACCAACTGATGCGTTGTGTAGGCACCTACAACAAAGCGTGTGTGATCAAACATTGGCTGGGTGTAAACAAATTTCAAATCTTTGTCATACCTTGTCCTTCTTTTGGCAATCGTGGGCAACGCCAAACTATAGCACGATGATGATGTTCATATTTTGCCTGCCCTGAGGTTACCTCAATAAGCGACTCCTGCAACGTATCGACAGCGCCCAAGATGCGCTCAATACCTTTGATCTTTCCAGTACGTCTGTGAGCTGATTTTACTGAGCCATATCTGGTGGAATGAGATGTTGTGAGAAATTAGTTAAATTTGTTAAAAGTCGCAGAAGTTTAAAAATTTTGTTTCAGTGATTGAATTTGAATATTATTTTCGTCCTGTACAATGGATCCTAAACTTTTAGTTGCGCAAGTAGCAATACATCGGTGAAAATTGTACTCAAATTTGTGCAGTAGTTTCTCAATGATGGGCGAGCAAACAGACACACCCCAAACTCACCTAAAGTGCTTTTCTACTCGGAATAAATAGATCCAACATTCCGGTATGGGAAATCTGACTGAGACATCCTCGCATGGTATTTGCCCCAATTTTCGTGACGTAAAACCGGGTACTAGTATATCCGCACGCAACTCAACCTTGTTCCCAGTTACACACCAAGTGGCTTTTAGCTGCAATGGAAGTTCGCGATTTTTGGGTGGACGCACGCGAAAACGTAATAGCTCAATATAATTCGCATCCGGGGGCTGGAACCTGTTAACAACGGAAATTAAATGATTAGTAATTCGACTCGCTTCTCCCTCTTTCTCTTTCGCTCTCTCTTTAACAAAGAATACTCACTTAATTGTACGCGTCCTCTCATATTCTTCTGGATTGACCACACTGTGAAACTCCACTGCCTCCAAACGTATCCATTCCTCAGTCGCCACGGGTATAATGTCGTGTCTGCCCACCACTTCTTTACCCTGGCGCCACATATCATTTACGCCCAACTCAATTGTGGGCATGCCTGACGAAAGGAATTACCATCAAATTGGTACAGCATGAAAGTTAGTCAGTATGCTATACTCACCAGTTAGAAAGGCCAAGAAGAAGAGACGCACACGTGCGATCTGTTTCAAAATTTTACCCTCGAAATCTTGTTCAACCACAATCTCATCGACGGCCGTCACTTGCACTTCCTCCATTTTGTAGGTGAGCGCACGTTCACGTAATGCCGATAGCTTAAAGAGAGCCTCCTCAATGCACACCGAGAATTGTTTCATGTCTTCATAGTTCATTGAGCCGATCTTGAAAAGTTGCGACGATTGTGGCGCATGCTCCACAGGCAAGCCAAGTTTCTTCAAATCACTGCCAAACTCCTTCACACCCTCATAATCGCCCGCAATAGCGTATTGGGCGAATTTCGTCAGTTTATTGGTGATGCGCTCGGCCTTAGTCACTTGTCCTGGTCGCACACCGGGACGCTCTTTATAGAAGATATATTGCAGTTTAACGGTGAATATCTTTCCAAACTGGTCGTATTGTTGGGCGCCTATATCGGACACTGAGTATGAGGGTTGTAATGGTAACTCTTGGAATGGTTGTTTATCAGTTGGCGTATTGAGCAATTGCACGACGGGCACATCATTCTGCATAACCAAACGTACAAAGATCTTCTTCCAAAACCGTTGACCTGTAATCTTCTTTTTGTTCGGTTGTCGTAGTTGCATTTCCCAGCCGGGTCCCACATAATCGAGACGTGGAAAATCTTCAAGCGGCTGTGAGACGTCTTCATCGAAGAGCGGTGTTTGTGGTGTGTCTTGTGAGTCTGTGCGTTTGACTTTGTTTTCTTCGAGCTGTGCTGGCGCCGGAAAACCAGTGTCTTCGAAGGGGTTGACAACAGGTGATGTATCGCTTGAAACTTGGCCGATCACATTGCGCGCTGGTGGCGGTGGTGGTGCCAATTGTGGTGCAATTGTCTGTGCGTTATCACCTTTGGGTCGTATAACCACATTGAACTCCTTGTCAACGGACTCAACAGAGTCGGCGCGTACTGGTGCTTTCATTGCATAGAAGTCATCGTCCTCATTTTCGAAGCCATCGCTACCAACAAAAGCGTCGGGTACTGCAGCAGGCGAACCAAATGCGCTATCACCCCAAGCTGTGAAAAACAAAATTAATTTCTTAGGTTATGTAACCACAAGCCCCGTCTAAATAAAACTTACCATCGCCACCCGAAGGTGTTACCGCACCCGAACCACCACCAAAGCCATCGAGTATGCTTATGTTATCCTTTTTCACGGAATCAAACTTCGCCGAAAAGGCATCGAATTCATCCGGCCCGCTAGCGAAGATGTTGTTAGCAGTATACGTGGGTGCTGAGACTACCGCTGGTTCGGGTTCAGGATCTGCTGCGAATATATTCATGGGCACAGCTGCAGTAGTTATGGTATCCGATGCTGTCGTGAAGATGTTTGTCACTATTGCGGCGTCCATGTCGTCAGCAGCAAAAATGTTCGTCACCACAGTTGGTGGTGGAAAAGTCTCCTCATCCTCATCAGGGCTAGCGAAAGGATTTGCTGATGCTGCACCGCTCGCTACTCCACTTAGTGTTGCAAAGTCCAAACCCGTATCCATTTGCTCTAGCTCACTGTTCTGCTGTTCGGTAGTAGCCTCAAACGAGGATTCTGGTACAGCTTGCGTGGTTGCCGCAGACTCCGTGGGTGGACTATGATCCGAATCTGCAGTATATGCCGCGGGCTCTGCGGCCACTTGAGCTATCTCTTTTTCTTCTTCCTCCTCCTCTTCGGCCTCGGGACTTGCTTCGGTTTCAATCACCACTGGCGGTACTGGTTTTACGGGCGGTTCCGGTTCATCCTCATCGTCAGAACGTGGCAGATCTTCAACAGTCGTTATTTCAATGTCCGGAGTTGGCGCACGTGGCTTATTATCGTTGACAACCAATTCCTTCCTTTCGATACTATTTATTTGCGATATGTTAAGATCCGCTGCTTGCGGCTGACAAGTAATATCATGTGTGCTGTCATCGGGTCGTGTCAGCATTGAACTAAATATTGGATCCTCATCTGATTGCCTTTCTTCTTCCTCTTGCTCATCCACTGGCGTTTCAGGTGACTGCTCAAGTACTATATCGTCACTCAAGAGATCTGGTTTTGTTACAGGTTGTGCTGGTTTTTCAAATAAACTCAATATGTCTTCTTTTGATTTTGGTGGTGGTGGTTTAGGTGGCTTGGTTGTTCCAAACATATCGAAGAGGTCCTCTGAGTCAGTTGTTTCAGCAATAGGCTGAGCAATCGGTACTGTTGCTGGTGGTGTTGGCCGTGGCGGCGGTTGATTTTGATTTGCTGGCACGCCACTTGGTGGTGCTGGTCTCGGTGGCACTGGACGTGGTGGTGGTGGACGCGGCGGTTGCTGCTTAGCTGGCGATGGCATAGGTGTAGCGCCATGTAAGCTAGGAATGGCCGTGGGTACCCCGAAGGGATTGTCAACACCGCTATTTGTGCCACCGCCAGTTGAGTCCATGTCAAATCCCTGCGTATTGCCCGATGAACCACTGTCGGACACATCTAACAGATCAGCCAAACCGGAATCTGGTGTAGGGCTTGGTGAATGTAGATCACGCATTGACACCGGACTTGGCGAACGTGTAGCCGGTATGCGTCCTAGTAACTCTGAACTTGTTTCCTCCATCTGATTGGATACAGTATTTATAAGTTCTTGGGTTTGTGGTGGCACAGGCCTGGGTGGTGGACCTCGTTTCGTAGTCTCATCGTCTTCTTCGGCTGTAGACTTAATACTAAGCGAATCATCTTCTGCCTCTATAGTTGTACCAAAGAAACTCATTGCTGCATCAATATCCGTTGCCGGTGGGGCGATCTCCTCGGGTTCATCGCCAAAGGCAAACGGATTCGACTGGCTGGCGAAAGGATTATCCGTTTCCATTTCAACCTCGCCACCATCCACTTTTGAGAAGAATGGATTAGCTGCGGGCTCGGCATCTACGCCAGCCAAATCGTCGTCCATTAAGAATGGATTCGCCATTTTGTTTTATTTACTCTCTATTCAAATTATTGCTCAATTAATTCACTCTCCAAAAGTTTTATCTCTGTCGCACCGGGTGCAAGGTTCTCTGCGATTGAAGTATCAAAGGGATCAACTTCTTCGGGAAGCGTGACTTGTTTCACTGGAACTAAAGGTGTCAACACCTTGTCTCCCAGACCCAGTTCCTGTGCGTCGGTTTGTGTGTCAAGCACACCAGTTGTTATCTCTGGCTCTTTAGTAGGCAGAAGTTCACTCTCTAACTGTTTGAGCTCTGCTCTACCCGGCTGTAGATTAGACGCAATCGATGTATCGAACGGATCTTTGTACTCAGTGCTGTCGTCCGGTATATCTTTACTTTCCTGGGATGGCGTTAGTACTTTGACTTTAATATTTTCTTTCACCACCAACAGATCTTCTGGAGGCACTGGTGTGGGAGGTGCACGGGGATCGAAGTCTGGGTCGGATAGACTATGTTTCAATGAACTTTTTGTCAATAAGTCTTGCTCTAGATGCTTCAGTTCCACCTCAGTTGGCTTCGTTTCTGGCACGTAAGAGGTATCGAAGGGATCTTCGGTATCTTTTTCGGATATTTTATCAGCTCCTGCTTTTGGTGCGTAATAGGGAGTTAACGGCTTCTTGTTTCCCTGAGCGTCATTCGCTGCCCCGAGCAAGTCTTGTGAAGGTACTAAAAAGCCTACACTCTTGGACTGAACGTTCAAACTTAAGGAAGACTTGCGACGTGCAATTTCTGAGCGCGAAGCACTGTTATTGTTTGGATGTTGCACTGGTGGCGCAGCTGGCCTCCGAGGTGCTGCCGCTACAACACTAACTTTTGGTGGAGAAGGCTCCTCAGCACGTGGATCAAAGTCAGGATCACTGAGTGAATGTTTAAGATTACTTTCTGGGAGTAGCTCGCGTTCCAAAAACTTCAACTCAGTCGCCTTCGGCTGAACTATAGCACTGACCGCTGAGGTGTCGAATGGATCGAAATCAGCTGCGTCTTCTTCACTTTCTTGTGTAGGTATTATAGGCGCTGGGCCAACCTTAGACAAGTCGGTAGCACTTCCACCCAAAAGATCGCGTGTGGGTTGTGATAGTAAGTTTGCTGGTGGTGGTGGCGGTTTGGCAGGTGGTCCCGCTTTCTCCTCAGCTCGTGGATCAAAATCGTCGTCCTCCTCTAATACGGTAGTCTTTTTGATAACTTGGTCGGCGTAGGCTGTATTGAAGGGATCGTCGTCAGCGTTGTCCTCTTCGTCGTCGCTCACATAAATGGCACCAGGAATAATATGTGGCCCAGTAGAAGGGCGCACCGGTGGTGGTGGACGCGCAGGCTTAACTAGAAAGAAATTCAATTAAATAATAAACAAAACACAATATAACTATGTTAGTGTGCATACCTCTACCGTCCGCTCCTACAGTTGTTGCTTGTTCTTCGGGTACCTGCTCGAATTCAGCCCAATCAGCTTCAACTACTTCCGAAAGTACTTCTGGCGGAGGAAGTGGTATCTGTGTGATAACCTTGACTTCTTCTTTTTTGGTTAGCGACTCAACAGCTAATTCAGCAAATTCGTCGTCCTCGGCGGCTTTAAGTGCATCGAACTCGGACAAGTCCGGCAGACCAGCATCAGCGTCCTCTTCTTCCTCCTCTTCGGTTGGCTTTCTTGGTTGTATTAAATGCAAATGTAATGAGACACTCAAGTCAATAGGCACATCTGAGCCCGGATTGTCATCGACTAGCTCGTCAAGTAAATTCTTCTGCGGTTCAGGTGCAGCGAGCTCTACTTCTTGATCGGCAAGATCGATACTCTCACTCAACAACAAATTTTGTATACCTTTTCTTAGTTTCCGTTTTGGTTTGGCAAGCGCAAGTGCGTGCTCACGATCAACACGCCCCGAAAGGACTTCAACTGCAGCGCCGAGACTTACAAGCTTCTTATTACCCTTAGCTTTGTCTGCACCAACAATAACTTTTTCCGCATAGGCGGTATCAAACGGATCGGGTCCGTCGTCAAATTCTAATACCGGCGATTCGGGTACAACAGCTAGTTGTACATCACCACGCGTTATAGAGTCTATATAATCAGTTGCGAAGATATCACCGACTTCCTCGTCCTCTTCGCCCTCCGAGTCAGATAACTCAACAACCGCTTCGGCTAATTTGTCGCGTTGTGCTTCTTTTTCAGCAGCTTTGCGGCGTTCCTCCTCTAAACGCGCAGCCTCACGGCGTGCAGCCTCTTCCTCCTCGAGCTTCTTCTTCTCTGCTGCAGAGGGTAGACGCTGATAAAAAGATTCCTTCTTAATGCGATCTAACTCGTCTTGAGTTTTATGTAATATTGAATCTACACCAGATGTTAGAGCTTTGAATTTTGCCCACTCTTCGTCTTCGGAGTTTGTCTTGGCAGCAGTTGTTGGCGCTGCCGCGCCGTTATTACTTCCGGCTGCGTTACCCTCACCTGTTTCGGTTACTTCGGCTGGAGTGGAATTCGAAGTGGATGCAGTATGTGGTGCTACACCTTCAACGTCTGATGCTGCGTCCGATTCACCAGCGTCCGATTTAGCAGCGGCTGCCTCCTGTTTGGCTCTTAACTCACGCTTGTACTGTTCGAGCTCCTCTTCAGTGAAGAGTTCTTGATCCTTTTTAGACTTCTTCTTTTTCTTTTTTAAACCTTTTGGTAACTTAAGCATTCTCTATTTGCGGAGACATCGATAGCGGTCTATAAGTAAGATAGTTACAATATTTAGCTTCGATGATAGATGATTAATAGGTTTGCATGAGAATGAAGATTTAATATTTTAGTTTATGATATCTACGAACTTAAAATCTAATATTTACATATATACACTAGGGCAATAAATCTAGAAATGAAGGGAGCCGTTTATTTAGTGTGATTTAGAAGATCGGAATATCTGTTTAGATCACCCAAAGTTGAAGTTACAGGACTGGTTTTTGAAACTGTGACGACTTGCAAATGCAAACAAAAAATCTTCAAGTAACTGTTTAGGTGTACTTGGGCAAAAGGCAAAAAAAGTCTGTCGCCTGTCATGGCTTTTTATGTGCGGTGTTGTTCTACTGGTCTGAAGCTGATAGTGGAGCTCAGTTCTAGGAAATCATCTTTCACTTGGATTGGGAGTGAATAGGGGGTGGAAGGCACTTGTTACACCTCGGAGAGCGATAAGTTGTGGCTCTGAGGTATTAGCGCGGGATTAGCCTCTTCATTTCTGATGTAAAAAACCCCAAATCAGTATTGCATATGTAGGTATATAAAGCATTTCTCAGGAATATTTTATAAGCTGGTTGCGAATTACAATAGCATTCAAATGCAAAAGAAATGAGTGGTAGCAAAGAGCATCGAACTGGTCCTTTGTTGTTTAACAGCACGTCTACTCAACGATCCGAATTTAACAGTCCTCTGTCGAATAAAAACCGAATTAATACTGCCCAGACATAGTGAAAATGGCCCTAGGAATAAGGGCATCGCTAATACGGTCATTGGAACAGAGAAGTATTCCCTTAACAATTCATAACTCGGTTCCCAATATTAGCGATTTAAAAGGAGATCTGAAAAGAGGTGGTCTTGGATTAATCACTTTAGTTCACAGAGAGGTATATTTGGTCCCAGCTATTCCCTTATGGTCATGGTTGTGATACCTCAATTCTGTTAAGGATCTGTTTAGGAGTGGAAGGTACCAATTAGTATTTGCATAGGACATGCTCTAAACAAAGCGGATCATTTCAATTCATATAAAAAGATGATTCATCCTGAGCTAAGCGCATTTTTGCACCGATGTTTCACTTTATATGTTTTATCTATGTGTAGGGTCATGTGTATTTATGTATTTGGTATAAGCACTTGGGTTTATGCTAAGCAAATGAACATAATTCAGTGTAAATACGTTTATACAAACCCTGCAAAAAAACGTGTAAGTAACGATCCAACCAACCTTATGGGAATCAATTGAATCGATTAATGGTGCCATAAGCACAAAAAGCTCATAACTCATAATTGCTGTATGAATATTGGAGAACCGTTTTCCAACTACCCACCAGCTGTTTATGGATATGGCTTTATTTGCTTTGGTTATGGCGTTAGCATTATTGAGTGGCACCTTAATCAATGACATTGACTTCCAAAAAATAGGTGGGATCAGCTGTCAGTGTCAGCATTAAGAGGGCTTTTAGCCAACCAATTAATTTTTTATTTTCTACCATATCCATAACCGATAAATTTGTTCGCTGTTACTTTAGTTGTAAAATTTATTAGCAAATCTTCTGCATTTTTAAATTTAAATTAAATTTTTTTAGGTTAGGGCACCAATAATTATCGGTTATAATCGATGACAATAGCAAGTTTGCCTCCGACTTTAGCCGTAGGAAATATTTCAACCCCCTTAAGGAGCATGCTCTTTGTGGACTCGTCCATTATTTATCCTATACTAGTCATATTTTTTGCAAGGTACGAGTATGTACATATGTATGTAGGTGTGACTTATTTGTATGCATATATGTATGGATATGTAACACTGTTTTTATGACGTACATGAAGAACTAAGAAAAAGAAAGCTTAAGAATTATACGCTGACCTTGAACTATTATTGACCTTTGTCACTAACTTTACTGTTTTACAAATTCTAAAATCGTTTTAGGTTACTTAGTGAACATTACGTGGATTTTTAGTTATTACACAAAAACATCTAATACGAAAATTTTTTTAGTATTATTGAGACTATTTCTTTTATATGTATGTACATATGTATGTATGTTAACTGAAAGTATAAATTTATATTTAAGGAATTTATTTAGGATTTTAAGCATTCATTTAGCGGGTATTAAATTTGAATACAAAACATATTATATAACTCACCATTGCCGTTGACCTCAAACACACATGCCCATCTTACTCAATTCTCTGCCAAATTAGTAACAATAATTTTGACAAATCCTTTTGTTTTATAATTTCACCTTTTTCAAGTTTTATTTTTTGGAGAGCCGTTAGCCTACCAATACAACTTCACTGCAATGGTAAAAGCTCGGCAGTACACTCGCCAAACAGCCGAATTCAACATTGTACACCGTCAAAATAATTACACCACACAAGCACCACCGTATCCACCACTAGCATTGGCCACTGACAGCAGTCAACCCATTCAAAATGCAGGGGAGAATACAATTTATACAGAAAATAAGTATGTTTGTAAGTTGTATGTATGTATGTATGTAGTTAGATATGCGGAAGAGGTGTTGAAAAAGCAAGCAACGGGCAAAAAATGAAATTCGACTACGGTTGGGTATATGGAAATCTATATTCGGGACTCGCCGCTGCCCACGACTGAGGGGAAAATCGATTTTTACACTCACACCAATATACACACTACTGCTGCCGTATAGGGATGCGTAAGGAAATTTTTTCCTATATTTGGCAAAAGGTTTTCAGCTCAAGGTAATTTTAAAACAAGCAAGAATTATTGAAATAAGGTTTTTTTTGGCAAAAATCAATAAAATCAATGTTTAAAATAAAATGAAAATGTCGAAATTTGTATTACATACAACTTAAAATCGTGTGAGTAAGTGGGAGTGCAAAAAAAAAGTTCAAGGAAAAAATGTATGCCTTTACACAAAATTTTTGATTTCTTCAAATTTTTCTTATTTCTTTGGATTTTCTTTGGCTTTGAAGGATATTATTCAACTTACGTCTCTCTGTGTTTAGTGATAAAATTATTTGTTACCGATTAATTTGTGTGCGTTTAATTTTATTTTTTTATGGAATTAAAATTTTTTCAAGTTTGACACTTTTTCACACTTTGACTTTGTATCGCGTTAGGGGCGAAGGTTGTCGAAGTGCACGCAATATCGGAAAGACTTTGACTGAACGATATGAAAAATTGCAAGACTTTCGACGCACGAGTAAGCGCTTTTGACCAAATCGTCCTGTGGAGCTTAATTTCTTATAACGGAAAAAAGCTAAACAACAAGCTCGTGTAAATTATATCACGCAATATCTATGTGTTTGCTAAGTTTCTGAATACTTTTTTAAATAAATTTAAATAAAACCTTTTAAAACGATAGTTATACAAGCCCGTAAACTATATTCTTCTTTGGTATTTTCCTTATATTCTTATATTAAATTTTAAGCTTTTGGTATGTGGTGAGTTTAGAAAATTGAAATGAAATTTAGCTTTTCCTTCTTTTGGCATTTACCGTCGCAGAAATATTATGTAAATCTCAGTTCGCTGCATTGCGCAGAAGCGAAATTTCGTGGATGATTCTCTTTATAATATGAAATGTCATTTATGTAAGAAGTGTCAAATGGCAGTGTTGTTTTTCATAACACCTTTCCGATACTTCCCAACACACTGCCGTTATTTAGTGGTCAGGTCTTTAGAAGCTCTCACCTTATACATATAGTGACTAACTCAGCTAATAACTGATGGGTTCGTTACCGATAAACAGGACACCCAGATTTTCAGAGAACTAGGTCGGAAGCTTGTAGCTACACTTTTCATTGCAATTGGTTTTGTAATGGCGAGTCCTTAACGTTAATATCTGAGAAGATCTCAAGATACTAACTAGCAGGTATAATGTCGAAAACACAAACTAGTTATCTTTCCACGAACAAAGATATCCTTCTATAAGTCTGTTATTGAAGAAGACTCCGGCTTTTTGTTTTTAAAAAATTTATTAAACTCTTTATTAATTTAACAATTACAAATATTTACGTAACCTACAAAAAGAAACAAGGTTGTGATTGTTACAACAAAACAAAAAGTTTTGAGATCGCAGACTTTGTAGTATGTATATCGAAAGGGAGCTATCTCAAAAATCTATAAACTTGCTAGTTCCTTAATTCAGACAAGTTCTCAGCTGCACTATCGACAACGAGCGTTAAAGCATAGACATTTAGGTTAATATTTCTTATTATCTTAAAAATATTCAAGCCTTTGGGTTTATTCATAGCCAACCATTAACAAATTGAACTGTGTAGATATATATGTATGTATGTATATAAATGTATATAAAGTATATCTACATATATATTAAATATTTGTATTAAAATACTTTAAATAATCCCTGAGGCAAGCTACTGAAGAATAGCCGATTCCAAGCAGCATGAATCGATCAATATAGATACATATACATACATATATGTACATATGTATGTATTAAAAAAAATATTTTGGTAGTTAAGCTTAAAAAAGATGCTTTGACTAAAGGCACAAAAATACTTTGTTTCACTACTTTTCTAATTAAATAAATTTAAAATTTAATTTTTGGCTTAAAACTGCACTGATTCGCCATCCACCATTTCTGTATACTGAGGTAGCTTTGTGTTTTTTGCGTATATGTTACACTGTGTAACTTCTCGCAGATATCACAGAATGGTGAACGATAAGTGAGACGATAGTAACGATGCCACCAAAAGTAGCGCACATATTCCGCTGGGTGTGTAGCCACATAACGAAGATATGAGACCAAATGGGCTACACTCTCAAATTGTTCCGCATCTATCACGGAATGAGGTGGAACGAAGCGACTGTAATCGGCACCGCCGAATACAACTGGTATTATCTGACGTGTCATAGCGTTATAAAGTTTTTCGGTTACGTAATCCTTGCACAATGAATTTTCGAAGGCAAAATAAAATTTGTAACGTGTGTCCAAAAGTTCGTCACATCTCTTGGAGTTGCGTGGACAGCTGGAAGAAAAGGCAAAAATTTACAAAAAAAATTAGTACATTCTTTTATTGTAGATACATAATAATAGGGTATAATAGGCAATGTGAGTATGTCCGCAGACGATTGCTTAGCTAGGACACTTTTCAAAGATTGCTACATAAAGATTTTACAAATATCTACTTGAAGCACTCTGGAACTCTCTAAATTGTTAGACTATACCAGAGACATGAAAGAATATATCCCATCCACTCAGTCATAATCAAGCTCTCAACTCGAGTAAGCTCAGCTATTAAGGTTTACTAAGTTCCAGGAAACATATTATTTTGGGAAAAAATTCAATGAAGCCTTACAGGTTGCCGAGTTGTATCGCCCCAATGCATTAACAAAAATTTAATTTTTTATTTAGAAATGTTACTAATTGAACCAGAAGAAAAAATAACCGACAAATATAACAAATATCGTACGCTTCATTTCTAATCTGGTCCCTTATTTCAAACAAATATTTATTCATGCAGTGTAAACATACAGTGAGTGTCACTGAAAATGGCACAGCTGATTCTTTTGATATGTTACGAAAACTTCTTTCGCTTAAATTTTTAAGGCGTTTGTTAATTTCAGTCAAAAATATATGGAGATAGTTCTGTTATAGAGGTCTTTCGAAAGAGTATTTCCAAAAATTCTGGGAAAATTCAAGAAACGAGTTTTTAAATTTAAGAAAAGAGTTTCAAAATAGTTTCTAATAAATTATATTCAAAATAGAGATTAACAATTGGAAGTTAGTTGAAGAAATTTTTGTAATATATTGGAAGAACCAAATGTGCCATTTCGTGTGGCACGCACTGTAAACTACATGAACAGTTTGCCGCAACGAATTAAGGTACTCCAATAGATAACAAATATTAATGTATTTCTTATCAGTAGTTTGATAAATATGGAATATTGAATAGGCTTTTTAACACCTTTCGTGTTGGCACAGACGATTTTACATATGTTAGTAAATTTGGAAAGTATTGAACAACTTTGCCCATGCTAGATATCAATGCGAATTTAGTAATGAATAAAACAAAGGTTGCTAAATTTTTCAGTACTAAACTCATTAGCCGTCATCCGATAGTGGTGATCCTGAGATAGATAAAAACTTTTACATTCTAATGCAACAACATCGATTTCAACCACATACTTAGATCCAGATACTACTGGTTCAATTTGTGAGTCCGAAAGTTTTGCTTCTTTCTTATTTTTAGTATGGACACACTACCTTTTTTGGAGTATCAATTAAGATCATAATTTTCATTCCATAGTTCATTCACTATACCACAGTAAAATACCAGCTATGATCAGTTTACTCACCTAAAGTTGCCACATTTCCCATAGACATCAACATCAATGTGCTCTTGTAATGCCGCTACCAGTTTTTCCCGCTTTGAGAATGTGCCACAGTGCGATACGAACCATGCAGCCATCCTTGTTTTACCCATCCACAACCGCTCTATGCTTGTATCATTCCATTCCGTTGGTGCTTGACGCCATTTGGGGCGTATAGCAGGTGCTACTATTTCGCCAAACTCAATATCTTCAACAAACTGATAAGGCCACAATATATCCGAATCAAGACGATAACTCATTGTTAAATTGTAGAAGCCACCCTCATCGGAAAGTAAATGTTTCGTCTCGCCTGGTGATTCCATCAATGCAAATATATATTGCTGATGAGGTGAACGTTTACTAGGCACTGGTTGTACGAATGGGAAGGGTTCTGCGGCATGGAAGAGCACGGCATCGAACATAACAATGGCGGGTAAAAAATCACGATTGTTGGTCAATGCACAATGATACTCGGGACAATGGAGCACATCGCGAAAATAATCAATCCCCACGGTATCTGCCTTTAAATTCCAGCGGGGATCATCAAAAAACCTGGTCCAAAAGAGCATGGTACGCGTACGTCGTCCCAAATTCACTGATAACTCTTCAGTATCGATTTGCTTTTGATAATCGCGTAAAAGATTATATTGATTGAATTGCGGCGATACGCTGAATATATGTACGACAACCAGAAAGGTAGCAACAATTGCAAGACTTGTTAGTATAATTAATAATTTTTTACGTCTCATCATAACGTGGTTCGACATCACTGACCCGAGATTGACTGCATTCGTTTGTTCATTGGCACGTTTATCAGGTAATAGAAGCGCGTCGATGGAAGCCTTATCGGTATGTCGCATGGCTATGCGAGCAAATGTGTGAACTGTCGTACAAACAACCAACACTTTTCTTCGAAGAGTAGAACATTTGTGCCAGCCGCCCCTAGCAGTTTGATTGATTACAAAGGTAAACAAATGCCGTTTACGCTAAAAATTGAAGAAGAAAAATGTAGTCAAAATTATTCAATTATCAGCAACAATTGTAACTAACAACTAACAACTAACATGCAAACAAGAAAACAACAAAACAACAAAACTTATGTATGTGCCTCTGTATTTACCTACATACATACCCTGCAGAAAATTCGGCTAGCTCACAACTAAGCGAGAGCTTAAGCGTTTGGCTACAGTACTAGTTCTAGCTCAATACCCAAGCAAACCTTTAAAATATTGAATTGCTTGTCAGCCCGTGCTCTGGCGGCTGGCTTTTGTAACCATTACGGAACGAGCTACGGAGTGTATAAATGTAAGACTGTCTTTCTAGAATACTGGTTCGCACTTTTTATCAAATAGTTCTTTTTCATCAACCATGAGGTAATTTCCAGTACCATCCAAAGACGCAAGCGACTAGTCTCTGTAGGAGTCATTTCGAATAATGGGAATTAATTAGTTATTCGGAGCACAACTGATAATATTTTTAGTTTATTTGAATATTCAAATGTGGGTTTATTTATGATTTTGAAAACACTTTAAAGTATTTAACCTCAGTTTTTTATACCCAGCTGTGCTAGTGCTCAAGTTAACTAAGTTTTAAAAAAAATATTCTAGCACAAAAATCTTTTTTTATCAAAAAGTGGTACCTTTTTTTTGTACTTGATCTTTTAAAGTACTTATTTAGCATGTGCCCTGTGTCCCATGTATCCAAGCTCTTTTGTTATCGGTAAATTATTAAATTAACAAAAAGAGACGAATCAGTTTATTAGTTCTGGGTAAGCTTTCGAGTTCTACTTTTAGGAATTTTATCAAAAAAAAAAAGGTCTTCATTACAGGAAGCTTCAGCCACATTCTGACCAATGCTGGAAAGACCCAAACCTTGATAGAAACAGTAGCAAAACAACAACAAAAACTTAAACTTTAATTTATTAGCCTATGAAAAAAGTAAAGTACATTTTCGATTTTCAAAAATAGGTGCCACTCTAATGTGCATATGTATTGCTTTATTAATTCCGTCGCAAGGCAGACGAACAATTCCTATAAATATTCATTGAAAGTAATTGAGTACTGCTTTCCTATTTGAATTAATAGAATTTTTTTAATCTATGCAATAACTTGAAAAAAAAATCTAACAATTAAGCAATTTTATTTAATTTAAAATCATGAATGAGTCAGCCATCCGAAACATTTTTATTTAACAATATGTATGTAGGTATGTTAACATATTGAAGTAGTTTTCATTAACCCCTAGAAAGCAAACGGAGCGTTAGTGCTCTAAATCAAAACCTTATATTTCAAATAATTTTTTCAAAGTGTCATGAATATATTCATTTATGCAAAAAAAATTTCAGCTGAAGCCCAATTTTCGGACAAACTGTTTTGACAAGAATAAATAAGATCAAAGTAGTGAGTCAAACGTTCTGAAGAGACTATTCATATAATTTTTAGTGCTCTATTAGGTAATGAATCCAATGACAACGACTTTTTCAAAATTCCGACTACTCAAAAAACCTAATATCAAGTTTCATGAAATTTCCAGGACAGAATAGATTCCACTAAACACAGTTATCGGAAAATAGTTTAATAACTGCGAATATCATGAATTTAGTTTAAATATATTCTAAGGAATCACACCTTTTTTAAACCTCTTGAAATTTGTAGCTAAGTAATATATTATTTTGTTCACAAACTTGTGTTCGTTTTTTTTTTTTTACTTTGAAGTCAAAGTCGAACAAGCTACAATACCGAAACACTCCTTTAAGCTGTGTCATCTTTTATTTATTTAATGAGTAAATACTTTTGGTCTAATTGCTTTCTGAGGGTGTGGCAATATTGCAGCGGGAGTGTTTTGAAAATGTAAGTACATACATATGTATGTAGAGTAATTCTTAAAATTTCATTTCATTCGTTTCACTGATGATATTTTTTGCATTTAGTTTGTAGTTGAACGGTCAGTCTGTTTTAAATGTTTTGGAAATTTTGGAGATTTATGAGCTCCAGCCAGGTTCACTTAAACAATTGGGTCATGTTATGTGTTGTTGCATGTTGCTGAAACCAACTTTCCTTTTATCGTGTTTATTTTCTGCAAAGAAGTGATTAAAATTCCTTAGTTTCGCGCTTGTTAAATTTTATCGAAAGATTATTTTTATGTCAATCGACGATAAATTGTGGCCGTTTTCGAAATAGTAGACACCCACCTACCTACCTGCCTACCCACTATAACTTTAAACTGTATGTATGCACACTATCATTTTTTGTTTTTGTAATTTTCTTTTTAAAATAGTGATATCAGCTGATCTTTACAAAATATGCTTTTTATACATTTTTGTTTGAAATATACATAATTAACTTTGATTTTATAAAAATTGCATATGCACATATGCACGTATGTATGTAGGTACATATGTATGTACATATGTATGTATGTATATATGCATGTACACAATTTTGTTTTTAAATGCAAAGTGCAAAGCAGGAAGCCGGTGGAATCCATTCTTTTCGACTGTTTCTCTACCAGCCCAGTTATAAATATTTTCGCGGAATTTCGTTCTCTCGGATTTTTTTATTCCCTAGGAAAAATTCCTCCAATTCTTTTCTCCTAGGGAGCAAAAAAATGGGGAACGGGAGTTTCGAATTTTCGAAAACAGCTGTTCTCATTAAATAAAGTAAAAAAAATATTAAACAATGTATAGTACATATTGCTTTTCACCTGATGGGGGAGGAAGTTAATGATGAAATAGAAGTGCAGGAGCATGAACAGCGGAGTATCAGAAGAAGGTTGCGCGATAGTACGAATCCGCTTGAACTACCACAGTCGTTGTAAGTTGTTTCACTCAGTTTTCTTTCTATGTTCAGTCTACTTTGTGACGTTTGCAGATTTCAAAAGTATTATAGGGTAAATAAGCCCGCATTTCGATACTTATTGGACGTTCTTCCGTTCCACAATACATTTTGTTGGTGTTGCTGCCGAATTCAGCTCTTCCTCAGTTTTCCGCCAAAATCTATTTAACACCTCTTTACTTCCCTTATGAAATCCTTGAGCAGTTTCTGGATGGCTTTGCATCAACACAAATAATTTTCCATTTGAAAAACATTTACTTACATTTTTCTGTAGCTCTCCTTTTCGTGTTGATCATGAAAAAATTCTGTATAAATGGCACTAAAATCTCCCGTTCACTCACATTCGTAATAGCTATTTTTCTCTCATTACCGGTTTTCCCATTTTCGAACATTATTCAGAATAGGAGGAAAGGGAGAAGTGAAAAAATTCCCGAGGAATTTGTATTCAGAATTGGGCTGTACACACTTCAAAAATTTAAGCTTACCTAGATTTGGCCTACAGGTGTTCATATACATATGTACATCCGTACATACATACATACATATGTACAAGTAATTACATAGTTTGGTTGGTATACCAAAAACATTCGCCATTTCTATGATGTCACTTTTGCAATTCACGAATAGATACACTTAAGCTTTTTTTATAAATTCACTCTATTTTTAAACTTTCAAGACAACAATAAATGCACTGTTTTAGCGGGCAACATACAAACGCTGTCACACACGCCGGCACTCTTAATAAATTCTAAACAAACGAGATATTCAAAATGATCACACAGTTCCGACACCATCAATATTCAAGTGCTAATAATTATTGAATGTAATAGATTGTTATATATTTAAATGACAGCAAATACCAAAATTGAGCACTCCAGCACCTCCAAACACCCGCAGAAACCAAAGACGACTGCTCTAAAAGATGGACAAAGTAAATACTCGGTACAACAAAGCGTCTAATGCGGCGACGTGAAGGTATCATATGTATGTATGTACGTCGTATGAAGGCCTTAGAGCAAAAATGAAGTAAGTTTCCAGTTGGTGTTTTGGCGGCATCGTAAAATCTTTCTTGAACTCACGTTAATATTAGTAATTTTTAAAAAAATATCATACATTTATAAAATTCCATGCATTTTTTTTAAATTCGTGAAACACTCACACTAAATTCATAAGATTTACGTTATCGAAAATGGTTTAGAAATGCCTTCAAAACACTAACCAAAAAGATAGTTCGTTTTTGCTCTGAGGTCGCCATATGGCTATAACAAAGTATGCATTGGATAGTTGATGTGAATTGTAGAAAGAATGACCATAAAAAGATGATAAACAAATTGTATAAGGCTACCTTTATATAAATAGGACCCTAAAAACTATGTACGAGTTTTTCAAAATTCGTTTTTTTTTACAGTGTTACAGGGGATTTCGGAAAACGGCTTCTAACAGCCCAACCTAATATAAACACACTTCGGCAATTTGATATGAAAAATGTCTCATGCACATATGTATGTACATATGTACAACTGGTTTGAGAGGAATCTAAATTGACCGCACAACTAATTGAGTCAACGCTTTACAGATTATGAAGTGCTAAAATTTGTCCCGACTTCAATGATACAGGGTCGATTTCTTAATTGAATTTTTTGTGTACTTCAAAGTTTCTTTTTTTTTTTCATTTCGATCTACGCTCAACCCATCAGTTTTTTCTAGCTTAACAGTGAGAAATCCCCTAATTTCGGGCAAACAAAAAGAGCGAATCTATATAAAGGTAGTAGTAATAATGAAAATATACTAAATTAAATAAAAGCCGCATGCGAGAATCTGTGTACTTTACGTCATCGTCATAATGAAGTTCGTGCTTGAATCATTATCGTGTTCACTAGCATTCGTAAGAATTACTAATTGCGTGTGGCACTATGTACACACATATATGTATATGTACATACATAGGTAGTGAAAAAAGTGCGATTAGTCTAGGACCAGACCAGGCTGAGTACGTGCAACTAATACCAGTGGTGCTCCTCTATATGGGCTCATCTGTTCGCAACTGTTTTAGTAGTCCTATGGCTGCACTAATTGCTCCCATTTGTAACGGTATACCCCCATAAGTATGCTACACAAACTAGGGACTAGTCGCGCTTTACTATCTCTACACACTCGTCACACGATTTATTGCTGGGCACGGTTGATTGAACCCCTCACCCCTCACCTTACAGTTACTATCGATATGCGTTAGATATGTATGTGTGTATCCATGTGCAGTAGACAGTTCAAAAAAGAGAATTCTTTATTTCTCCCGGTTCCAAATGGCGAAATATGCGATGGGAGCAAAATAATTGTTATTAGTAGTTACATACCTAAGCTCATTTTAGCGCAGATGAGATTCCTCTTACTTGATGCTTTCAACTAAACAATATGGAAATACTACTGCAGACGGTTCTATATAATTATTCGGTTTTACCCCAGCAAAGTATGTTATTTCGATCTCGGAAATGGCTCCGTACTAGTGTTAAAGGCAACCTGGAGGATTTAGTCGGTGCCAAAAAACGTTGGAGGTGGCATTAACTTTAAATCGTTTGGGCTTCAGTTAGAAGAGTTTTGATTACTATACTATTACAGCAACAACCATATAAATCTTGATAGATATACAACATTAAATATTTATTCAATACATTTTTAATTAAACACGATAAATCTACAATCACTTAAGTTCATCAAAATATGCGCCAGTCATTAAATCTTCCTCTTTTATATTAAATGTTTTCATCAAATCGTTGGCTATATCTGTCCCTTCATCCGTGGTCTGATCTGCTTTTAGACATACTTCAAATTCCATAAAGTTGCCCAAATCTTTCACTTTATCCATATGAATACGAGTCTGCCCATATAGAAATAAATGTCGTTGCTTCTCTAATATGCCTTTTATTCCATTACTTTTTGCCAAAATCTTCTCTAGCATCGCCGGATCATCCACATTCGTCTTATTAAACTTTGACAGTTTTGGTCCAATTTGACTAGGACGTTCGTAGTAAACCAGTTGTGACGGTGTTGGTGGATGCAAGTAGCGTAATTTAAAACGCGCATCGTTGTTGCTACTTAGAACATTGAAAAATACATCCTTCTGGTCTATTATCTCGCCGTTGGATTTGGTGAGCTCCCGCGCTATTTGCAAGCGCCGTTGAAATTCTTCATCACTGCCAACTCGTGCCTTTATCTCAATGTTTCTTTCGTCTTGAATGGACATTTTACAACTTATAGAAATATACAAATTATGAAAAACGCAAACGAACTTAACTGTTGTAGATGAAATTCGCAAATAAATAGCAATGGCGATGAGCGGTGATATTTTGTTATTGGATTACAGCATGCCGGATGCCGGTCGGTGCCATTGTTATCACGCTGTTATTCGTATTGAAAATGTAATAAATATGTTGAAATAAACGTCGAACCATTCGAATAATGGATGCGCTTTAGCTGATCGCAGCATTGATTATATTACTTGAAAAATTTATCAAAACAACTTTCTTTGCCAGTGCTGCCAGCTGCAAAAATCTGGATTGTCCGTAATTTCGATGTGGCTCATATAACCGTAGCACGAGACGAGATTGTTAAAACACGTACCCAAATGGAGGTATCAAAAAATACGAATTTTTCCAGTGAAAGGTTATTTGCAAAAAACTAGCTCCCAGTTTTTAGGTGTAAGATCCGTATTAGCACTCGGCCCCGGTCGGAAACAATTACCTAAGATGCTATGATATTGGTTAGCTCTATACATTTTGATCGAAAAGCCGGCGAAAATTGTAGGTTTCCAATTACCCTTCTATGAGAACCACTTACCACTTTGTGTGGGCATGGTATACTCTCGTAAACTCCGCCCTGTCAACAAGTTCTTTGGATTGTCAAGTCTGAAATTATCAGCAAAAGGTGCAGTAACAAGTAGGAGCAGTTCGACGTACATTTGTTTTTGTAAATCAAAGTTTTGATGCCACAATAGGGTAATACTTTCCACCCAACGTCAAGTGTTAATACACGTAAAAAAATCTAGGTAGAGGTATCAATAGACGCGTCTTCACCTCCGTAACAATAATCTGGAGGGGGAAATCCGATATTTTTAGAATTTTTCGAGATATTTGCAGTTAAAGTTCACAATTTTTCTGAAAATTGCAAACTTTAAGTGCAAATATCTCTTCACCAAAACAAAAATTCAAAAATCTGACTACGGATTATAGTTACTGAGGTCAAAACGCGTCTTTTGATACCTCTCCCGGGATTCTTGGTCGTGTTTTATGTTTTAGCAGTTGTCTCCTAAAGGAAACAAATACCGAAAAAAATGCTTCGATTAGTGGTAACCAGAATGAAAACGGCAAACGACAAGCGGCATCTGTCAAATTATTTTTACACGTGTTCTTATGGGGAGGAATTTTTTGAACACGACGCGACAAAGCGGCAATCAATCACAGATGCCGCTGTCGCCAGATTAAATCTAATTCTATTTTGACAAGCGGCAGATGGTGGCGTTTGGTTTTTTTGACAATAAAAACGCAAGGAAGAGTAAATAACTTGTTAAATAAGTTCCAATTATTGCAGAATTTGTCTCTTTCACACTTTTTACAACATTTTTTGCTACTTTTCAAGATGATTCGCACCTGTCGCCCCTGCTCGCATTATAATCATGTCGCCAATGCTTGACGGAAAATATCGTCAAGCTTCAGTTTTTCGTCGTTGTCGTTCGCCGCCGTCGTGTTCATTGTGGTAAAATGGTGGATTTTTTTTTTAAAGAACTGGTAGCACGAAAAGTACGGAACACGTTCGAGTGGAGATTTTTTCACGTGTGTACCAATAACAAAATCCTGCAGCCATGACCGAAGGAAAAAAGAAAATTGAATATTTGGTGGCTGACACCACAGCTTTTATCAACACGGTACAACTAAATGTAAGTATAAATTTGCTATAACCAGCGCCATCTAAATACCAAGTACCAAGTATCTTCATTAAGGACTATGCAAGTAATGTGCTCACTGTTCCCGATGTTATCAAAGAGGTGCGCAATAAACGTCAAATTCGTCGACTCTGCGTGTTACCATTCGACTTGCAAGTGCGTGAGCCCCGAACGGAAAGTGTTAAACATTGTGTGGAATTTGCAAAAAAGACTGGAGATTACGCTAGTCTATCGGGCATTGATATCAAAGTTATTTCGTTGGCATTTGAACTGGAGTCTGACACCGTTGGCATTCAACATTTACGTACAGAACCTGTCGTATCGAAAGTGATTGCATCTAAAGATAAACCTGAAGAATTCCAAGATGCCACCAAGTTAGCTGGTTGGTATAATCCTACAAGTGAAACCGATGATGAAGAAAATAGTGTAGATGAGGAGGAGTCAAATAACAACCAAGCAGAAGTTGAGGATGATAGTAGAGTTGATCCTGTAAAAGACGCGATCGAGCAACAAATTGCGTGTCCAAATGGAAGTTTTAGTTTTGAGGATGATATGACGCAAGAGGAGTTGCAAAAACTAATCGAAAATTTGAAATGTGATGCAGTTGATGATGTTGATTGCAATATACTTGTCCCGAAAAGTGAAGAAATCGGTGATCAGGAAGAGATTAACTCTACAGGCGAGCTTGAAGGTGAACTCGTAAATGCAGAGTTGGATAACGATTCAAAAGCAGATGCTGCTGATGACATTGATGGTAGTTGGATTACACCTGCCAACATAAAGAAGGTGAAGAAATCGCTTGAAGGCAAAGTGGAATCAGATGCTGTGCCAATTGTTGCATGCATGTCAACAGATTATGCGCTCCAAAATGTATTGAAACAAATGAATTTGCAAATATGTGCACTAGATGGACGCGTTATAAAACATTTGCGCACATATATTTTGCGTTGTTATGCATGTTTTAAAACCACAAGTATAATGACCAAAGTATTTTGCCCGAATTGTGGTAATAAAACTCTCAAGAGGGTGGCTGTTAGTTTAGATGAAAACGGCAAGCAAGTGGTAAGTAGCAATTATTCACAATTAGACATGATGAAATAGATTATTACAATCATGCTATTTCAGATACATATAAATACGCGTCGGCCACTAACGTCCAAGTATAAAAATCAGAGCTTGCCAAGATTCCAGGGTGGAAAACATTCACGTAATCCTATTCTTTTTGAAGATCAACCTATCCCTCGACAAATGCCTTCACGTGTGGCAAAAACTAAAACAAATGCTTTGGATGAAGATTATATTGCTGGATTTTCTCCCTTCGTTATGCGTGATATAGATTCCAAATCTGCTATGCTGCGTTCTAAGGGCAACCTAAAGGAATGGGCTCGGAATAACACTTTTGAAGAGGATCGCCGAAGAAAACATTATAATAGAGTGTACAAATAAAAGCAATGGAAACAAATAGATTTTGTATTAGAACACTGCATTTTTTGTTTTAATCAATTGGGGATTTAAATACTTTTTAATTTGATTCACGAATAAGTGAAGGAACTCTGTTTCTGTTTGTTTACAAACAAGGTGTACACCCTCTGTTGTTTAGCCAAACCGTCTCACGATCTGGCAACACTACTCTTGTGTAGTTTTGACATTTCATATCGATTTGTTAATTTGCACTCGTCACATATACAAATATTTTTGTATAAAAATAAAATAAATTCATAACAATAATGGTTAGTTTATCTATTTATACTGCAAATTTTTATTTCTACCATATCCTGTTAATCAATATTTTCCAACAGGCAAAACCAAATAGTACAAATAATAGTGGTAGTGCTGGCGTACTGGAGGACCGTCGCATTTGGGTTGGCAATTTAGATACACGACTATCCGAGTAAGTTTATTTGCATAAAAATATCTTAAATTCTTACGAGGAATGTGAAACTAATCTGTTAACTTTATTTTCATGCGTTGCTATTATTGGTATCAACTGTTGAAAATTTTGCAAAAATGCGGTCCTGTCGAGAAGTTTGACATGCTCTTTCACAAGAGCGGCCCATTGGTTGGGCAATCGCGCGGATATGCTTTTGCGACATTCGGAACTGTGAGTAGCAATCTGTAGCACTGTATATGATATTTAAAATATGTTTTCCTAAAGGCGGATGCCGCATTAAAAGCGTTGGAAAAATTAAATGGTACATTTGTGGCAAATCGTCCCTTGGTAATACGTCTAGCGAAAAGTGTTAATTATGTAAGTAAGCCTGTTTTATAAATATATCATGCTTTCGTGTACATATTGAATTATACACATTATTTATTATTAACATTTTGAATTATAGGATGAATTCAACAAACAGAAACCACGAATAGAAATACCAGCACTTGGTGCCGGCTCATGCGATGGTAAAATGAACAAAGATGAAGCCATACGGGCAATAGAGGCCAAACTACGTGCACTGGAGCGTAATGGAGATGAAGACTTGGAGTTGAATCTTTTGACACCAGCTAGCGCTCAAGCATCTTTCATACAGCGATATCAATTTAATAAAGATCGTGATGCAAGCAGTAGCACTTCAAGTGGTCGTACTTATACAAAATCATATAATTCTGGCCCATATAATCGGCACCAACGTCCGAAACGAAAATAGTAAATGTTAAATTATAGTTTCAAATTATTTTTAGTTTTAATCCACATGTTATGTGGCAATAACGCTTGGTATACCATCAGTTTCATTAAGTATTTATTTACACATTTTTTCATTTCCACGTAATATATGTGTGCACATGCATACCTATAGGTACTTATCAATTGCTGTGTTCAGAGATTTAAGCCAAATAAAGTCGATTTATTTCTAAACATTGTAACAAATTGCAGTTTTATTGCCTTAAGTGATAACGAAAGCATGTGTGTTTAATACATTAAATCTTACTTCGGTGTAAAAATATGTTTGCCACGCAGATGGTCTGGTAATTTGACAATGCTAGGACATGGCACTTGACCGGGTATTTCACAAAGACAATGTCGATCGCAGCCGTAACCGAAATTCGCAGGATTGTCTTTACTTTCAGCCAAATGCGCCTCAGCATCCAATTGTTTTCTGGAAATTGATAAATAAATACATGGTTGTAAATCACCTAAATTTAATCAATCAACTAAATAGATAATGACCTTAAACAAATTGCAATAACTGACAACATTACATAAACATTTTTGGCATGGTTGTACATATATTATTCTTCCTACCCTTTGAATTATGTATGTCATTTGCATTGATTTTATTTTACTTACTTTGTTTTACCAACTACTTTACATAGATGCTCCATTATCTCGTCACTATTTCGGCTGTCGATATCTATTAGCATATCACGTCCATCCTCGAAGTAGCAACGAACAAAGGGCGAAGGTGTCATGTTTTTAAAAGTTATAACTTGCACATTTGGATTTTTATATTGCACCTGGCACAAATTCCAAAACACAAAATCTCTGTGGAAATAAAAGAGGATAATTAATAAAATTAAGCTTCATATTTAGTTGAGTAACCTGGCTCCATTATGGTGATCACCGTGAACATTGTAATTCACGCTGAATATCTTAACTTTGTCCTTTAAGACCAGACGGCCTTCATTTAAATATTTTAGTGTACGCCTAATAGGCGCTGCACCTTTCATAAAAGGCATATTTTTGTAAGTTTTATTCGCCTTTACCAGAGGAAGAAATATAATTTATTTTGTATATTAAAATACGCTTGCATGCCGACAGAACTTTGACAGCAGACCACAGCTGATTTCGAATTCGAAGTTGATTGATTTTAATGTAAAAAATACACCATACAGTGTGCTTTGTTCACCAAATTATATCATACAGAATTGGGAGAGCAAAAATAATGAATATCCGACGGCATTCGTTTCTAAAATAAACAAACTGACCCCTTACATAGTTTTGTAACAAATATGAAAATGAAATATTTATTCTGACAGTTTTGATAATATCCGATTATTTGGAAGAAGAAAAAAACAGTTCCAAAACCCTGCATTAAAAGTATCGAGCTGAAAGTAGCTTTTGTTGAAAATCAAGGGCTCGTAGTCGTAGTAAAATTAAAATTGGGTTCTGTCTCCTCAAACATGATTCTAAAATAAAAATCATTAATGTATCTGTGGTTGCGGTCGTGACATTACTTACTCCAAGGCCTATACCATACCAAAGTACACTATAATTTGTGATTGAAGTTGCTGAAATAGGGTGACATTGGACAACATATGAAATATCTTTCTACAAACAACTATATTTTTTTTTCATTACAGACCCTGTTCCCTTTCACTTTAGCTAAAATCATTGTTTTATATACAAGATTTTAAGTAAAACTCGTGCTAATGACTACGATTAGTTGTTCAGTTATGTTTTGACGTCAAATCTCCCGTATTCGTAAAAACCTACGACCAGAAAAGTTTCACCACACTCAACACACAAATTTTGCTGACAGACACACTGTGTACCGTGTTTCACCATTACAGGAAGTACTATTGCACTACTTTATCGACAGCGGGCAAGCGTTTCAACATCCGTTTAGCTAACTAGTTTCTGCTGATATTTCGAATTTATGTAGTTGTGTACAAATTTCCCAGCTAACCAAAAGTGCAAAAAAGACTCCTTTCGGAGCCATAAAACGCACATTTCTCAGAGCTTTACCTTCCGAAATGAGCTCCTTTCGGAGCCCAAATGGAGCGATAAATCGTTCTACGCGTTCTACCCCAAACGGAGTCATAAAAAAGAGTCCGAAATGAGTCCGATTCCGATGAATTTGGAGCGTTTTATGACTCTTTTTAAATGAACTTCGGAGCCTTTTTGGACTCTTTTCGGAGCCTTTTATTCGTCCATTCGGAGGGTTTTTGGAGCCTTTTTGGACTCTTTTCGGGGCCTTTTATTGATGATTTTCTGAAGCTCATTGGGGTAATGTTTTACTCCTTTTGGGTCATTTTGGAGGTTCCTATCGATATTTTTATGAAGCTTTATAAATAATGAAGAGGAAAGATGGCTTTTAAAGTTTATTGACACAAATCTGAAAATATAAAAATTGCTATGTTAAAATGTTTGGTCAGTCGCCTACGCTTATTGTCATGAAATATGTGATCTTTACCTTCTGTTAGGTAAAGTAAAAAAAACCTCAGAATATGCTCGCAAACATTCACATATTTGAACGTTGCCGCTCATCTGCTCTCCAACGTTTATTTTCTCACAATTCTCTGTGCGCTTACAACAAAAAGGGTCCGAAAACGCTCAAAATTGCTCATTTAATTGAGCCTTGCAGTTCATTCGCTCTACAATATTAATTTCTTCTCTCAACGCTCCGTAAATCTTCATAAAAAAGTGGTTCTTCTCTTTTTGGATGCTTTTTTCGGAGCGCTCCGACTTTGGTAAGCTATGTTATGACAATGAACTTTAACATCAAAAGTTTCTTTTAAAATTGGGGTAAAAAGTGATCCACCTCACATTTATTTAGACGGTAATGCAGTTTAATAAAATTGTATGGTTGAGCCCCAACGACTGATATCAAAACAATTTTCAACAAAAAACTATACTAAACTTTCGATACAATATTGCCGTTTGACGTTGTTGTAAGATTTTTTATGGTCACTCTAATGTACACCCTTATTTATATACATACATATGCACCAATGTACATATGTCTATTTACGCATTTAAGTTATATAAAATAATTTACTTTGCATATCACAGCCACGATGCTTGGCTTTCGAGAATTTGTGGCCACATGAGAAATTCAAATGATTCGGCGCCGACGAAGTTGATAAACCGGGACAACAACGAAAAGCTGTGAAAGAAGAAATGCATACGGACTATACCTAGCAGACATGGTATAAAATGCAAACAGCCAATATGGTCTGCTTGCTTGAATTTGTGGAAAATCCAATTCAATGTGGTAAGTTGGTAAAAAAGGTTTAAGTAATTTACAAGTTTTTTTGTAAAATTGGATTTCAGACGTATAATATTTTCTCGATGGTTTAGCAACCTATGTATCTTATAATGAGCTATTTGAAATACTCTAGTATAAGAGCTGAGATTTCCAAAGCATATTAATTTGCGTCCTAAAAATGAAATGATCATAATCCGTTAACCACTACAAGCGCTTTTGAAGTACTTTGATAAGTACATATTACGCTCCACAAAAGTTTCATATTTTTTTCTTCGGAAGGCTGCATTTTAAAAAAATTATTTTGTCACAAAAATTTTAAGAAATAGATCACTTTAAAAAGAAATTGCGGGATTTTCGACATCTAAAAATACCGGTATCCCGGGACCTCGGGAATCACATCGTATTTCCACAACAAGAATATGCAAAATAAACATACAAATCTACATACAGTAAATACATACTATATCATACATGTGCATGAGTACTTATCCATGTTTAGTTGGATTTGGTTTTGTCTCCAATGGAAACTGTGTGTTGTGTGCCGGAAATGACAACAATAACAACCGGTAACTGTACAGGAAAAACATAAAATAAAGCTGTTAACAGGGAAAAATGACACAACGCAAACGTCATTTGCGGCACAAGCTTTTCTAGTTTAACACATGCACCTGACTGGCGTGGAGCTGACAAGCCAATAAAAAAATGTGAGTAGTTTTAAATGAGAACGAGCACAGCAGCAGGTATTTTGAGCGTTATTTTTACAGAGTGGCTAAATATAAACTAAGGGGTAGTCTAACTTAAATACATAGTTATATTCCATATAAGAAATACTACGAAAAGGTGATGAGTCAATTATAATGTTTATTGTTAGTATGTATGTGCTACATTTTTTAATGTGTGCACGTACCCTCAGCAAACACATATAATTTCCTCCTCTACTTTCACTATTATGAAATAAATATATCTTTTTGTTGATTATCTGGAAGTACATATTTGCTTAACAGTGCTGTTGGCCTACCACACCAAAAGCCCAAGGTTCTAGTCCCAAGACAAGTAAATCGTGCCATATATTTTTTTAAGTTTCCATGACTGCTAACGAGCTCAAGGCCAAGAATAATAGTTTTTATGAAAATTTAATTAACAGCTCAGATTTAAAGTAGTTCGTTTTTGAAACCGTTATATTATAAAAGTTTCTAATACAATTTTTTAACTGACCTGTCAAGCGCCAACTCAGTCAAATTTGACAGAGAACACACCATATTTGTTCTGACGCAAAATGGGTGTGGTCTACACCTTAAATCATAAATGCTAACATTTTTACACCGCCAAATATCTTGCAATTCATACATACATATGTACATATCTACTATTTTTTATTTTAATATTTTCAGTCGCATTTTTAGTACACGTGTAAGTGAAACGTATTTGTTGATTGTCGCTAAGCATATTCTGTGGTAGATCCCATCTTGTACCACCTTATACATACTTACAAATCTATAAAAAAGAGTGATTTGAATGCAACGCAAAGCTAAAGCATAACACTCGAGAGAATTGCTTGCAAAGCGATTTTCTTATCCTTTTTACTAAGCAAAATACTGTCATGAAATTAAATTAAACCACATTAATGGAAGGATAATGAAATATGTATGCAGAGGGCTCTATATGATAATTATTTCATTTGATATGATTGGATAATGGAAGTCCAATATTTTTATTTCACGCTATGCAACAAAAGTTCAAACTCCAAACTTTTTATTAAAAATCGGCTAGAAATAAAAAGCTGCAAAAAAAAATCATCCTAATTAGCCGCCATTGCTAGTCCAAACGATTGTGCCGCTTGAAACCCCGTCTAGTGAAACGACAAGACGATAATGGAATAATAAATTTGGATGTGATTGGAGGCCATATATGTACATATGTAAAGTAGTTGATCTCTGCAATTGACTAACTCATTCAAATTTGAAACTGATCCAATTAAAATTTTCCTGAGATTAAAGTCATGTTTTGATTTTCGAGGTAAATCGATTTTCAGTTTTTTCTATCAAATAATTAATACATTAATTATAAGTCAAAAAAAAAAAAAAATGCAAACAAAGCAATCATTTTCCACTTAAGTACCTATGATATTAGCACGTAGGGAGCTAAATTTATTAAAAATGTAGGTACCAATATCTGGATTCAACAGCAAACTCACGCTCACAAATAGGATAAAAAACCATTTCTTTTGCATGCCGCACTTCAAAAGTTTGTGTACGAGCCCGCAAAGAAGTTTGTGCATCTGTGTGCGTGTCCTTGTCTCCTACTTGTTATGGTATAACTACTAGTTAAGCTCCTTTGCAGTATAATCTTACCCGCTAAAACTTATATGCACACATACATATGTACATATTTTTGCATCAATATACAGCATAATGTGAACAAAAATATATTTTTCATACTCACACATCCCCCATCTACGGCACTTACATGCATGTAACAGCATCATTTCGCTAAGATTTATGTCATTGTTTGCATTTTCGTTGTAACTTAATTTCACCGCTACTCAATTTTCACTAAATTGTTGTTATTGCAGATTTGCACTAGTAGTTTGCGGTCTTTTTAAATTGGTGTTTCCTTAGGAGCCATGCAATCTCAGCATAATCTGCTGCTTATAAGACGACAAGTACATATTTCTATTTTCAAGTATATCTGCAAAGCACTAGACATTTAGCAAAAAAAGAAAACAGGAAAAAAATCATACCACGGGCAAACGCGAAGGTTATATACCCAGTTGTGGGATGCAAGAAGAAAGCAAGGCTCCACCTCTATTTTAGCTCCAAGATCCCTTTATGAGGGTAAGCTTCATTTTTTCTAATGTTATTCTGGCCGTGGATGTGAGTGTGCATGACTTTTAGAAGTGAGCTTCATTGTGGTACTTTACTTATGTTCTTTATTGGACCTTTATTGGACCTCATTTGCTGGGATACGAGTAGAAAGCTTCAGAAATATTTGCATATTCAAGCTGAGCTTTTCCGAAAAACTTATTTATTGTTTGTAATTTGTATAAAGATTTTGTCTGAGCGCACCCCTAGTGAGAATATATATTTTTTAAATAAATTCCCTAAACAACTAAGAGCCAATTAATTTTGACGTATAACCTAAAATGCTATTCTTGTATATTTCCAAAGAATGACGTAAAACTCTCTCGAAACGCAAAAATCAATGAAGATTTGTTAATAGATATCACCTACATTTCAAGCTCTGCGACTCAATTGTTGTCACTTAGGATTTTTTTTTTTTGCTGACAAGTAAATAAAAAGCCCAGAACAACTCGGTCGCCTAGGAAGTGCTAGTGATGAGCTGGATTTGAAACTTGGTATATTTCGTAGTGCTGTGGTCACGCATTTTCAATACCTAAATAAGTACAACTGGGTATAAAAGTCAAGCAAAGCCAAGTATCGAAAGAATGTATGGTAACTCGGCTCTGTGTGAGTGTATTTGTAGTAGTGCAGCAGTGCATGTGTGGGCGCAATGTTGCATGCAGTCGGGCACTTATGCATTTAATATGGTACATGAAATATTGTGATTTGGTTACAACTACTTATTTGTACACTTCCGAACGGAGTTGAGCTTGAACAAAAAATTTGTATGTAAAATAGCTTGAACATCAACACATACAAACATGATAATGCATGCACTTGCGTTTTCAGTTTTTTTTTTTATTATTTTTCCATTTCCACATACGAGTACTCAGCTATTTCTTCGACGCTCCTTCGTCCGCATCTTCTTTGTCTCCTTCCAGGTGGTCCATTACTCAGCTGACTATGTGCGCAATATATTCTCATACTGCTCCTTGTGCAGCTCACATGTTTCTTTACATTTTATTGCCTTTTACTATTTGCACTTGGTGTTGTCTTTGGCAAATTGCGGCAATGGACACGATAATTTAGATGTGCATCTGTGTGAATAAAATGGCCTTTAGCTGTGGTTTGGCTAGTTCCTCTATTTCTTGGAACATGTTTGCTGTAGTACAGTGGGTTAAACGCGTGGCAAAAACAATAAAAAAGCAAACAATAACTTCGTATGTAATAAGTACTTCTACTGAATAGGACTTTGCTTGCTTTAGAATGTGGGTTACCGTTAAACGCTAAACAACTTTTTCAAGAATTATTGTTCATCTGCCTATATGTTTGCTCGCACATCAGATGAAAATCGATACAGAGAATTGATTTAAATTTTCACTTATGTATTGTTAGATGTTCAACTTAAAGTTTAAAAGAAAGAGCTTGTTGAAAAACATTTACCTTAACTAGTAAGGAATGTCAAAACTCAAGATGAGTATTAAGGACTTCTCAAAAAGTGGAGAATATACATATTTCCCATGTAAACGTATTATTCTTGTTAACTACTTAACATATACAGAATTGTAATCTATTATTCCAAAAAAAAAAAAACTTTACAAAACATGTATAATTTTTCGTTGTTAAGCTGGAAGGAGTGAGGGACAATTTTTGGGTGGAGATAGTAGATATCAACTTTTTCATTGATGAAATTCGTGCAGTCCACTACAAAATAAACTTTTAATTTTTTCTGTGAATTTTTGTTGCTACGCTGAAAATTGGGGCTTCAATGGTAGCTGTAAGAAATGATCTGAAGTAAATTTGTAAAATGTAAAAAGCAAGAAAAACTGGCTTCAAGAAATAGTCCAGAATCTTTCGAAATTCTTTAAAACTTGCAAACTTTTATATCAAAGCAATAAATACATACATACATAACTATGTAACATTCAATTCCATTCAAACTTAGCCCACTCACTTTTTCAATTCTATTCAACTACATTTATATCTTAATTACTAGACTTTTCGAATTTATTGCTTTGCAGTATTCATGAATTCTTGTAAAACATCATTTAAATTCTGTGGCATGTTTACTTTGTCACTGATGGTCGACCGCATAAAATAAACAAAAAATTACCAAACAACTTGGAGTAAATTCACACATTTTTGTTTGCTTTGAACAAATAAAGTTTTACCACTGAAGGCCAATAGCTGAAATAGAGAACGATGAGTTGGTGAAAAGGCGAAGACTTTAAGATTCTCTTTGTGTTGAAATCTTTAGCTCCTTATACCTATACTTAAAATAAATAGTTATACAATCATAAAATACATACATACATACATATATGTGTATGTGTATATAGAGAATGCTGAAAGGCAACAATCTTAATATATTCAATTTAATCAAAATTCACGAAATGACCTCAGCAATTACAAAGGTCCTTCTTACTAAAGAGGTAGTGTGACTATGGTGAAAGGATAGCTAGGAATGTCGATGTGTGTGTGTGGGTGTAGTAATGAAATTAAGAAATTTCAATTAAAAGTGTAAACCAATGCAAATGCCAACTAGCAAAATAAGTTTGGTAAATTTACTAGAAAAATGTAATGGATTGTAGAAAACTAGAGCTAGAGCGAAATGAAATGAACCCTCGTAGGACTCTCATAAAGACAAATCAATGTTGAAATAAGCGACTAAAAAGCTTTTAGATCAATTTCGGAGCATGTCAAATGGCTCTAAAATTTTTTGAGTTCGGCAGATGGTTATACATAAATATATATTAACAGAGTTATACTTCTTAATTAATCAAATGGAAAACTTAATTTACATAGTTTTGGATATGTAGCTCAAGAAAAGCTGTTACAACTGCCTTTGTTATTGTTGCTTTTTTTTTGTAAATTTGTTTTTATGAACACAATTTAATGGGCAGATAAATGAAAGCAACGAAGCCAGGCACATAGCCTAGATGTCGGTTAAAGTTGCAATACGCAACATTTTGCCATTGTCCTACTCCAATGCCGCAGTGTAGTGCAGTGCAATTATTATTAAAGGTATAACCACAACAAAGCCACTATATATGTATATATGTGTACATACATACATACATTGTTAGAAATTTAAAATTTTTTCAAAAATTCCAGACACCGATAAAATTTACTCATGAACAACAATTAAATTTCAACTGATTTGTTGTTGCTGTAAAAATCATAAATTCGTAGGTATCGTTGCATATGTACATACATATTTGTACTTAGATCAGTGATTGGAGCAGATTCCATTAACAAAACGCGTTAACCCAAAAAGCTCGAAAGCTCAAAAAATAAAAGCTTCAAATTGATACGGTTGTTAGATATTGGAAACTACCAGTGTCTTTATCTATTTGGAAACCATAAATAATGTCTGCCGATAAATTCCACTTCATTTCTCGCCAGCACGGCTTTGTTGAAAGAAGATCAGCTGGCTCTTGGAGCATTCGAAGCTCTTCGGATAAATTACGGCTACTACTGTGATTCCAGAGCTTTACTTCCGTATAAGCACTGCTCAGAGAAGTAATGGCTCCTCTGGATGGTTTATTATGAGAATGGAACGGAATGGGTTTCTAACGACACTCAAAGTCGACATGTGAGGAAGGGGAAGGCCTCATCCTCACTGACCTTTAGCCCTCATTGCCTTTTATTTAGCTCAAATCACATAATAAATGCTGCTATAAGCTCTTTTACTCTCCCCGAAAGCTCAATAAAGCTCAAACTCGCGTGTATATGTAGCTTAGGAATAGATTGATGTAGATTTAGGTTGAAATTGTAGCATTGACTGCAAAGCAACCGAGCAGCGAGTATCTACTTTTTGTTGCAGCAACCACAAAACAATTAGTGCAATACCAAACTTAAACTTTCTCTATTACAAAAATTTCAAAGATTAAGTAAACATTCAGCTTTTGCAACGTTGCAACAAATTTACAATAGCAACTTTAACTAAATTTCAACAACTGGATGCGTTTTGCAGAAAAACAATGTAAAAGAGATATCAATGAAGTGTTACTGGGTGGAGTAGAACGTTGTCTTTAAATTTTGTTTGGTTTCATTTAAAAATGTTTGACTGTGAATTTATATTAAAATAGGGGAAACAAAAAATTTAAAGACTCTTACCCCCATATAACAAAAAATTAAAAAAGCTTTATCAAGCTCTTATAATTCGAACTTTGTATGCAAATGTCATTTTAAAAAGCTGTATAAGCTAATTTAATTTTTTTATTGAAATGGGGGCTAGTTTGGCTCACATCATAAAAAAAGAAAAGGTTTGTTTTTTCTAGATTTTATTTGCACACGCTTTCATTGAAGGCCATTTTAATTACCCGTGAAGTTTGTAAAGAGCCAATAATAATATCTGTGAGGATTTGTTTCCTAAGAGAAGGTAAGAAGAGATCTTCTTGCCAGAAATTGTATGGAGTCAACATTTTATTGTTTCATACTAAGGTTTACAAGACGAACGAAACTCCCGCTGCTATTTAAAGCTTCATGCTCAAATCAATAAAAAAGATGTGTACCCACGACAAGTAAAAAATACAATTTCAATGGCAATGTGTATCTAAAAACTTTTAATGCTTCTTAAAATCTTACTAACTTAATTTACTGAGCTTCATACTTTTTAGCAAAATACAAACCCAAACACATTATTTGAATATTTTATGGAATACAATTGCCATTAAATATATAGACAAACTCTGGCGCTCGCGCTCAATCTACCAAAGCATAGACATAAAGAGCTTATGGCTCTGCAAATGAAATGTTTGGCGAACTTAGCGAGACGAGGTCACAACATAACCAACAATTCGGCTGGTAATGGCCTGTAAAAAGAACATAATTTTAATTCCACTTAAACTTTTCGGTTTTGCTTTTCTCGGTCAATCTCTCAACCCACTCTCAAGCATTAACTCATTCTAAGTATTTAAGGAAAAATTATGTCTAAAAGTTTTTAGCGATCCAAATACTTGAAAGAAAAAAAAGAAAAAAAAAATCAGAAATTTCAAATTTAGGATATTTTATTTGGCTAAAGAGGAAAAAAAGATAAACATACGCTATTCAAACGTCTACTATATACATACATACATACATATATAAAGTTGAAAACTTGCTATATTATTTGCTTGTAGTTGGGAAAACGCGCCCAATAAATTTCAGTTGTTACCAGTGTGGGTTGTTGCTATTGCTTTATTGCGCTTGAAATTGTATTGGCATTCAAAATTTTCCATGATTTGCAATTTATTCAAGAAACTCGGCCACAAGAATACGAGTATAAGTTTTATTTATGACACAATAGGCTTTCAATTGCGGTGAAGAACCAGAAGGAGCAATATTACACTGTGAAAGCTGTCGGATCGCTGATTATGACTTAAAAGTGGGCAAAAAATATGTTTAAAATGAAATGAAACGGTGGTGGAATGGAGCCATAACTCAATTGAAACATAAAGCCGCATAAAGGTAACACTTGTTACCACTCATAAATTGGGTGTAAAAGGAGTGTTGTTGGTGAGTGCTTTTATTTCGGTGCATTTATTTTTAGTTAGGGTCTAAGTTGTGACACATATTAAGCTTAATCGAAGTTCCAATAACATACAAAAGTTTGGAAAAAAAAAATGATATCCAGCGAAATTTATTTTTTTGCTTGTTTTGGTCGTATCCATCACCACCAACAAAATGCAGAATTCTGCTATCTTTCAATAAGTAAAGTCGTTGTCCTGAGTGCAAAGTTATCAAGCAGTGTTATTTTGAAATTTTGAAGGTTGAGCATGCGTTTCATTCAATTAAACTTTTCTGAATGAAGTTGGCAGCTTTCACCATCGGCATGCCGATATGTAAAGTTGCACAGACACTTGAGTATTTGCACAATCACAGTTCCTTAAAGCTCGTTTCGAAAACACAAATTTATGTAAATGACAAATATTTAAAGAGACGCTTATGTAAATACTCGTATGTACTGTTTGCAGTGTTGTATAACTTCGCATCACGCGAACCACAGCATTGAATTTGTGCTTTCGTTGGTCCCTCATTTTGTGGTTATGGTTTAAGCTGCTTAGCACAAACTGTTTAAATGACCCACTCCCTTTATTATTTCGCTGTTTTTAAGCTTGTGCTGGGTGTAAGATGTAAGAAAATGAGCCGATAAATAGCTAGAAAGCCAATAATAATGCTGATCATCGAATTTGAGTAGAAAAGTGATTTTTGTAAGTGGGCCTAATTTGAATTAATAGAAAAAAAAATAGCAAAGACTGTTTTCAAGACTTTAGTGCGAAACCTTAAATATTTGAAATTTGATTATTTCTCTTGACTTTGGTGTCGTGCAAATTAAAGGAATTGCATGAGGATAATGACACCAGGTGAAGAGACCTTACTTTTATGTTCGTATAGCAACAGCTTTTAGGGTGGGTAGTTGGATTGAGTAATATATCATAATGATGCAAAAAATTCCTCAGACAAGTATTTCTGCATTGAACATTTTCTCAGTCAACCAAGTAGGCAAGCTTAAGTCCGGTATTTGCTGAGGTCCCTTTCAATCCTCTTTAAAAATAAAAAAGTTAATTTGTTTGTTGACACCATTCTATAACTTTCGAGCACTGAAGTGAATTAACTGCTGCACTTTGAACTTTGAACACCTTGTACTTAACAGCTCCTACTAGTTAAGTTGCCAGCACCAAAAATGATAAAACTATCACAACAGCTTTCAGCATTAGTTTTGTGTGGTGTCCGCGAAAGTGTGACAAATTTACTAATTTCCATCAGCTTGGCCTAAGAAACAAAAACAAACATTTTCACCGCTTAAGGAGAAGCAACCAAATCCGTGTACGCGAAAGTTCGGTAAAGTATCTATGGGCCACATGTTCGGTGTTCCTGGCTCAGTAACTTATATTTTGAGTTGCGTGACGCCTCAACGTCATCTTTGCCACTAATGGACATACCATGATTTCGTCTCACGTGCGTGGCTGGGTCTAAAATGAAAATCAAAAAGCAAAAAAGTTTTTAAAAAATTATGTTGTTTAGATAGTTCGCTCCCTGCACACTATTTAATGATATTTACTGCCCTTACGATGGACGCTTTCTGATTTATAAGTCACACATTTGGTAGACTTTGCACCCAGCTAACCAGCAGGCGTCGCATTGTACTCCAATAGGACTGTGGAGCCGATTGATGCACTCTTTTATCCTCAACTGTTGCTCAATTGTTGTTGCCCAGATCTCACCACTATCCGCTACTATGTCCTAAAATTTGTCCTGGGAGTCGCGCACAACCATTGCAGATTATCGCTCACCAAACCATAGCAGTGACTTTCTGATATCTCCCACTCTTCAGCGCGTTTACCTACATCTGCAGCGGGCTTAATCCAGAATTCTCATTGGATTTCCGTACTCCTTGTTTGAAGCGTCCCTTCGGCGTTTTGCTTTTTATGTCTCATTTCGAATCTCCTTTGGAGCGCTCCGCATTTCGTTGGCTGGGTTATAATTCTATCTTTGTCGCTATAATTTTATTGAACTCAAAGAACTTTTCCACTGGCACTGTCATTGTTTTTGTTTTTTTTGGTATTTTTTCAAAACTTGAGCAAACTCAAACGAACTAAAAGTTAAGAAAAGTTGCTAACAACAAAAATAAGCTATTTGATGTGTTCACGGTAAATTCTTTATCTTGCGGTAAGTTGCATGTGAACCACTCAACGTGTCAATCTCCTTCTTCTATTCATTTTTGGTTGAGTGCCGATATTCGCGAGTTAGGTGAAAAGTGGTCTTTCTTCTTCGCTTTGAATAGCGGTGATCGAGCACGATACCGGGGATTGTGCTATTAGGGGTTATTATCATGTTCCTTGGATAGGGATTTACTCCTGTTATACCCAGCGTACTAGTACTAGTACAAGGGTATTATAATTTTGTCCACATAACGGTACTACGTAACGGCGCAAAATAATCGAGTTAGATATAGAGTTCCAGGTATGAAAGTTCTTAGGTTGAAAAGAGGAATTGATTAAGGCATGTCCGTCCGTCCGTTTGTCCGTCCGTGTACACGATAACTTGAGTAAAAATTGAGATATTTGCATGAAATTTTGCATACAGGTTACTTTATGGCCAAGGTGGGTTGCTATTGAACTACCCGAACTTAGACTTCCTTACTTGTTTTAACTTGGTATTATCGCTCTCGGCCGTACCTACCATAACCATAACTTTTAAACTGGGGAGTATGTCAAGTTAGCCGATTAGAAGCCTGTAGTGGTAACATCGCACTCTGTTATCTATTAACTACCTGAATTTTCCAGGGCAAAGTTTAAGCTTTTCGGGTATGATTTTATTAGTTCCAGGAGGTTCGTTCCCATGATTGGGTTGATCTGTTTCGATATTTAATCGTACCTACTCCGCTTTGAAAAATGATTAGGAGTATAATCATTGCAGACTTTCTTCTTCTAATACATTTCAAGAAAACAATACAAGAATTCCATCCTAAACTTAACCATTTCACACTGTGCTCCAATAAAGTTGCATTTCAACACCTCAATTCATCCCCTGACAGTGCGGACAGCAGGTTAGGAACATTTTGTTAATTCAGCGGTTCCAGCACATTCTCGTACAATTCATTATTATTTTAGATGCGTTTTCTCTTTAGGAATCCTTGCAGCTGTTTTTGCTCATTTGTAATTAGTAGTGCGCACTCATGTGGTTTATTCGAGTTCATGGCTTTGTTGCAGTAATTTAGTTCATTTGTATTTCACAGGACTTTCGTGGTTGTTAACGCTCACTTCTATGTATTCTACTTTTAACAAGAGCGAAGGTGTGAATTTGAAATGTTTGATTGAGTGCTCATTTTTGGAAGTTTTAATGCGTGCACTCTAGGAAATATTCAAAAATGCATAACATACATAACTTAACATAGCATAACATAACAAAAAATAACATAACATAACATAACATAACATAACATAACATAACATAACATAACATAACATAACATAACATAACATAACATAACATAACATAACATACACATAACATAACATAAAATAACACAACATAAGTTAGTAAGTAATCATAATTTTTGTTTTTTCAACGTAAAGCTCAATTGATCATTTTATAATTTCCCAAATAAGCTCGTTAACATTCTGAAATTTCGTGCAGGGTGTGAAATTTCGCAAAATATGTATGCGTACACATGAGTGGTGTATAGTATAAGTAAAATTGTGTTTACTCTCTTGCATACATATGTACATACATACATATATGTTTTTTTACAACACTTCACTAATATGGCTCTTTAACAAGCTCTTAAATTATTTTCACTTTGGCAACAAATTGAAATGTTTACTTTGCAACTTTTGTACTGAAATATGCGCTCGTCAATTGAACCGAAAAATATTTACAGAAATTCATTTAATGTGTTTACACTCGAATAATGCTTCATTAATTTGTTTTTCATCTGTAAAAAGGCAGTACAGGGTTACCTAGGGTGCTACTGCTGTGAAATTGGCGTCAAGGTGTGCAATGGAGTGAGTAGTGGACTGTGATGATGAAGGAGCTTCATACTTGTAGATATTATAGCTTTAAGGGCCAATTATAAGGATCTTAATTCTAGGAGTGGTGTACACCTCTCGAAGAAGGATAGAGGGATGGAATATTTTGGAAAGAGATTGCACTCCAGAATATCGAGAATTTGGTTGGATGGAGCTCTGCCGCAACAACAACAGCAACAATCAAACTCTGTTCCACACTTTCTCACAAAAGAATATAAATCTGCAATCTGTAGATGAACGATCATAAGTTTCATAATAACTTTGCATACTTTACTTCTTTGCCATTCTCCAAAGTTTCGGTTCCAATGTTTGTGCTTAACTTTAAAATGAAAACTTCTTTTGACAGCTCTATTTGGCTACTATGCCATATCATAGACATATGAGACAGTTGAGAAGAGCAAATGAGAGCATAAAGCGTAAAATTAATTGCAACATACAATTACTTCATGCATTCGCAGAAACAGATGCCCAATGTGAAAGAGCTTTGGCCATCCGCATACCCTAAACAGCTTTTGACTTTTGGCAGAGTAATTCGTTTTCGTGGAAACTGATAGAGTGGTGCGAAATTGGAAAGAGCATACTCGTTGTATAGTTTTATGTCAAAAATACGTTGAACAAAGTCATAGACAAAAACCGTTTAAAATGGCGGAGCCATCAAAAGAAGTTGCAACAACAAAGTACTAAAATAATACGAAAATTGAAGCATAACATTGAAACATAACACTGCAGTAACAACACTTGCGTTAGAACTTGTTTTTTAAATTTATTTTTTTCCCATCTTTTTTCGGTTGGAATCAGCTTATCGTGACATAGAAAAAAAACCAACAAAAATCTCAAACATTCGATAGAGTGTTTCGTCATTCTCTCTTTACTGACAATTCTTTGCAAGTTTGGTGTAACTACAGGGTATTTTAGATTTTATTAGATTTTCGAGCTCAAACGGGCAAAGATCCCCCTAAAGCTAATCAAGGCTAAGATTTTCACAAATCAATTTTAGAAGCCATATGTCGTTGAAGAAAGTCACAATAAAAACCCATTCAAGCTGTTATTCTGCTTTATATTTGATCGGAACTTGATCAGGTCTTTGATGTAATAAATCCAGTTATAATAAATTTGTAGTGAAAATTAATAGAAATGATCATTAGTAAGCCAATAAAATCCAAAGCCACAGTTTTGAGAATTTGTGTATGTCTGTATGTTTGCCCATCACTCGAAAACTGCTGAATGGACTCGAATGGAACTTTCTCCGTTGACTCAAAAATAATACATCCTTTTTTTTCGTAAACGCGACTGGGTTCAGAGTGATCGAGCACAACGAAGCGTGGTCGGGTTTTCTAGTTTCAAAAACATACATTTCCTGTTATTCGAGTTATTTCGCCGAAAGTTTTAATTTGTTCCATAGGAATTGTAAATCAATATGCCCATATATACGCTTCTATATAGGTGCATACATACATATATAACAAATATTTAAACTCGAATAAATTAGTTTAATTAGAATGTTTAGTATTCAAATTCATTTGTAAAGCATTTCAAATTATTAAATTATTTCACAATTTCCATAAAACGAATATTTCGAATGATATTTTCAATATCAAGCAATTATTTTTACATTTCAACCGCCTACTATCTATTTCATTATTATAAAAATATTTGTAAAGTTGATAAAACGTAACACATACATACATATGTATGTATATGTAGACACACTAAAGTACACATAATACCCGCACATCGCACACAAAGTTAGTAATGTCTGAACCAAGAAATCGAGCCACAAGAAGTCGCTAACTGCCATTGCGTGTCATGACGTAAAAAGGAAATGCATTCAAGTCGTTGCATTTTAACTGCGAAAAACTAATTAAGTTTTGTGCTAAAGTGTAAATAATTTTGTTGCGGTTGCCACAAAGCGACTTGTGAAATTGTTCAAAATACCAGAGTTTTATTAGTTCTATGTATGTATGTGAGTGTAACGAATCTCTGCATGCGAAGAGTGTGTTAGTGTGCATGTGTAGAGGCGATTCTCATGAGTGCCATCGTTTTATTGTTATTGTTTTTGTCACTTTTATTACGAATATACAGTGAAGAAGTACTCCCAATTGCTGTGTTTCTACTTTTCATCATAACTTTGAGCGAAACAACATTTTTTGTGTGCAAGTTTGCGTGTGCTCAGAACAGTGCTGGGCAAAATAATAGTAACATAAATTCCATTTTGTTCAAGGAAGAAATATTTGAAGGGCTCAGAACGAAAAGGATCTTAGTGACATTTTTTTTGAAATTGAGTTATACCCATATTTGTATAGTGAAATATGATGTTTATTTGTTGGCAAAGAGATCCGAGTAATTTCGGACATTGTAGTGCCATCTATTTCCCATCCAATAAACGCCCTACCCAGATTTTGCATAGAATTTTCAAAAGGCAGTAAACTTTAAACTTGAATATCTCAAATCAATTTCGGAGTCACTTACAATTGAATTCTGCGAATCGGCGGTTAGTCTGCAATAAGATATTCGCTATCCCAAAGGAAAATTAGCCTGGGTTGTTGAGCACATAACAAATCGCGGGATCCCGGTATTGACATTCCTCCAATGAACGTACCTAAAAATGTGGCACATCTTGTTCCTGTTCAAAAAATTGGACTAGTGTGTTGAAAAAAATAAACATATTTCAGGAGCAACTTTGAGCATACACTCATTCATTGGATAGCTTATACGAGTATAGGTCGAGAAGATTTTTAAAATTCCTATTTGTGTAAGCTCCAGAATGAGCATAATCTTTCAGGTGCAATATCTTTTTTTCATAGGTCAAAATAATAGTTATGAGAAAAGAAAGAGATTGAGCCTTAACTTCAGGCGAACCAACCTTTAGATATCGAAAACTTTTAAGGGTGGGAAAATGCAGAAAATGAGAAATTTTTAAAAATAGAAAGCATATGCAGCAAAGGATATTACTCTAACACACCTGTGAAAAATGTGGAATCTTCTTACAATAAACTTCAGTAAGATTATACTAACAAATTAGCGTTGACTGATGGCGCACGAATATCTTAAGGCACCTAACCATCCATATTGGGTAAACCAATATTAATACAAAAATTAACCCGCTTACAAAGCAGCTTTACAGCAAATGCGTGTCAGCTCATTGAAAATGCAACGCCGCCTGTAAATTTTCATTTAGCTATTCTGTAAGCTCTTTGTCAAGGGCTCACAAACAACAACAAAAAAGGGTAGAGAAAGCCCAACAAATGTTGCCAACACGTTCACACGTCGCACATTGGTTAAGCATAAACAATGAAATTGCTAGCGTTGCCACCCTAAACTGAAACATCTTGCAGTAGCAAAGGCTTACGTTAAGACGCATATATCAACTCGTTTATATGTTTGCACCCACCAAAAAAGCGCAAGAAAAAGTATTATAACAGCATATAAAGTGGTGAATATGTAATGTCTTGAGTAAGTAGGTAACAGTCATACTTTAACCCATTGGCGACCGTGCGCTTTGTTCAACTGAAAGAATTCTTTATATCAACTTGAGCAGTACATGCGTGACAATTTAACCCCCTTACGACCATCAACTCGGAAAAATTATAAGAGTTTTGCTGCAAAGAATAGTCGATGTGGCTGATAGGGTGCAGCATTTTTTGAAGGGTATGTCGAGTAACTCTAACACCAAGAATTGTGCGCTTATTAATGTGACTACGTGTAGCTTAGTGTGTGCGTGTGTGTAACGACTGCAAACATAAAGTGGTCACGCTGCATTTGTTGAATTAGCAATGAACGGCACGTATAAGCTACGCCGAATTGCAGCGAAAACAATTTGCCAGATTCAGTGCTATTGTTAATTCTGGTGCTGCCACATCAAACGTCCTTTTCCTACTGCTGCTGCTGCTGCTGTTGGACGCTCTAACTCTATGCAATTCTTAATGTGCTGCAAAACTTAATATGTACTGTGTTAAAACTGCTCAGCACCCGCACATTTGGCCAACATTAAAACATCTACAGATGGCTTTGAGCGCGTGCTCGACGTGCATGTGGATTTTGTGGTCGTAACATCTGCAAAACTTTTACAAAACTATTCAAACGGAAAACGCTGCTTAGCAGCATTGGTGTGGTGAATATGTTATTTCACTCTCAACTGGAACTTCTATGTTCGTAAATGTTTTTGACATTAAGTTTGTTTCGATTTATGCTATATTAATACTTACATATGTATGAATATAAATATATATATGCATATGTTAAATATTTGCTTAGCGTAAGCATACATTCAATGTAAATAATAAGTGAACTTTTCTCATACGAAGGAATGCGCTGGTGGGACACAATTTTGTTACGTATACGCCATGGTGGCCCACTGAAGTAAACGCCACTCAAGTTAGAACTTAATCAAGTACGGAGGGCGATGGATGCTAACATTTGTTAAAGTGAAATACTTTCAACATTTACGCTTTAATATGAAAGCAATTTCCCAAAAAGAGGTCTTCTTTCTTAATTCCTGGAAACTCTTAGTTTACAAAAGATACAACTCCGAATAAGGCAACCAGATGTATACATTTTCGGAGAATGTTAAGAGAGAATATACATCAACGGAATAGAATAATGTTAGTAACATGAGATGCTACATAGAAAGATACCATACAATTCCTGATATAAAACTTCCGCAGCAACCTTTCCCATCAACTTTGAGCCATCCGTTAAAGAGAACACCAGTCAACCGCCACAAATGAGTTTAGAAATAATCTCCAAAAATTTTAGCAGGGAAATAAAATTAGCTTTTCAAAGTGATAGATCTAAGTTAAGTTATCGAGAAATACTTCCCTTAAGCTCTAAGTGGCCAATATATCGAATACCCGAATCGAGGCCGAAGAAATGAACGTCCCAGCAACCGTTTATGAAAAGCTGAGAAGGTTAATATTGACCCACAAACATAAAAAAATAAAAACGGCATAGAAGGTTAGAGGAGCTCATACACGTTATATTGAGATGCGGCCCGAATATCATAAGAGTTCCAAACAGATTTTAAGTAGGTTCAAGCAGAGCTTTAACTATCAAGGCTATACATCGAGGGCTGAGTGGAAGATCAGCTTTTTCAAAATATTTTTGAAAATTTAACTTATAAACTAGGCCGCTTTGGTAACTAATACTGAAACACGGCATTATTGAAAAAAAGTCTGATTTGCCCTTGAGTTTACTTAATCTACCTTAATCAAGAGAATATATTTTTTGAAAACTAAACAAGAATAGATTTAAAGTAAATATACTCTTTACTCAACTTTTCATAATAGCATGCTAAATAAATAAAATATCGCACATAAAAATATTTCATGAAAGCGTATTAGGCGACAATCCCGGTTGGGTAAAAATGAAATCCCGATATTTGAGGTACCTAAAAAAGAACCCAATCTCGGAATATTATAAATATAGTTTCCTGTAATCGAATGTAGTCGCATAAATATTGACCATACATATGTATGTATATTCGTGTTTATACTAATTAGCCAACTGTATGCCTGCAACATTTCCAACGTGTCTACTACACCAACAAATGTTTATTTGCCGTGGAGCATATGCATGGCAATGTTTCGTCGTAAAATCAAATGTTTAACATTTGTGCTTGTATGGCGTATGCACACACACACATACACATATACACACATACATATGTACGTACGTGCATGTTTGTTGATACATAACCACAATGGTAAATACGAAGACATTAGGTGCAATAATTTATTTGTTGAAGAAGAAGGTTTCTGAATTTATATTTTTCTTACTCACAATGAAAGTCATATATGAATTTAATAAAATTAAGTAAAAGTAACGATGTTGATGATATATGAATATCAGCTCAAGTAGTAGTGTTTATGATATGATTGGTACACTGCACTACTTTAGTGTGGTGATCCAACAGTTATGATCCAATTAATGCACGCCTTCATAATAATTAATAATATTATAATGGTAATTATAAAAAATGCCTCAGTAATTTAGGTAACATGTCTCGCTTTTTACACCACTTCGGTATTCGGAATTGGCATCCCTAGTTTACAAATATTATCCACTGCAATGAAACAAATAGGGAGTCGCAAATTCAATCAAACTAAGATAATTGTGCACTGATCATTATCGACTACTTTCATTTCCATTTTAAATTTTGCATTGACAGGAAATTTTATATATTAAAACAAATTGAAATTTGCTAAAGTAAAGGACAAGACGTAAATGGTTGTTCAATAGAATATTTTATAGAATGCTATTCTTCTATTCAAAACAGTGATATCACTAAAGATAGCTGCAGAGAAATAGTATGAGGAAATTTGATTCAAAAAACCGAATGCCTTGTTGACGTTTTATGAGCTTTGCGAAGCCTTCAGCTCCCTCAATTACTATCGAGCATACGCTTCGGTTCTCTGGCCTCTTAAACATTGCCAATAAAATGCGATACTGTTTTAAACACCAACAGATATGTATGTAGTCACTCGCCATCTATTTAAAGAGCAGACATTTCTCTCATTTACTCATGAAGCTTTACGCTACAACTCTCCCGCCCATCATATACAAACGAATGAATTACAAATGTCACATTCACAAAAACGTTTTATTTTTTTTAAAATCCCATTACAATTTCACGTTTCTCAATTCTTCAACGTGGCTTGAGTTCAAGGCGTTTCGTTTGTATGATTTGTCGCTCAGGTGCATGCATTCATTTGACATTTTGCGCAGAACTCTTTGCGAAGAGTAAAGGTGGAGCGGCGCATTGAACGTGTTGCTGTAGCTGTTTATGGTAGAGAGGCAAATATGAACGTGTGTGTGTGTGTGTGTGTTTACAAACATACGTAGAAGTATTAGTGCTACTGCTGCCCAGTAGGCCACCGAAGGTGGAAATCATGAATACTTTCAGCCTTACTCTTCACCAGCGGAGCATAACAACTTCCATGACTTTTCCCCATGACTAACGCACGGCGATGGCCGCCTTCGCATGAATGACTTTGTATAGTACAAAAAGGAATGAAGAGTGATCGTTCGGAAATAATCGTGCGTACATGCTAACATAGCTGCCATTTTCATTTGGTTGTTATGATACATACGTTAGGTGGAAGGAAGGTAAGATAGTGAGTATACGAACCAGCTCAGTATATAACTCCTTCATACCTGAAAATAGCAGCAGACCTCACTTCACAGCTGCCAGTTTCACGTACTCGTCAGTAGCTCTGACCACACGCGTAAATTTTTTTATAACATTAGCGCTTACGACCCTTTTTATCACTGAAATCAGGTTTAAAAAAATCAGCAAAATTATATTTTTGTAGCGATATTTTTCGCAATCATATTTGTTACTGCTTTTGTATCCGACATATTCCTAAAGATGCTGAATTCGTAGCTGCTCACAGCCTTACTTTGTTATCTGATAACTTCGGCTTCTCCTACTTTAAGCTGCTATAGTAAGGTGGAAAATGAGATACTCAAAAATGTCATGACCAGCTAACACATTTTAGCAGCACCTGCGATGAACCTAACAAAATCATGCATGCTGGAATGAATTACACAAGTAGGACCTAACGAAAATTCCTGGTGGGTGGGTTATACAAATATACGCAATTTAAATGACTAAGCACTTGCATTTACATCTTTTTATGTTTTACATTACATTTCTTATGACATTTAATTTTGCAAGCCTACCCTACAAGAAATTGTGCGACTGGCTGTCAAACAGAGTAGATAATCACGAAAACTTCATTGTTCCAAATTAACATCTTTTAGGTAAATTAAAAAATACGTTTGCTTCATTCGAATAGTAAGACTCCGACGCTTATAATCGATCTTTAAGAAAAATAAGCTGGGTGGTGCCACGCCCCCTGTTTTGAAGTTTGTTAAATGCATATTTTGATTCATAAAAAAATACGTGTTGGGGCTCTCGAGGGTCCAACCCAATATGTGATTAAATACCGCCCACTGAAAAGCGATGAGTTAGTATCTACTCCACGTCCGGTATGAGCAATGCCTGACTATGCTACTATTCACCGGGAAAGTATGCAATGCAATAGCACCAACATTTATTTACATTGCTCTGTGTGAGCAGCAAAAAACTAATTAGAACACAAATTGCATATAATATCTGCAAGTGGCACAAAAATTCTCTTTGAATACTAAGCTGAGTATTATAATATATGTATGTATGTATGTATGTAACTAGTTATACAAACGTTCTTGGAAACTCAAGCGAAAGGTGAAAGTTGTTTTGATTTTAGAACTGAATGTTAAATACCCAGGGGGGGCGCTCACTCCTCTTCTGATCCCGGAGGGGTATCGATCACTTATTATGCGCTTCCTCAGATGGTGTATAGAGCAACATAGGCCAGAAGAAGATAAGTGGTCCTGAGGTAATGAAATACTCCGGTGAAAGGACCAGCGGATGCTTCCATTACGCTCTAACTAAGAATACTAAGGATTGAGCACACTAGGAACCTGAAGACCGAAAGTAATAGCCGCAACGTTTCTGGTTAAACAAGGTTAAAGCTACACCAAAGTCGTAGAAGCAATTTGAGGACAGCTGACGAAACAGAGACTGTAATTAGCCAAAACCAAAATTGCTTGCAAAGGTAGAGGTAGTCTGAAAGGAGGATCGAGGAGAGCAAAAACTCCCAATGTCTGGATACAGGGCAAGTGATGGAAATCGGCTGTAGTGCAATGCTGCTTCAGGTGTCTCATGTGGGAGATACCGACGAGCTGACTGCAAGAGCTCTGACAGTACGGGTTATTAAATGTTTCACGGTATCGTTTGATAAGCACTCTATCTAAATCATACGCATTTATCCATCTACATAGTTGCACACTTTTTAATTTGTTCAACAGGCTTTCGCACTATGCATACGAGTAGTTGCCTGGGCTGAATAAAATGTCGCATACTCGTAGTTAACCACATACGGTGGCATGCATAAGTCAACGTCATTAACATCAGCTGCTACAGCACAGAACGTACCGAATGTTATGAGAAAAAACACCCACAATCAAACGGGTATTGTAGAAAACGTGAATGCATAAGAAAAACTCAAAACATATGGCTGCAGAAGCGTTTTCATGTCACCGGAAGGAGCATTCAAATATGAGTACTTAGTACAACAAACAAAAAAAAAAAAAGAAAAAAAAATTAATTTTCCACATATTTTTTTCTGCTGCTTAAACTTGTCATTAGATTGCAGATGCCAGCTTACGATAATGCGGCTAACGACAAAAATATCTTTTTGTATTTGTTTGTATGTAAGCCAGTACAAAGCGAGCACTAACGAATATGATTATAATGTTGCTGATAATGAAGTTGGTGATGCGGCAATAGCACAATGTGTTTGCTTAGTTTTTGAAATCATTAAATATTAATTAAGGCTTTAGTTGGCTAACGAAGTCGAAGTTGTTGGCTTGTTTATCTGGGCAAAAGTGCGGAAAGTTTGTATGAGGAGGAAGTAATGACAATGACACTTCATACGCATGCATACACACATACATAGAAATCGATTGCACTTTAATCAAATCTGTTCGTGTTGAGAAGAAAACTAGAAACTGAATGTGTGAGAAAAGAGAAATGATACCTACAGGACCCCTCCCCCTTATTCTCTCTCTTGCATTTACTTTTCTTTATAACCTTTTCTTTTTATGACTTTTTCCCTTACCCCTCCTATTAATATTCCTCTATATCTTATTTCTCTGGTTTGCTTTTTTGTATGAAAAAAAAATACTTTTTGCTTGCAGTTTTTTAAGATTTAAAAATAATTTCTTTTGTTAAAAGCTACCCTACAATTAACAGTCTTACTTTCCTTTTAAGCTATGTAATCAGGCGAAAAAAATAAAAATAAAATATAGGCGTGGAAAAAGTTGAAAGTGACAACAATAGAAGCGACACTCAAGTAAAACGCAATTCATTCACCTTTCAAAAGTAAGCGAGTATAACAATGTTTGCCACATATACCGTTTGCTGCTTGTTGAATTATTTTATTGCGCTCTCGACTAATCGCATAAACGGCCTCCACCAAGTGTCTCTACTGTACGCTGCTGCTCTTGTCCACACAATTGCGATTAAAGCAGCTTTATTTACTTATCTACATATAAGTACACCTGTTTACATGGCTCGCTTGTGATTTATGTGGAATGCCAGTAAAATTAAACAGCACGGCTTTGTTCGCAGTAAAAATAACAAAAACATAAAAAAAAAAAAATTACCACACGTGCAAAAAAAAAAAACAAACGAAAATTGGAAAATAATGAAAAGGAATTTCTTTTTGTTAAGAAACAAATTAGGGGATTGTATTGGATGCAAATGCCTAGGAGGGTCAATATTTTTTTTAATAAAATTTCGAGGACATCTTTTATCCACAGTTCCTCAAAACTACGATTTTTTGCATTTGGAAGGGGAGGTTGGTCCCGAAAACCCACTGGTTGATCCGCCCCTGTATTTGTATGCCCTCTTTCTTCAAATTAGTAGTAGCAAGTGAAAACAATTGCTGGTTCAGAGCAAATCAAATTCAGATTAATACGATTTTTAAAAACTTGCATAAATGTATCTTTAACTATTATACCCTGGGGCCAATAGATTTACTCACAGAAACCAGCCTCAGCATCATTAAAAACACACCAAACCAGCTCCCATCAATAACATTGAATTTCTTCTTGGGTTTGTATTTACTACCACATATACACACCTCTCTACCTCTCTATGCATTGCACATATCCATCCACATATCCCTTAAATAATTTCTGCTTTCACACTACTTAATGACCACGCATACTTTATAGCACTGGCACGTAGTTAATGAGTGTTTCTTTGTACTCCAGCTGCCACTCATTGTGAATCTTAACTCTCGGTTTCTTAATATAACAACACTTCGTGTGCAATACGTGTTTGTTTTCGCAGCAGTCGCGTGTGCCACACATTCCGTTCTTGAGTGCATATTTAATGGCTCATTTTAATTGTGTGAAGGTGGATTTCATTTTGTTAATGTTGGAGATTTATAATAAACATCTTAGCACCCATTGTTGCTCTAACTGTGCAGTGAAACAGGAAACTGGTGAGAGAAAAATACTAACTGTATATAGGTTTTTTCTTTTCGATTTTGTTGCTTCCCATCACCAACCATTTTGGCCTATTTAGAACTAGTTTGGGATTGGTATATCTTTGTGAAAAAGTTTAAAAAGACACCTCGCAGGCCATAATAATGTTAAAAACTTCAATAACTCATAACTGACTACTAGTTCAGTTGGTATTTGCACTAGTTGCTAGTTAGTTAGAAAGAAGTTCGTATGACCTTGTGGTATTGCTATTTTACTCATGTACATACATACACACATACATATGTACATACACTAGTTATAATTGTTGCTAGCTCGCGAGTTGTGGCAATAACGTATGACTGTATATTATATGTATATTAAGTTTATAAGCGTTCTAAGTCATTGTTGTTAAATGTTTTTGAGAGACAATAACAAAGACAAAGTACTCCATTTTATTAGCCTTACATTTTCGCAAATGGCTACACATGCGCCCTACGATGTTTCAAGTACATAATACGTCAGAGTTAGTGATTAATAGACATCTAAATAAAACATAAAAGGGAGAACTGAAAAGGAGGACTGTTTAAAGAAGAAAATAGGAACAAGAATTTTTAAAGATACAAATGTAGGTAGAATAAAAGGCTTGAAATCCACTCGATCACTGCATATGCCACTCAATACAGTCAAAACGCTAATACCTAGACCGAGCCTTGATTAATATAGAGTCAAGACTGGAAAGAAAGATAAAACAAAATCTCCTAGTGCTCGCAGCTGAACTGTAGACAACGCGGTCGACGACGGACTGCGTCCTACAAACATATCTGTGCAGTCAAGCATGGAAAGTTAAAACCATAAAGCTCAGCTGGTCTTTACAGCGTAGCGCGGTCCTCTTCTTGCTCTGCTTCTAAAGGCGCGTTCCAATGGGAGTTCCTTCTTTCCTTCATCAATTCGCATAAGCTGACCTAGCTTTATCGCGCGCCTTTCATTCTATGAGCTATGTCGGCGTCTGCCTTGAAAACTTTTACCATTCAGTCTTTTTCGGTACTCACCATCGCACTTTATCGTACTCAATTTGTTGAACTCTCCTGTTCCATATCCGCTTATTGAACTACACCTTTTCCCATCTTTGTTGGGTACTGGCTGGAGTGCGTCTCACCAAATTCGAAAATGTATCTTTCTAGCAAAAAAAATATTTAATTTTTTTATTGAAGCAGATAACTCCAAAACGTTTTACAAAATAAATGTGTTTACCTTATGGTAAGTTCATATCAGCCTTCGCCATGGTGGTTTGTATCAAAGAGAATCGATTAAGAAGAGGAGCCAAGTCAAGGATAAGGAACTCACAACGGCGTGCCTCTATAAGACTGACATTAGATACAAGTTTCTCACCGCGTGGTGAATTTCTTGCACGTGAGCTGATAGCCCGCGATAAGTCGCGTTGGCTGTTGTTTCATTTTCAATATTGAACTATTTCGTGCGCCCAACTCTAGTACACGTGTGCTGTTACATACATACATACATACATTCGTACATATGTATATCGGTGCAACCCAAAAGAACAGATACGAATGAGCATTATGGAATTTTTAAAATTGAAAACAATTAATTACAAGGCTTCGAAGTGACACCATGCAACGGCATTCAACAAATGAATGGCTATTATTGTTGGGAACGTAAATTTCCGAGAAGACGTCAACATTTTAATTAAAGCATCCGAATCGCAGTTTTGTTATGTTGAAGGAGATTTTTATTTGTTATACGCAGGAGCATGGGTCCTTGTGTGCTTGAATGTACATATGTGTGTGTGTGTGGGGGGCAAGTGACATGATATATGACACCAATTATCGATGGACAATTGCAATGCAAAAACAATAACAACAAAATTAAAACAGCACAGATATTAAAAAGCAATAATAAAAGGCGCGTTATAAATAAACAATAAATGTTAAATACAAACAAACAACCGAAAGATTAAAAAAAATAAAAACATTTTCCACAGCCAAGTATTTACCGCCAGCGAGATTCAGCTTGGCAAATTTTAGTTTGGCCAGTTTTTAATTGCATTTCATGGAATGGCTGTATTGCTTTTTAAATGCTTAGCATTTCTGTATTGCTTTTGATATTTACTTTATACAAAATTTAAATAAGACTTTTATAAACTGCATTTTAATTTGAGAACCAACTCTATGGATAATTATGCAAATGCGTTGAGTAATTTCACACAAAATTAAAATACAGAAATAACTCTGCAAACAAACAAATGCAATGTGCACATTGGGGATGAGAGTTTTGGGCACTTTTTTGTTGATTTCCGGGATTGTATGGGTCAAAGCACTTGCAGAGCACTGACTGAATCGCCTGTTTGACTACGATATTGGCAATTGAAGTGTAGCGTCTACCACGAGCGGCCACGTTGAAGTTTTGTGACTATAAATTAGCACTGTCGGTATTAGACACGGCGTTATCTAAACCGTAGTTTGATTATTCCTAAGTTACCTAAGTTACTGATATGCCACTTTAAAGTTCCATAACAGTCGACAAAGTAAAGCCGTTCTAAGTTTTTTGAAGCTCTTTCAGCAAATGAGAGCTGCCTTTAAATCGAGTTGGTTGTAATAAGATCATCTTGATTAGCGATCTTTTTCCAAAGAATCCCGCATTCATCGGTATTTAAAAAAAAGAAGCTCGATCCCTACTGAGCATCCTTATCCGTAATCCAATTAACGTTTCTCACTATCTCAATTTCATTCCGAGAAAAAGAGAAAAATAAATTAAACTAAATAGAAATGCTCATAGAGTAGAGAGCTATAAAATTTTATATTTTGATGCAAAGCTGTGGCCAAACATTTGATTAAATTAAAATTGCAAGCCAGTGGCAAATGCGATTTCCACTCAAGAGAGCTGTCAAGTGTATGCATTGTCATATGTGTGTGTATGTGTGTGTCTGGCCTTGGAACTCGAGGATGTATAAATGCTACAATGCAGCTCAATCGCCTCTTAAAAACGAAATAAATTGTAATTAAATTAGTTCTAATACATACACTAAGTATGCGGGAATATTTTTGAAAAAAGGATTTGGAAAGTTTCTAAAATTCTGCAAAATCGAAGTACTGGAAATTCATGGCTTTTCGCTGATAGCACCAACATTACGCCGAAATCCATAAAAGTTCATGTAAAAACCTGTTTGAATCAGGAAAGTCCTTCCTCCGAATCAGAGATTCCTATAGCCAATATGTACGAAGAGTCCAGAAGATACACACTTGTGAAAGTTGCAGACATGCCATAACATCGCATACAGGTATTGGGGCTCTCTTAATATGTTACTGAAGGTAGCTCATTACATTCACTAATTAATCTAATTGGGACTGAAAAACTGGACCTCTCTAGTTTATCTACGAATAACTACTTAAACATACATATGTCTTTGCCAAATACATACATACATACTTACATATATACATTTGTAAGCCTACTCTTATATGCACTCGTATTGAGCTTTTGCGGTCTTCAAACCCTGCACAACATGCGAACAGCGTCGAAATACTTTTTGGAGTCAATATACTTAGCCCCCACTTCTAATTTCAAATTTTGTGCCTACAGAAATGCTTTCTGTACAGAATAACTCTCAAATACTTAACTTCTTCGATAAAACTAAGGTAGAACTACTCCATACTGTGTGAGCATTGCCTCCTTTGAAAAATACTATTGTGGGACCATTTAGGGCTCATAAAAATTGACTTATCCCGACCAATCACATTAGCGGCTAATAAGGCTCAGTTGTGTGTGGGTGACTCCCTTTAGGGATAGGTCGCAGGATTTTCTTGCAGGGCACATACATACATACGCAGTGACATCCTTGACCAATTTGCTGAAAAAGTGTGCTTTCATTCAGTTCGACATTTCATTATACCACAGAAACACATTCAATATGCCAAACTATGCATGGAAACACAAAAATTTACTTTCCCGAAATTTCACAAGGTCTGATTTCACACAAAAATTTAGTAGAACACACATATTCACATACATACATACATACATGCATCAACGGTTGTGGGTGGAACGCAAGCAAAAGCAATAACAGTGAAAAGAAAAGACATAGGACATACATAGGTACGTTGAATAATGACCAAAGTTAGATCAAAATAGCAGCAAAATGCGTGCGAAGTACATGACCAAAGTTTTGCCATAGAATTTAGTTCACATCAGTCGAGGAAGCGTGCACAACAAATTTAGTTCAGACATGCTGTGGAAGCGTGGCATTTGAAATTTGTTTGGATATTCATTTGCCTTTGGATGGCATAGGTTGGCGGCAGGAGTTAATATTGTATTTGAGTGTTATCAAAGCAGGCACAAAATCCAAGGGAAAGTCACTCGTGCCCAAAAAGTGCCACTTTCAACTGAGTAGTTCATTATTACACAGCCTTCCTGATATATGTATGTACATATGTGTGGCGTTTTATAATGGGGGCCGACATGACCCATGCAAGAGAAAAGTTTCCGGGAAGTTGTGTGCACCCTTCTGCTTTGCCAAAGAGGTCCAATGGTGGCATGACAAAAAAAGCTAAAAGCTTCACTCTTTTTTTTTTTTTGACAAGTTTTGTCATTTCGCTGTCAATTGCTTCTTAACAAATATTTTAAGTGTGCTCAGCTATGCTAAATACATGTCATATATGTAGATCTGTCAAAGCAGATCGATATTTCTGTATATTTTAAAATATCTCAAATAATTAAATTTTGATTAAAAAAATGGTTGGTTATCTACTTATTTGAATTTTGTCTTGTTAGCAGAGAAATATAGGATTTAGTTTTCAATAAAAAATCGGGACTAGTATTAAGTCTGTTCATTGCAATGCCAACCAAACCGTGATCGCAAAACTGTGAAAAATGGGCATCCCTAATACGTAAATGGTATGTTTTTACATACATATATATACGCTCACTTGTATTTTTATAAATCCATATGACATACATATTTGCATTGTGTCCTCCACGCCATCACTCAATACATTTTTGTTGCATTCTCAATTTACTTCATTCGGCATAAAGTCGCAATTTATTTCATTCAATCGAATTCTTTATTGAATTCCATTGAAACTTCAAACAGCGTTTCGTATAGCCTCGGCTGGCTCGCTGGTTCGCTGACTAGCTGCAGTTGACAATGGGGTGAGTATTTTTTAAGAGAAATCTACCACAAGTATAGAGCATCTCCAAAATGAAAAACAACAGTGCGATGTATGAAGTGTTTATTTAATCGATCTCACAAACATTTCTTAAGCTTGAAAACGCTTTATTATATTCAGATCTCTGTTCGTTTTCACATATCAATATTTTATTTTTTCTTCTTTTTGTCGCCTTCACCATTTTCGTCCTCGTTTAAAGCACAGGGAGGACACGATTGCAGATAACCACCCTCAGCCATGCGTCTAAAGGATTTTTCCGGATCGTAATTGCTGAAGATAAAATAAAACAAAAACCATAAGTAATCCAAACAAAAAGCGCCAAAATATTTATGCACCTGTAAAATTGACGATATTTTGCTTTACGCGGCTTATTGTGTATAACGTTGAAGGCCAACCCAGCAAACATTGCAGCGCAAAGTGCCACCGTAACGTTGCGCAACGCCATTTGACGGTGATTGTAAAAAAGCTGCGGAGGCGGCTTAGGTGGAGCTTTGGATTTCTTCACGGTAGCTGACATTTTTGTTTGCTTTTGTGTAGCCTAATACCAGCGAGATGATGTGAATATTAAAAGCCGAAATCTGAAAGGACAATATGAAACGCATTACGGCGAGTCAACAATGTAATGCAATAAAGTTTACCACACGTTTGAGTTGCGAAAAGCTAGTTGATTCGACTATATTTCAATTCAATAATTTTTTTTGTACGTCTAATTGAATTTTATTTTATGACATTCAGTTTTGAAAAGCAGAAAAAAATTTGACTGTAACAAGTGTTATTTTTGTGCTGAATAAAATAAAGCTTTCAAATTAAAAGCTCTTCCAAAAACAAATGCAGGATTGTAATAGGTTTTAGATTAATTGAGCCTTTTTAAAAATGGCCCTTTTTGAGCTTAGTAGACGGGGTCGTTGCATCACAAGTTGAATTCCTTTTAGGCGACGTTAGCGGAAAATTAACCCTTCAACAACAATATCGTTGTTGTCCGAATACAAAGTGAAATCTGAAGTCACAGAGAAAGATGAAGATGGGTAAAAATATGAAGCGTAAGAAGAACACTCTAACAGGTATGAAGACAATAACAAAGACAAAATGATGAACTATAAATAAAATGCTTGTGGAGCTGGTTCGACTGCCGTGGGAACAACTTGTTTGGCCCGCCGAACCCTTGGGTCCTTGGGTTAGTGAATTTTAGACGCCTATTTCGACAGGTCGCCCTTTACAGGTATCATAAAAAGTGGTTTCGAAAAGTTTTTTAAACCTAGAGTGGCCCCTCAGCAGTAATTGGAAAATTCTTCGAGTGTATTGCCGCCATGGAAGGCTTCTCAGCCAAAATTCATTTTCTTTGCAGATGCCGTTCTGAGTTGGCAAAAAACTGCAGATAGGTGCCGCTTTTTTTTTAATTTCGGCAGGTATGCCGTGGGCTTAGCAGGGCCCTCCTAACTCATTGAGGGTATAACGTACTGCTTTTCCAGACGTTCTGCTGCTTACCACAAAACCTGCCAGAGACTGATTTAAATTACTAAATAAAATTATGGCGACATTGCCCTGGGAAACTCCTTCGCGCCATACCGATCTTCAGAGCGGGAAGTGATTTAGGAATAGTCCTGACGATATCGAACTTATTGATGCACCATATTTTCGGGGACGTCACCTTGGAGTACAGAGCACAGATATTAAGACCGAATTGTCGCCAATGAAATTTAAAATTGGTATTTTGCCAGCTTGAGACCAGCCACACCTTAAAGCAGCTTCACCTGTGTTTTGAGTCTCGATAACCACTGTCATGCCTTCATAAATTCTCCTTAAAGTTGTCACTTGAAATTGCATGTTGTTGATTGTAGTTTTCAAAATTCTTGTTATGCAACTTGAGCAAATTGCAGTTCCACGAAGTTGTAAGTTAAAAGTCACAATTTGTTCTTTAATTTTTTTTTGATATTTCTCCAGTTGTTGTTATTATAAATGCTCCTTTGCTAGTGCTAGTTGTTCTTGTGTGCTGTGATGGTTATTCACTTTTGTTGTTGTCAGAGTTACTTGTTTGTAAAGCTGCATCAGATGTTTCTTTGTTGTTTTTATTTTGAGTTTTCGCAGAGCATCAGTGTTGTTGCTTATTTGTTTATGTTTTGGATAGTTTTTTTTTTTTTATTTTTTTTGCAACGCAGAAAAAGTTTTCGACAACAATTTCCAGGCGGATTGTTCTCCGAAGTTAGCGTTCCCGTCAATAGCCTCTGTGGGGCAAGAAGAGTTGACAACTGCAACAAAAGTAAGCGTAACTATAAGCGAAACAACAGTACATTGTAACAAAGCAGGGCAACTAGCAAGCTGCGGTGGCACGAAACGTCAAACCAAGTTTTATGTTAGCCTTTACGTTGCGCTATGCTGAGAATTTCATTCGATTTAAACTTGCGTTGGTATAGTCGACTTTTAATATACCCATATGCGCAATCGCAGGAGTACAAGGAGGGTCGATGAAATTAAATTTTTTTTTTTTTGCAAAAGTACTCATACTTCGAGACAAAAATTATTATTTAAGACGTTTAATTATATTATTATAAATTCATTACGAATTATTGTTTATTTGGTCTCGAGCTTGCAAAAACTTACAAATATGTAAACAAAATAGACCGCAAAAATCCAACAACAAAATACATTGAAACCATAGCACGGGTTTACGTACATATGTAAATATGTACAAACAACAAGTCCAACACACATCATAACATATAGGCTGCATGTCTTAAGAAATTTTGTGTATACAGTTGGCAAGAACAAACAAACAAAAGGGAATTAATTGAAGTGGAGATAAGTGCATTGTGACGTCACAGGGCATCATTGCTTAGTGTTGGAATTTTCTAACAGCGGCTTTGGTGCAGACACGAGTTCGAATCCGTGTCCGAAAAGGGATCTGATGATGAGCCTGGAAACTCTGAAACATGTAATCCTATCCATCGCTGTTGATTTTTCCTTTGTAATTTTTCTCCAATTATCAATTTTTCCCAAAAAACTGACAATTAAATTCATTACGAATTATTGTTTATTTGGTCTCGAGCTTGCAAAAACTTACAAATATGTAAACAAAATAGACCGCAAAAATCCAACAACAAAATATTTTTTATATATTTTCTTCAGTTTAGTCAGACTCTCAATAAATTAAAATATACTTATTGAAATAGGTGATATATAAGACTTTCTGAATCCTAACCTTTGTATGATATATACATATCATATTTCTTTATGCGATACGGTCTAATGTATTTACATACATACATATGGGGGGGTATAAAGAGCTTTTCATACGCACTTACCGCATTTTATTTGGACTGGCTCCAAGTGAAATGGTGCGAAAGAGATTTGTCGGTGCTCGGTATCTTTCTCCTACTTCAAGGTATTTGTGTGTCAGATAAAAGACCAAATGCAAGAAGTGGTGCTGTGGTGCACATGCCCTGCAGGAAAGAAGATTCGTCAAAAAAAGGCCAAGGTGAAGTTGGCAGTGAACCACGTTGAACTGAGAAGCTACTTTATTGTGGAGACAGGTAATAAGATCAACGGAAATAACGGCAATTGACTTTATTTCGCATAGCAAATATAAATGAGTAGCTTTGTAAAACAATTTGAGTTCAGCTAATGTCCCACTGGGAAGTAAACCAATCTCTGTGCATGCAAGCGTAATGGCATGAGTCCAATTTAAGATGATTATGGCGCTTTACTAAATCGAAAGCGAAGAATACAATTTATAATGACACACATTAACGAATATCGATTGCAGGAGTAAGGTGCAGTGCCGAGTGCTGAAAAAATTGTTATTGTGATTGTTTGCGAGTGAAAGTGAGAATCTTGTAAGTGTGTCAGTGTGTTAAAATGTGAATGTGTGATTTGAGAGGAGAGTCAGTGTGGTAACTACCATTCGAAGTTAAGGTTTAATTTCCGATGCTGAACATGGTGATTGATTTGACACCTACGGATCGGTGGTATGAAGAATAATCACTTTGTAATTTACCATGTCGAAAAGTATCAGCGGAATTCTCTAATTGAATTTGGCCCAAACTCAGAAATGTCGTAAAGAGTACCTACTAGCACAGTTTTACTTGGCTTGACAGTTAGTCAGTATTATTTACGAGCAACTTGATGGAATTTATTTGTACGATTATAGAACGCACCCCATGGTATCCAGGAAATTTACTTTGACAACTATTTCCAGACCGCCAGCGCAGGTCAGCCTTCCATCTCATTGATTGCTTATTTAACTTTTGCTTAATCTGCTGCAACACGAAAACTTGCTCCCTTTCACTGCACATAAAAATACTTCATAGTCTTTATATTGAGTGCCTACCTCACTGCCGATTGAAAGAAAGCTCTGAATGGCAAACTTTAAATGTGTCTTACAAATCAAAATATAATATTTGCACAAAAAAAATTAAAAAGCTATTCACTTCAAACTTTAGTGAAACAAATTGAACAAGTGCAACTTTTATAAATTATCTGCAGAAATACAAAAAAAAAAAAAAAAAATAGTTGACTAAGAACTTTGATTTAAGCTGCAAGTAGCTCGTCACTTTATGAAAGCAACTAGCGGCAAGCAGCTAAAGTCGAACGTGAAGAAAATTCAACTCAAATCAAATTCAAACTATGTGACAACGTTCATGGAAATAAAGAGACATTTGAAGATTTTTATATCCCCAAATATACATATATGTATGTATATATACAAAAATCAAGTTACTTTGTTGATTGAAGAAGAAGAAGAATAAGAAAAGCAATAAAATCAATATGATTTGTTAGAGACAATATTGTTGTTGCTAACAACAAAATAACATGCCAGCGCCCTTTTATCTGATTATGCTAAAATCTTGGGTACAAGGCGTAAAGTTGAAATTTGTTGAAAGAAAAGCGATAAACACTAAAAATGTGAAACTCAACGCCAATAAACAGGAGAAAAGTGTTCAGTGCAGCAAGGGGTAAGAGGATGAGCAGATGCGATTTGAAAGTTGTCAACAAATAAATTATTAAGAGATTAATCTTTGAAGCTGCTGCTAGCTACTTCTACAAAGAAGCAGCAGAAAACATTACAGCAGCTGCGCAACAGCAACAACAAGTACTCGTAGCAGCTGAGAAAATATTCAATTTGAAGAGTAGGCTTTGCTGCTTTAGAATCAAAAGTTGAGTGCATGTAAGTTAAGAGAAATGCTAAAGAAACTTTTTAAGATCACTTTAAAAGTTCCAAATCTGTTCTTATATATATGTACATACATATATGGGATTCGCTGCCAATACATGTGTACTTGAATACATTAGACTGAACCAAAATAAAAATACTTACATAGTTTCTTGTGCCTCTAACACATTCATGGCAATCAATAAGCTATGGCTGTTGTCTCCGAAGTCTCCTACTCTATTCTAATAGAAACAGTATTCAATGGAAATTACTCAGCTGATAAAGGAGAATTGCAAAATTTTGTAAAATTATTTAAAGGCTTTTGGAACCGTTCTTGGCTTTTGAAGAGCGTTATGGTTTTCATTTTTGGTTTCAGTCTTAACATTTTTTTTTGGACCAGCTAACACATGTATTCGTTTATTAAAGTTTCCTTACCAAACGCAAATATGGAGTAGTTGCTCTAACATGAGGGTATGTAGCTCGTGGATGCATAAATAAATGCTTAAGAAAACGATTTCAATTTGTATGAACGCGTGTGTGCGTATAGGGAATCTCAGCTGTTTCAAGATTTCCATGTACCTCTCAAGTGCGAAAATTTGCGACTTTCAACTTTATTGCACTAATCTCATACACATGGTTAATAATGTTGTTGTTTTGTTTTTCTTTTCAGTTAAATGGTATTAGCATGAGACACTGACAATCGTAAATAAGCAAAAATCTCTCTCCGTTGCTACGCGACCAAGTTTGCAAACTTTTAAGTGCATATTGCGTATGTCACGTTCCACAGAAATCGATGCCGAATAAAGTGGTATTTGTGGGCACATTTTATTTAATTTTTTGTGTTAGAAAAAGAATTCGTATTTATCATAAAGACAATTGTTTTGTAGTTAGTTTATTTTTAGAGGATATTTTAGTGTTTTCGAAATATGGATAGTTGAAAAAGGCAAGAAAGAACACGCAGCGTCGAAACCACATCAATCAAAGAAACTCCAAGTTATTATAAATTTTTAAATTTAAAATCTAATTTATATTAATTGAAACGTTTGCCACGCTACCGTGGATTGTACAAAATGAAAACACAAATATTCGCAAATCTTAAAGTATGCGATTGCATTTTTCCCAAAGCAGGGGGAGCATAGAGTGGAAAACATTTATACCCCTTTTAAAGTTATTCAAAACTCTAAGTACTTAGCAAAACACAAATTCGTTTTATAGCTTTTCGCTATTCACAAAGCAAATCAAATTTAATGCAACTTTGAGCATAGGAAATTAGTTTGATCTGAGAAAAGTGTGCCATTTGAATTAGTATTATTGGAGCTGCATTAATTGGTACTAAGGATGCCAAACTCGTGATCCTATGCTTTGTCCTTCACACAAAAATTCGATAGTTTCTCAAATAGTTTCATCATATTTCAAATCAAATCCTGACAACGCTAAAATTATTGAAATCCCGAAAATAAGCATATTTACTTTCCCTAAAAAAAAAAAAGAAAAATCAAAAAAAAACCGGTTACGAGGTAGTTGAGGCAAACATAATATGTAAAGAGAAGAAATGATTAATTCTATACCACTTTCCCAAATTACTTAGGTTAAAATGGGCTGGGGTTTTGTGGTGATCTGAAGGTACAAACTAGAATATGGTGGTGACATTTTTCAACGTTGTGTTTACTTAAGGAAGCTTTTGGTAAGTTCGTTGCCCGTTGAAATTGCTTCCTTCCCACTGGCAATTGTTGCTGATAAAAAGTTTTTCCTCCGCTTGCCGTTTTGTTGTCTTTTGTGTCTTCTGCCAATCCGCACTATCACATCACCTCCGTGCACTCATCCCCCACCACTTCTGCAAAAGGCACTTCAAAGGCAATGGCGTGGAAGCTTACAGCGAGTGTTGTTAAAGAGCTAAGAAAAACACGATTAAAAGCACGCGCAAAATGGAAAAAGTGCAAAAGGATAAAATTGTTGCAACAGGAGAGTAAGAGATTTGTATGAAGTAAGAAAGGATGAATAATAGCAGAATGAAAGTTTACATTTCTGATTGAGTTACGATTCGCAGAGGTTAAAAGGTATAGCGTTAAACGTTTTGGATAACGCAAATAGAGAAGTTGAGAGTATAACAGTAATTTGCTCAAATGGTCGTGCAACTTTCTTTGAATTAACTGCGCGAATACCTAAATCCTTATTATGGACAATGGTTTATTTCCACTTAATTCGATGTGGTTTTTAAACGCGGGTAAACCGTGCTAGATTTTTAAAATCAATAAATTTGGAAGACATTTTTTAAAGGAAACAGGGTGGCTCCCCGGCAGTGCTAGGTAATCTCAGAGGGGAAATATATTTCTGCCCAGAAAGATGCCTTCAACATGGAATATGTAGATCCGCTGGAGGCGACCCTTGACACACTATAGCTTTTTAACAATTTTTAAGGTTTTTTTAAAACACTCAAAAGCCAACAAGTGAAATCGTTTTTTGATTGAAAATAAAGAATGCAATTGGCGATAAAGTTTTAAGTACGCGTTGCATGCCATTTCAATCAATTTCTGCAAAAAAAAGGACCAAAAATGAAAATGTAGTGCTTTTGCAGATTCTTACATGCGTCTGACACCCTTCGAATGCTTTTACGAAGCTCTCAGCGCCCCTCTACCAATTACAATTTACACTTCCATTCAAATAGTTAACTTTGCTTGAGTCACAGTGCCACAAAATGTGACTTTAATGATCTACATGCGCATATGTAGGTGTGCTTGCTCTTACCCAGTAGGGAAAATTTGTGGTTACGAACCGTTCAATCAAAATTCTACACTTTTCAACTATGACTTATTATTCAAAGAACTAAATTCCATAAGCTACTTAAATTTTTATAGAAAAAACAATTAAATTAAATTCGTGTGCCACTCCCCCTTTTCCGATAGCTCCCACTTTTTACGTGACTATAGTATGCATATCGAAAATTAAAATGCCAATTATCAAATCCCTAGTATGAACCAATTTTAATAAATGCAATAAGTGTAAAACCTAGTTTGTATGGGAGGTGCCACGCCTACTTAATAATTTAGTTTTTTTCCCTAAACTTGCAAGGTATTTTATTATACCTACACATTTTGACACCGGTAATCTACTGAAATCATCAAAAACCCACAATGAAATAGTATTTGAGTGTTTTTCATGAAAATGATATTCCAAGAAGAATCGTGATTTTTAAATTCCCTGCAGGGTATTAACACAGACTCAGATGAATTCTTCAATTTGGCAAAGCAAATATGCGACAACAACATTTGATGGGGGCGTATGAGTAACTTTTTGTGTTAGCTGGCTTCAATGTTGCTGAGCGCTGCTGTGCAAATTTAGCTTTTGACATCGTTCGCTACTCTCTGCTTTGCATTCGCCAATTGATCACATATTAAGTTGTTATTTGCACTTTGAAGGCATGGTGTATATGTGTGTGTGAGTGTGAGCGTGGGCATGGCATTGCCCTAAAGGAAACATTTAAAGTCGCCGCTCATTGCATAGTATTTAAATTGAATAGATGGGTCTGCTTGATTTTGAAGAAACTTACTTTTCCTTGAATTCTTTTTATGCATATACCTCTTCTCCACTCTTCCTGAGCACAAAATAGGCATTAGTAAATAGTTTGTCTCCATGTGTTTCCATAAGAAATTTTGCCGAGAGCGTTGTACTAGGACACACCCGAACTTTAGAACAGTTGCTAAACCGAAAAGAAACTCTGTGCAACCTTACTTCTGATTTTTCCTCCAAGGTCTTACAATTTTACTATCTACATCGTTTGTTGCCATTGAACAAAATCAACAAAGTGTTGAGCGCTGAGATTTCTCATTTTGTCGGCAAATATTTTTTAACAGCGATTGGCAAATCGAGTGTTTTTTTCATGTGCACGAAATTCTTTTCAATTCGGAAATGATTAAAATCTCAAAAGATGCCAAGATCTTCATTCAAGCGCTAATAGTTTTACTATAGATAATTGCGAGTCTAGATCATAGGTCGATATTTCATAGAATAATTGTTTATACTCAGTTTACACACACATACATACGTAAGATACGGTCTTTCTTCGCTGACAGATTCAGTCGTCGCTGAGCAAGTGGCGTAACCACTTCGTGGATGGGTGTGGCTTGTTTGAGCAGCGAACAAAATTTACATGTATGTATATATGTAGGTACTTAATATTTTTATTTATGTAAATTCATCTTATAAAATGAGTATTTTTTTTTTGTTTGGTCAGAAATTTTGATTATTGCATTGCAAGTTTGTGATATTAACAACTGGGTCGTGAGTTGAGAGCGCTCTCATCATGCAACCTCATTCACAACTTTGCTGATGCCCTGTACAGATAATAATGCTCTTTCTCATATAATCGAAAACAATATTTAAATTCCTTACGATATGCAATTAAAATGTTTACCAGCTTGCAGTGCAATACATGCCAAGATTGAATGCATGAGTGTTGTTTGCATTGTTATCTAGGAATATATATCAAAAATAAAAGTACTCCACTTTATCTACAAATTAAATAAATTGCATGAAATATGTATTTACAATAGTACCTTTGCTTATTTTGATGTTCGTTCATTTTATACATACATATATATAGTGTGTTTCATAACTGTAGCACACTCGGAGTTTATGATATATTATTATTACTTATATACTTATATTTACGTTTTAATATTTTATTGATAGAATTCTGATTTAAGAGTGTTGCAAATCTTAATTACAAACCTTGTTCACATGTTAAAGAAGTTCAATAATTTTTTAAATATTTTAAATTTAATTTATTTTTTAAAACTGAAGATAAAATTCTTATTTAACAAAGTATGACTTTTTTAAAAAGCCGTGTTGGGTTTTAGAATTTTTTTCTCAAGTTATTGTTCCATGTTATGCATTCAAAAAATGTATGCGTCCTTTATGTTCAAAAAAAAAAAAAAATTAAAAAAAATGGAAATGTTTACGGCGATTTTCAAAAAATTTCAAATTTATGCTTTATTGCACTAGGACTTGATAGATAATTTACATAATTTATATTAAGATTTTTCTTATTTGAATTTCAATTATTTTTTCACACGTTCTGTTAACCAATAGGCTATCAGCACGAAAGGTTTTCAGTCACCTGAACACTTTTTCTATTATTTTGTGTTACGAATTTTCTGCATATCTTCAAAAACAAATACATTTTGAGAGTACTCATAATTCCAACTAAAAATATATACATGCATACATATATAGGATGCACTTACATAATGATAAGATAACTCGTAAACTATACTGAAATATGACTAAGGAGCATGAAAATTACCGAAAATATATTGTACCTGTATGTACGCACACAACTCAAACTAATAATATACTACGTGAGTTGGTATGCCTGCTAGTATTTACATTTTTATTTATACTTAGATATGCCCAAGAGAAGCATTTCTGACGCAGATAGCCAAGTACAGATTGTTGAACCAAAGATTTGTATGCTGCCTTTGGTCAAGCAGTGTGTAGCTAGACAATTCCTCACATGCTCGTTTACTAAGCATGTAGTAGATTGCATTGTTTTTGTGTTTGTACAATGTGTTAGCATTTCACATGTGTTCTTGTAGATTCTGTACATATGTAAATGTTAAACAATATCTAAACTGTTTTCTGTTGCAAATAAAGTATATTATCTTTTTGTTTGCTATGAAGTCAAGTAGAAATGCATGAAATGGAATTAATTTGCTCGAGAAAGCTACTGAATAATCACGGCTGTTTTATAGGGAAAATGAGTATGGGTATGTAGACTTGAGCATGCTTTTATTGAATTAATTAATTAATGTTTAATTTCTATCGTTTTCGTATATATTTGAAAAGCGCTAATTCAAGCTCCCAGTGTGTAAGAAATCGGCAATTAATTTAAATTTTTGGGAGCCTTTGCTCTACTGTTATATTCTCTGAGAATGTAGTAGAAAAAAAAGAAAGATTGAAATGTATGCATAACACAAAATTTCGAGAGCAGTTTTTTTATTGGTATGGAATGCCCCATATACGCGTACATTTGTATATTTATTTGTTGTTTAAATGGCAGCATCAGAAAGTACAATCACGTAGGTGCAAAATGATGCATCCTAAAATGGAAAATGCATTTTATGATCATTTGCTTTTTCTATGTGCCAAGCAGGTATGATGTTACATCGCAAGCATATTTACAATTCATAAAGCTTTACCCACACTATGGGAGTAAGGAAAGCAATTCATATTTACTTCCCAATTTATAGAAACATTAGAGGCGGCCACGTGCTCTTTCTCTTCAATTTCCCTTAAAATCCTTTCCCTTTCAGAACCCAATTAAATGTTGTAAAATTTTTGCGCTATGCCAAAGATTTATCCAAATCAACCACAATTTGTCACACGAGCACTTTTCAAACGATTCCAAATGACCAAAGTCGGTCAAGCATAGGGCTAAGTTAAATGAAATTTATGTTTAATCGCTTGCGTGGCTTTGGAGCGGAAACTATTTACGTTTACTGTTGAAAGTATTAAATTCTTTTGAGCAATTTGGAGCAAAACGGAAAACCCAAGCATCAAATGATTTCTCTAGAGACATTTGTTTCGTCTTTAATAAATATTATAATGCTCCTTTATTTTAAATTGACAACCTTTAACTAGACATCTGTATATATGTATGTATGTGGAAGTATGTATGTTTGAGTAAAAACTTGATTATGGCATTAGTTTATTTATTTTAACCCTTGGCACACTTGACCCTTACTTAGCTTTGTCTCAACGGAGTTTACTTCAGCATTTCCAGTGAGTCGACCTTTTGAATTGTTTGTGTAGTGGTTGTATTGCACAAACCCTAAAGTAAATTTGTATATCCGATGAATAGTTTTAAGACATTTTCCACTACCCACAACAATAACACACACATGCAACTGCCTTATTTACATATGTACATACATGTATAAGTGCCTTTCAAGTCTTCTTTATGACCTTAGTGAAGTTAATAGTATTTTTGATTAGAATCTAAATGAGGCTTTTGGCAACATTGACCACGATAAGCAGAATATTCAAAATATTCTAGAAATGTTTGGATGTATGTATGCAACAATTGCAACCCTGCAGACCAACCAACTGGTTGCTACTCGCTTTCAAAAATTCTTTTATTTCATTAACTCAAAGTTCTAGTGGGAAAGTCATCAGCTTTCATACAAAAATTCTTGCAGCAGACTTGGTTGGGACTCACACGAAATGTGTTCGTTAAGAAACTGGTAGAGCCACCTAAACAGATCAAGTGAGATCAGCACCTAAGAAACTGCAACATCTCTTCAAGTCAGGGCACTGGTAAAGGTCCTATCTTAGCCAACATCGCAGGTTTCTAATATCTTTAAGGATTCTACAACGTCAACTCTTCAAACATTTCCTAGCTGAACAGAATAAATTTCATAGAGGATGAAATTTTCCAGCAACCCCAGCTATTCTCAGATATTTCAATCTTTCGCAATGCATTTGGTCGAAAGTGAGTCCAAAACTATCTATAAAATTGGTGTTATTTTAGAGCCAAGATCAGTGGCCAATTAGACTAATGAAATCTACCTCCAGAGTTTGCTCATCGTATTTAAATTGGGAACAAGTTAGCCTTCAATGGACTAGTACGATTGAACTCCTTAAATTGTAGTTGCTAACAAGCCTCGTTGTCTGACAATTTGTCGTTTCATTGAAGTAATCTTACTGACCAACTGACTTGTTGTAAGTGTATTCAACATACAAACACCTACATACCTACGCATACATACATACATACCAACATCGTACCTTAATAAAGTGTCGTAAAAAAATTGGTTTTGGAATGCCAAAGCACCAAAGCAATTGTGGCTGAATACCAAGCTTATTATTATCTGTCACAACAGCTTTCTTGTGACCAATATTTTAGGTTAGTTTCGATTCTTGCTGTTTTTGCTGTTGCTGCTATTGTTTTTATTATTATTGTTGTGCTTTGGTAAGATTCATCTTGCTTGTAAATCTCTATTAAGCTTAAATTTTTATGGCAAAGGTTGAGTGAAACACACCAATAACAACAACAACAACACAAAACATACACAACAGCGAAGGGAAACTGAGCGTCGTCAAACGGAAATTTGCTCTGAGGTAAGAAATGGCGAAGTTTAAGGATGTTCGATGCTTTGAAAATGCTAAATTGAAAGGTGGATAAAAAGGTTGTTATGTGACATTGTGCCAACCGGAGGTTTGAATGAGTCGGTCTGGTGGGACGATTAGCGTAACAATAAGCATTAAATTTCAGTTTGACTCAAGGGAAAAGTCGTTGAGTAAAGTGCTGCTCTTTTTACGGTTACTAAAATAACTGGTTGGATGATATTTAAGATACGAGCAAAATATTTGTAAATTTCCGACTAGCTTTTAAGATTTCATGAGCTGCACTAACGAATTAAACACCAAAGTCTCGGCTAGCGGCGTAACGTTATATGAACAAAGAAGCGCTAACCCAGAGGATAATGATGGTTGCTGAGTGCTTAAGAATAAGGTAACAAATTACTAATGATTTTTGGGTGGTGTGTCATAATGTCAATGGAATTAATGTCGCTGTTATTAATTCCAAGCGAAATAATTTCAAATTACTTGAAGAATCAACGTCATTGTATTTAAAGTTTAAATTGAATTCTGCTTAATAAATCAAGAGATTTTTGTGAAAAACACCTCAGGCGAAAATTTGGAATAAAAAACCGCACATTTTATTTTGAATTTTGAAAGAAATGAGAACATTTGGAAGTTTTTTGAAAAAATTTCAAATTCATCACATACAATTTTTGCGCTTTAAAATAATATTAAAAAAAGGATAATTTGTAATATAATCTCGAGATATTTTTTTTCAGCAAATTCCAAATTAATAAAATGCAATATTTTAGTTTTACATTTATATATACATATAAAAATGATTTGGTGTTTAATCGAAATGATAAAACTTAAAAACGGCTAAACGAAATCAAACACTTCCTTTGGGGAGTTTGTTTGTTATTACCATGCTCACGTCAGATTAAAAAAAAAAACAAAAAACCATCAGGGGGCCGTGGCACCTCCCATACAAATATAATTTTTCATGCTGAATATCTCTAAAAGGCTTTCAGGTGGGGCCTTGGAAATTGGTGTGGAGATAAATGATATCAATTGAATAGTAAAGGAAAAAATTGGAGTTATAGCAAAAAGGGGCGTGGCATATCCGATACATACTTAATGTTGAAAGATGAATCTCTCTAAATGAGTTCAAGGTAGGGAGCTGAAATTTGATATAGAGCTAGATGATATCAAAACCCTTCTCACCAAAATACGGATGTAATAACAATTTTTGACAAAAAAAAACCAAATAAATAAAAAAACAATTTTTAAAATGAAGAACGAAGTTTGCAGGGTCAGCTAGTAGCAGTATAAAATAAAAAAATTGAAATTAAAATCGGGTTGAATTTGGTATGCGCAGCCTCCTTGAGAATGTTCGTTAATCACTGCCAAAGCGACTTCATATCAATTGACATAAATTCACTTTGGGAATACTCTTTGTTAATTTTTTCTTAAACAAATTAATTCTTTGAATGCTCTAAATTTTTTAGTATTGCCTGGCATACTAGGCGTCAACATTTTACAAGGAAAATGAAAACGATACACGGCAGAGAGTTTGAGTACTTGCTATTGTGTAGTTCCGAGAACAAGGTTCGTGTTTAATTTTTAATATTTTACTAGCGCTTCATTTCCACGTATTTGTCATGCTTCATTGTAAACCTTGAAATGTGGCGATTAAAGAGTTTTCGCAAACACGATGCTGAAGGAAAGGATATGTGAGAAGGCTGTACCTGCCATTATTCGCACTAATCTGACCTTGGAATACCTACAGAATATTGTATTTGGTAAACTATGTTTTATTTATCAATCGTTTATGAACAGTGAATGTTCAACGCTTTCGCGATAATTATGTGATACGATAGAAAAAGCGTTAATTCTGCAATCGAAAGGGGGATGAATGAAATACGAAGGGAACAGAATGGAACTTGAACAACGAATGTGTTCTAATCGTAACATGATAAAAATTGTTACCAAATCAACTATTTTTTTTTGCAAGAAATTTAATAAATTTCATTTTCACCTTTGAGTTTAATAACAACAACCTTGTTAGCTATATTTACTATCAAAATATTTATTTGTTTAACAAAATTGACAAATTCACTCTTACTTTTTGACTTTTCAATAACATTACACTCAATTTGAGCTATACAAATCTTACAATCCTACATATTCTTCCATCAAATTCAGATAAAATCGTTGTCGCAATGCTGTCTTTTTATAATACTCATACAAAGCGCATTGTACACGATATCGAGATTTCAACATATCCGTCATCAACTCGTGCGCTTCCTGATAGAACCGTTGCGACAATTGTTCGAAAGAATGAGCATCTTCTCTGTATTGCGTTCTCTCATATCGCCAACGTAATTCATGCTCAACAATTTTACGCGCCTCTTTCAAATAGCCACGTCGCACTTTATGCAACGGTTTACAATTCGTGGAATACATTTTAAAATTGATCAAACGTCCTTTGTCGGTTGACTTTTGTGGACGTTGAGATTTACGGGTTTTTCTTGTTATGCGAAAAAGTCGACGTCTGGCACGTTCTATGGGCGATTTTATAATTCTGGTTAACTTTTGTTTTAGCGCTGCTTCTACTGATTTAGTTAGCCGTTCGGTAGCAAATTCATTCACCTCAAGTTTTGTTGATACTTCTCTGATTTTTCCTCTGTTTATATAAATATATTTAATGCATTCATTTAAGCGTAGTCGTCGTATATCACTCTCATTCAGGTTAAGTGTAACTGGCTGTGTTGTTTGTTCCATGTTGAGACTTGAACTGGTTTGCATTTGACATTTATTCTCACACATTATGTTGATTGCGTTCAATCTCCGCTATCCGTACTGTGCTTGACTGACTGCTGTAAGCTACTAAATATTTTTGAGAGTCTGAGTCTACATTCTTTGCAAACAAAATGCGGAAAATGAAAGGTATTATGTTTTAAGGGTTTTTTACGGTCAGGTAAAAACATATGGCTATTAAATGCGGATGTTAGTCATCTATGCTGAAAAGTAGGTAGGTAGATGCCATTGTATCACTTTTTTCACGTACACAAATAGAAACAAAAATTTTTTGTTGAATGATATTACTTGTACATAAAAGAGGATTAGTCGCTTGATCTGTGTAAAGCGGTGTGATTATATGGCCAAGCTGATTAGTTTGAATTGATATTTGATTAATCAACTGACCGCTAACTACATAGATGGCAAATAAATATAAATCCGATTTATTAAGTCTGAAGTTGGTAAGCTTTACCAGCTCTTTCATCGTAATTTTTTCCTGAACTTAAAGTTTCTTTTTATTTCGTCAAACGATATTAAATTTTATTTCACTACACATATAAAATATATTTTCAGAGTCAAATCTAACTTTCCACTTACACAAATATTAAATTTAATCAACACCTGAGTAGTTTGAAAGAGGTCACATAAAGCAAATTTGAAACTTTTACCTATGCACATCGCTTCATGAAAGCAATAGATGCCCAGTAGGAAACGCAACCAATTAGCGCTAGGCTTTGAAATCAGCAACTTTCGAATTTCTTTGCCAACATTGTCGTTCCTGTTGGGCGTTGTCAATTGAGCACACACGTTCATTGCATTGCCACTGAGTTGAAAGAGTTCAACGAAAATTCTAAATGCTAAGACGCTTTCGATTTTATGCAGACAACATAAAGTACGCTTAGTAAATTTAACAAGCTTAGTGCTAGCGGTCGTGGAGCATGCCACACTAGCATACCAAACAAATGGATATTTTATATTAAAGATACGGTCACCGACACAAGACCCGTAAATGACATAAAGTGCTTACAAAGTTTTTGGTTTTAAATTAAGGCCAATCGATGTGTGAATATCAAGTTGTGGCACAGACTCTAACACACACACATATATATATATATATATATATATAAGCTTATGCTACGTATATGTGTTAAGGTAGAAAAGTCACTTTAAAGAGCAAAAACAAAAAAAGGAAAAAAAACTCGAACCTCTTATGCCTTTTGTTAGGGAAAGGGTAGTATTAGGATGCACGCTTAAATGTGTGTGTGTGTGCATATGTATAACCGATCTCGTAAATCTTTGCTATACATAGTAACTTCATTTTAATGAAATCAAAAGCTAAAGCAACGATATCCATTTCACATCCCAAACCCCATAGCACACCTTCGGCACTGCTATATCCTCAGGATTTTCATTGTGCTTTTATGTTCTCATGCATATCACGTTAATTTGTGCGTATATAAATGTGTGTGTGTGTATGTGTGTTGGTAAAAGCATTGTTTGCCTAACTAATGAAAGAGAAAATTCAATGAAACCATGCACGTGCGACTGAACAATAGAATTTAATGTGAACTAAATTTTGTGAAAAACACTGTGTGGATAACGAAATAATAAGAATTTTATGAACTTGAAAAATGTTATTTATTTAGTTGAGCTTTCATATAAAATGAAATTTTAATCTTGATATGAAAGTGCACAAAGCGCTTTATAATATACGCTTGTATATACACATATACATATACAATAATCACTTTCTCAATATACTGGGCTTCATGGAAATATTGATTACATATTTAATACCATAATCTCTGGTTTATTCAAGAATTTTTATTACGGCCAAATTGATTGAATTTCTTGCAGCTTTTAAAGGTATATTTATACGCTCACCTTGAGTGCCAGATTCGATTATGTTCTGAGTAAATTATGTGCCTACTTTAAGGTGAGACCTCCATATACAAGCTCAACTTTTAAAGCTAATCTGAATACCGAATTCCTCAACTCAAGACCAAACACTGGAAGAGTGTAGTTTGCTTTTCAAATGAATAGCTTCCACGTATGTATGTATATAATATTGTCAGTGGTTTGACGTTGGCAAGTGCTTTGGCTTGAATTCTTTATTTTCAGGAATTATTAGTACGAGTTCGTCTTTAATTCAATCTTACACAAGCAGTCTGATGTTATATTTAAATGAATTGAAAATCAATAAATTTTAAATTTAACTCCCAGTAGCTCTGCGGCCACTTAAATCTATTTCAGTTCATTTAAAATGCAGGCTTGCGTAAGGCGAGCAAACACATTTAAAATATCCCCCACCTCTTCCGTGGCCCTTCAAGCACTTATCTGTTTCCGTTTTCAACAGGTCTCTGACTTCAATTTCGCGCTACAACTTTTGAAGGCCAATCATACGTCGATGAAGTGGCAGCAATACTAGGTAATCCGCTTATAAAGTGCTTAGCTCAGACGGGAAACACAAACACGTATGGATTAAATTTAGTAAATATGTGGTAGAAGAGTGCGGGTGAAAAATGTTTGCAGTGCGTATTGAAATAACAAATACAGCTCAGGATTATCTACTAGTTATTATACCTTTCATGAACATGAAATGGTATTATAACTTTGGTCCGATGTTTGTAAGTATGAGAAGAAGAAGAGATAGACCCACCATTAAGTATACCGAAATGATCAGGGCGACGAGCTGAGTTGATTTAGCCATGTCCGTCTGTCCGTCCGTCCGTCCGTCTGTCCGTCCGTCTGTTTGAACGCAAACTAGTCCCTCAGTTTTAGAGATATCTCGATGAAATTTTGCAAGCAGGCGCCATTTTGCATAGGATTAATCATTTGTCGGAACCAGCAAGATCGGACCAATACAACGCATAGCTCCCATACAATCGATTGTTCCGATAAACGGGTTTTGGCCTATAACTCTTGCAGTTAAGAAGAAATTTCGCAGGTTTAGTACATATTATATGAGTAATGTGTGTAGTGAAAATCACTTAGATAGGACCAACATAACAGATATCTCCCATATTACCGATTGCTCCGATAAATGTGGTTTGGCTATGTATTTTTAAATTAACAGTTTTGGAGAGTTTGTAATTAATTGTAAGTAAGGAGCGGACACTTAGAAAAGTTGTGCATATTCATAAAAGGTATAAAGACTTCGGCACAGCCGAAGACAGCCCTTTCCTTACTTGTTTTTTTTCCTTTTTTTAAGCCGTTCATATGTAAACTTTGTTAGTTAATATTAAAAACTTTGGATCGACTCAGATGGATCTATATTTCGGAATCGTAAAAGCAGTGAAGAATACAAATTTCGAGTTCAAATATGGACATGGATATATGTCGATGTATATTGAAACGATTTTACGTCATTACTAATCAAATCTGACTTGGTAACCAACCGGTTACGACGTTCGGCCATCCTCGGTGTTTAGTTTCGTGCTACCCTTGCCTTGTACATATGTATGGTCCGTAGATGCTGTAGCACGTAAAGCGCGTTATGAATGTATCTGAATTGCCTGTAATAAGGATGGTTTTAGCTCTCGTTAGTCATAACTTGGGTTACGTTGAAATCGTAAATTTTTTCTTTTGCTTTATTTCGCTTGCTCATTGTTACCTGCTTTGTTGTTGTTCCTGCGGGACTGCTTTTACGGCATATTCCTATCATTCGATTTCGAAACGAGTACCCAGGTAACTACATACATACATACGTAACTTTAAACATATTCCGCAATTCACTCAAGCAATCCTATTTATTGACTAGCCGATGGACGGGGCATGGCTCAATAAATTTCTTTTTTTCCTTCTGAACGCTTTCATATACACAAGTTTATATTCACCTCGATTGGTTTATGCCATTATGAACGGTAACGGTGGTTAACAAAATTAATATGCTCTTTGAACAATGCTCGACTGAGTATAAAAAGATTATCAACGCTTCATTCATAATGCATGAACGCATACAAAATTGTTGATTTACCAGCAGCCGGCAGCCGGCAACCGACAGCTTCATCATCCCACCAACAGAACGGCAAAACTAAGCAGACATACATATAATGGGTCAAAGGTCACTGCGATGATTTGGATTTTTTGCCTTTGTTAATTCCCTCAAATTCGAATTTGAAGTAAACAAAGGGTTAAAGGCTGTCATTTGTTTCTCGGCCTTTCTTTAGCGGTGTTTCTCTTGTGTTTGGGGTTCAGCGTAAAAGCAAAAGTTTACTTTCGATGGCGCTTGAAGCAGTTTTTATTTACTTTGGGGATACGAATTTTTGTTTTTAATTTTCTTTGAATAAAATTTTGTTTGAACTGTGAAAAGTAAATATTTAACGCAGCTTAATCGGGTTAGCGCGACGGCATAATAATCGACTTATTTAAATTGTTTGTTGAGATCGTCATTTGTTTCAAAAGTTTCCAAATAGTAGTAATTAATTATTTTTTTCATCTCTTCCAATCAGAATTTAGATTGGTTATTTTATCATTTTATTCTTAAGCGGAGATAATGTATGTAGAGAGTACAAAGAGATGTTTTGAGTTAATGCTATTTTATAGTCTGTCCAAACTCATCCATCAATCTAGGTGAAAATTGCCAACAAAAATGTATCTAATGGATATGTTCAATATTGTTTAAGCTTCGTGTTTGTGTGTATTTGCATTTGCTGCACGTTTTCTGACATTGAGTTTGTCACCGCATATCGTCAAATGTTTCGATATTAAAAGCAAACAATTCCATTAATTTTGCACTCAGCTTGATATGCTAACGAATAAGAGAATGAGAGTGCAAGGGACGTCATATGTTAGTCGATTATGTAAAAGTATGTATGCACGAGTATGTATATACATGGTAAGTAAGTATGCTGTTTATCCCTGTAGAAATTTGTTTTGGTTTAAATTTGAATTGAATGCAATAACCGTGAAAAAACTAGGCAGTCGAAAGATAGAAAGTAATGGGCAGGACCTGACAGGTTTTAGGGCGTATTAGCCTAAACTTAAACAATGGTGAGAAAACAATGCAGGCCTCTTGCAGAGTATAGGATAAATTGCCCGTCAATTGAGAAACATACATATTAAATGCCAGAGTCATTGAGACAGTTGTCTATTGTAGGAAAAAAATAGCCCGGGCTTGGGCTAAGTATAGATTTTCCTAAATAATGCTAGAAAATTTTAAAATATTGAAAACAAAATTAAAGAAACCCAACAGAACCAAAGATAAAAACAACAAAACTAATACCGTTTATCTAGATTGCTCTCAGAGTGCATTCTCCTCTCAGCATCCATACTTGGAATGTAATTTTGAAAACCAAATCAGCTGTTATCTGTAGAAATGCACACCTTGTAACGGTAGAGATTTTATTTCAAATCGTTTCCCGTTGGGTACACAAAGCAATCGATATGCGCACAAACGTTTTAACGGTTTTGATTGGTATGCTAGTCCTAGACGGCGGCCTAGCGCTTGTTGCTATGCTAAATACTTTCTGCTTTTTGCAGCTCTGACTGGTTATTGCTGATGTTGCGGTTAGTTCGACTCGTATTGCATGCCACACGCTTTTGGTGGCTGTTAAACCGGCACATTGATGTGGTTTTTCGGAGCGCGCCCAACTTCGTCCGATTCCTAACATAAATGAAAATGTAAAAATGTGCCAACATGTATGTATGTATGGATGTATGTGTAAGTTTCGTTCATTGTCCTGCCGTTCCCCTGCAGTGAAGCACCAAAGTACTCAGGAAACATAACAGTATATACCTATTATTTTGTGTCTGGTAGCGAACTAGTCGAAATAGGACTTAATACGCGCAGAGTTGGAATAATTTGAAAAAAGCTCCTTATTTGAATTTTACTTTTTACATCACTGTCACTTGAACCAGTGACCTCGCCCTACGTCATTTAAATAATTTTCGCTTTCTTTTCGAAATCTAACAATTGGCATCTCGCAGAAAAACGCCATTTAAAAAGTACCAGTTGCTTACATGAAAAAAAGGCAGTTGGCCGTCTAGTTGCAGTGGTCTACATACCAGTTTTGAAGTAGTTTGAAACTAGTTGGTTTGACTCCCTTGGTTTGAGTCCCTACAATGCACTTTATGTATTTTATGCTTGTTTTTGTGAATGTGTGTAGTGCGTGCGTGCGTGTGTTTACGTTCTTTGGTGTGTATGAGCCCGGGTCATCAATTTGTGCCTTTCATTAAGGATTTCAAGGTTTTCAACACTTTGCAATTTCTCAGTATGCGGTAGTAGATATACAAACACACACACATACATACATGCATAAGGTTGTGTCGGTGTGTTTATGTGCTCATTATTGCTTCCAATTATCCCCATTGTCAACCATTTATGTACATGGCTGGATATGCGGTGTTCATTTTCAGGACATACACCTATGTGAGCACCATTTTGCTGTTGTATTAAGGCACGTTTATCCACATAATAGTGTATCTGTGTATAATAGTGATTGCTTAGCTTTTGTTAGCCATCTTGGCCGTAGTTGCATGACAAATTTTCGTTCAACTGCAAAAGTATGATGGTCTGGTTTAGAATTACAAGTTAGAAGGGGTGGGGGAATATGTGTTAGTGGCTGCATAATGGAAAGAAAATCTTACAGTTTTTCATATCATTTGGAAGGACGCAATAAAGTAAACAACCTTTTTTCAAAACAAAGAAAGTTTAAACTTTTTTAAATTTGTTGTTCCAGCCTTCGCATATAAGAAATTTGCTGGAATACCAATCTTCACATCGCAATAAATAGTCCAAATTTTTTGTTTAAATTCCTATTTATTAATTTTGTTCAATCTTACAACTTAATATACAAAAAAATGAATTCCTTAAACTACAAAGCAACAACATAAAAATATATATACAAATTAAGTTCCTAAGTACTCGTACACCACTTTCGTCCGGACCTTCACGTCATTCAAACATTCAATCATGATCCGCCAATGCACAACGTGCGCGATATAGCAAAGAGTGCACATCGTTCATCAAATCCTCAGCATTTTCATAGAAACGTTTAAACGATCTACAAATCGCAAACTCTCCATCGTTGTATCTACGCAGCAGACGCTCCAATTCGATTTCATGTAGAACCTTCGTTCGCGCCTCATTCAAATAACCACGATGCATTTTGGAAAATTTGGATTTCTTTCTGTTGTTTATTTTGAAATTGATGTAACATCCTTTGTTGTATGACTTTTGTGGTTTCTTTTGTTTGCGATTTTCTCGTACGCCACGAAAAAGTTGACGACGCGCTCTTTCCAGCGGTGGCTTCTCTGGCATACGTATGTCTAATGCTGCATCTAGAGATTTTCTCAGTTTGCTTCTGTTGAGCTCACTTTCTTGTAGAATGACTGGCACGGGATTGGGATTTCCTTTCAGCATGTAAATATGTGCAATAATTTCATTTAGATAGGAACGCTGCAGAGAGCTCTCGCTTAGATATGATGTAGTTGGATTATCTGTTGAGCTTTGCTCGTATTTGTTGTATTCAATATTTTCCGGCATCCTTGTAGCAATGTGAGATCGAGCGTTTTGTATTGATCGAGTTGTGTTTATGCTCAATCGCTGGTAATGATTGAAGTTTCTTAAGAACATGCGCCGCTTTTTATAACCAAATCTTGGATGCAGGTAATTTTATCGGCGTCTCGTGGCCGCAGGTAGGCACCTGAAAATCTTGAAATAAATAATTAAAGTCCACTGGAAACTCGTTAAAGAATGAATGAAATTTTTACATTACCTGTAATGTTAGGTAATTCAATTATTGCTTAACGAGCTTGCAGTGGACTGGTTGTCTGCTTTTTAAAGTGAAAATTTGTATATCTGGTAATTTCCACCTAAAAAGGCTTTGCAAACTCAATAAAAGACTATGCGCTTGCATTCGTATACATATTTGGAAATCGAAAGCACGAACTACTATGATTCACGTGATTAGCCAAAGTCGAATTCAATCGAAATTGAGTTACTTACTAAAATAATTGAGTTATTCGCACTAAGATCTATAACAACACTTGGACTTTTCTCCAAAAACTTAGATTCTTCTATACCTCCGAAACATATTTTGAATTAAAATTGAAATGTCAACTTAAAATATTACTTATTTACTTGCATATGTACAGTGCGATAGTTTCAAAATGATTTCGAATCCCTGACGAAATGCCAACAGAGGAGATGTACAGTAGTACGGATCGGTCCCCATAAAAAAAAAAGTTATTCCAGTCCACCCCTAGGATTAAAGATATTTTGAAGGCGATCCCAAAAATTTTTTTTTTTTTTTGCCACATCCCCCCGATGGGCTATTTACTTTTTTTAATACTACGTCGCCATTTATGTAGGTCCGATTTTAATGAGCCCTACACCGTTGTTCATGGCTTGGAAGCCGCCACAATTCTTACCCTAATATTTTTTTACTCCGAGTTGAAATTCTAGTAATGACTGTCGGTATCTCGTTTCACAGCGTACCTAAATTCCATTTTCTTAGTCTGTCGAAAAGGCCCTTAAATTTTGTGAAACTTTTTCTTTAACAGTAACTACTTTTGTTCATAACGAAAAAAGTTACAAAGGTTTCAAACATCCAAATTTAACACAATTATGCCATTTTTTTCCACATAAAAAAATGGCGTTCAGGAATGTACATACATATATGGTGGAAAATCCTAAAGTCCTGAAAATTGTGAGAGCTGCCAAAAAGTGGGATATACTTATTTATGTGAGTGACTGTATGTAGAGGTTTTATGGATCATTCGCAATTGACGATGACAGGGCCCTTACTCTTAAGTGAGATTTGATTCTAGATCACATGGGTACTCTGTAGCTCGTTCAGTAATAGTCGCCATCATTGGAATGCTCAACTCTTTGTACGATCAAAATTATTTTACCATGAAATATTGCTTTTTAACAACCAAAAGAAAATAGACTTTTATGCATATCCGTTTGCTAAATTGTTTTCGAATAGAATTCTCAAACTTTGGACTATTTTAATTTTCTTGGTAGAAAAAGGGAAATTTTTCGTCAATCGGAAGTGGGATCAATGCTTTCCCAAGGGAACAGTGCGGAACTCGAACATCGAGTGCATTCTACCGGAAAATTTCTTACAGAGTACGATTGACTCGAAATCGAGCAAATTTTCTCTCGAATGGGAACACAGAGTAAGGTCCGATACCTACTATAAAGTTATTTAATACACATTTAAATCACAGCTGCAGCTTCATAAAATATAATTTATCATCAGTTCATTGCAGTCAATATGTATCATCAAGATTTTTTAAACTCGACTGACCGACTGCTATAAATTGTGAAAGGATATTTCGATGTTTCCAGAACCGTGAACGCCGCTAATATTTTAACCGCGGAAATATTAACTGCGAGTTTGAAGTGACATTTCATTTTTTCAAGGCTTTTGTACATGCACACATACATATTTATGCGTCTAAGTATGACGCATACCTACATACCTGCGACTGCGGGACGTCTGGCTATAAAAACTTGCAAAAGTCTTCGACACACTTCAATCATTTCTAGCGACCGTGCCTGAAAACAACTAAATCTCTAAAAAAACACAGAAGACTGTTTGAAGAATGGCCGACAATATAAAATCTAACAAACCACAGACAAGCTGCAAAGCCAATCGGGCTACATATCAATCTCTGCTTAACGAGATTACGCTACAGCGCTCCTATCTTAACGAAACCATTGCCAATATCTACATGCTGAAAGGCAAAGTTAATCCAAAGCTGAAAAAATCTTTTGACGAGGTATTGGAACAAGCAGAGAATCGAAATTTGGGTAAAGCGCGACGCCATCGTCTTGGTCACGTAAGAAATCAACGCAAACAAAAAAGGCCACGAAAATTAAACAACAATCGATGTAACATCAATTTTAAGCTTTATTTTAGGAATAAAACCAAACTTACTAAAATGAGACGAGGTTACTTAAATGATGCAGCTAAGAAGATTAAGCATGAAATCGAAGTAGAGCGTCTATTGAGAAGATACAATGATGGAGATTTCGTGATTTGCAAAGCATTTAAGCGTTTCTACGAAAATGCTGATGATTTGATGAAACAAGTACGCAATTTACGTTATCGTGCACGTTGCGCATTGACCGAGTACAGCTACTGAAGACTTCATTTTTATCTATTGTGATTTACACCTACATATGTACATGCGTCTGCAAAATTTTATGTGTAGCTTTAAGCTTTTATTTTAATTGATAGGTTTTTTCTAAAAAAAAAAAAATTAATAAAGAGAAATTGAGATTAATATTGATATTTGATTTGTTTTTAATCAAGCATGAGAGCAATATTCGGTTGCTGGTTCTTTGATTTAGGCTTACAATCGTACCTCGTTTTAGGCTTTTTTTCTTTCTTTGCTACTTTAAATGGCACCAGAATATTCATCAAAAGCTTTGCCAACTTATCTTGCATGTAAAAGCTTTATAAATCAGAGATTTGTTTGAAAGAGAACGGCCACTTAATTTAGTTCATTGATCTAAATTTATTTCGTAGATTTTGATTGCTACTCAAAGACGACTAACTGGCTAGCTTACAGTGTAAGCTTTTCAGTTAGTCAAATACCAAAAGCGAATGAGTTCTGAACAAGGAGGGCAACCAGAGTAAAAATAATTTTAATATTTCGGTTGTTAGTTTGTCAAAAGTGACAGAAGGGAGGTAAAGAAGCGGAACAATAAAAGATGCAGACTATTATTTGTGGAGCTTTGACATGAATGTTCTTGAGCCTCGAAACACCTTATCCAGTCAACATAACACATATGACAGAGCTTTTCTAAATATACGCTGGCTAATGGAAGGCGTTGAAAATTGAGATACCAGACAAACCCCTCCTGTAGACTAGCGGATTTTGATTCTTCTCACAAAACCGAATTGAGTCGGTTTCTTATTTTCGAACTGGTCTCCTTTCTTGCTTAAAACACACAATCATTGCTAGACAGACATTGCATTCTCTTTCTTTTGAATATATTTTCTATGAACGCATTTGGCATTTTTAGATATGGACATATGCATACATATGTACATATGTATGTATGTGTGAGTGGTTAGCACTCAAAAGCATGACAAACGAAACATAACGTATTGAATTCCAAAAATCATAAAATTGTAGAATGCCAGCTGAATATGAAATAATAAATAACAGAGCCACATACGAGCGATTCACTCCCAAAGTGGATGCATTTTGAAGCGCGCTGTGGCATAAAATGATTATGGGACTTTTCGCGTCATGGAAGCTTTAGCGAATTTTCTTGACTCGCTTCGCTGCTCAGCTGTTATTTGAATTTCATTCTCATATCCTCTTTTCTATTTTAATATTTTTCCAGTGCAACTATGCGAAATACAACAAAAATCGATAAAGCAGTTGTATGTTTGCCAAAGCAAACCGAATCGCACAGAACGAGCAACATAATGCGAGGCATTAAATGTATGATTGTGGTGATCAGCGGCGGATCCAGGATTTGACCAAGGGGGGGGTTTTGGATCACATTTTTTTCGTTGTGACTTTATAACTCAAGAACGGGCTCACCAGTCAAAACCAAATTGTTAGGCATTGTTCGGACTATACAAAAGATGGTTTATGTTCTGAAATTTTAAGATTCGGATACCAGGGTCTCGAGATATAGGCCAAAACGTGGACCTGGCTAACCTTTATAAGAATTTATACAATATGGGTATTAAATGAAAGGTTTTGACAAGTGCTTTAATATGGTGTACCTATTAGTCCCATATCAGACCCCGATTTTGAGATATTGTCCAAAATGTGGGCCAGGTGTGACCCTATAAGGTGGTTTTGCAATATGGGTATCAAATGAAAGGTCTTTATGGGTTTTTAAATAAGTTTTAGTTCTATTCACGTATATAAACCGGTTTTCGAGACATTCACCGAAATGTGGACCATGTAGGGTATTAGCAGGCAGTAGTTTTTAGGTCAATGTGCCACTCATTTTTGGTGATGTCCACCTAAATGGAGATCAGGGAGAGGAATGGTATCAAAAATAGGTTGGGGACAACTGGAGCTGTACATGAATTTTTTCGATGGCCAAAAAGGCAAAACGTTCTTCAAGAAAAAATTTCAGCAATGCAAAAAGAGAGCCGCACGAAGAAATTTAAGGTCATCTGTCCAACAAGATGGGCCGAATCACATGAAGCAGTATCAACGTACATTGAACTTCAACCAGCAATCTTTGAAGCCCACGACGAAACAGAAATATGGAAAGGCGACACTGCGACACAAGCTTCCCAATTGCTAGCAGCTATCTCTTCTGTTACATTTCAAGTAGCTAGCGTCATAATGCAGTCAGTGCATTTGATCGTATTGCCACTAAGTAAACAATTACAATCAGAAACACTGGATCTATCTGACGCCACTCAACTTGCGGAAGATGCTATTCAGGAATTCAAGGAAATGCGAAATAATGCAGAAAGTCACTTTCGTAGAATTTTCGAGGATGTAAGCAAAATATGCGCACAATGCGAAATCGATATGAAAAAGCCACGCATTAATAAGCGCCAAACAAACAGATGCAATGTCAATTCTGGAAGTGTCGAAGATTATTATGGAATCGCATTTTATATCCCATTTCTCGACACGTACATAACTCATCTTCAAAGTCGGTTTTCGAAAACTTCGGCGTTCTGTTCCCGAAAAATGAATACGATGTGAAAAAATGCAAAGAGCTGTACAGCTTTTATGAACGGGTTCTAACATGTTCTGAAGGTGAATTTATATCAGAAGTCAAAATGTGGAGACGGCGCGTTGATGGGAAATACATATATTAAAAATGTATTCGATGCAATCGAAGTAAGAATAAATTGCATATTTGATTTTTATAACCTGGAATAATTTTTTTTACTCAATATGGATTTTTTTTCAGTTGGTGAATCAAAATGCATTCGAAAGCGTTCACAAACTACTGCGCATTTTAGCTGTATTGCCAGTTTCGACAGCAACGCCAGAACGCACATTTTCCACTTTGAAAAGAATTATGTAAGTCGAACTTGCGAAATACGCTTGGCCAAGAGCGATTGAATGGACTCACATCTATAAACATTCATAACGATATACCAGTTTCTACTGACGAAATACTGGAAGAATTTTTCAAAAGGCCTCGTAAATTGTAGGGGGAAAACGAAAACTTATTGTTCATCACTTGGAAATAAATTTTTTTACTAGTACCATTATTTCGAGTTATTAAAAAACGTTACACTTTAGCCCTTTGGGGGGGGTTTAAACCCGAAAACCCCCCGCCGTGGATCCGCCACTGGTGGTGATGAAGTATAGACGTCAATGGTGGCTATGGCGTAGGAGGTTTCAAATCTTGTGCGCACAATATAAAATAGAAATTTTCCAATTGCAGATATCTGCCAGCCATTTAGAATAGCGAAATTGAGCGCAAATGGTAAAATTTTGGAAATTTCTGTGAATATAACTCAATGTAGCAAGCAATGGATGAACTTGGTTAACGGATACAAGTTCCAAGCACCCACATAACTACTTGAATGAAAGTAACGAGTAGGAAGTATTGTGGGAGCTGTCGAGTTTTCAGTTGCATAAGGAACTATTGAGCGCAGCTTCTCCAACAGAATGCTCAACCTTCGGGAAGAGCTATATTCTTAACAGTATCACAACAACAAAATCAACAAAATATCTATAAAAAGAAATTTAGTGAAAAGAAGTTCAGTACGAGGAAACGGACTTCAAGTAAAATATTTCGGAAAAGAACTGCTACAAGCTAACAGGCAGCCTCGTTGTCAAAACCAAATAGAACACGTCACGTGAGCCCTATCTGGAATGTAAGTGATTTGCGAGGTACCAAATAAAGACCGCCATCATCTGCTAGCAGGACATACAGAGGGCACAGGATTTCATGACACAGAAAATCCATATATTTTGCCCTCATTCAGCTTTCTGAGAGCAATATTTGTGCGATACGATTAGTCCAAAAGGGAAGATAAATAGGTGGCGAAAATGATTTCTGGGTGACGCGATATCAGTGGGTCCCAGCAGTCTCACATCTTCAAACTAACAGATAAGTGGTATTTACCTTGAGATACAAATTATCTATCGAATTTGATTAAAAAATTTTTTAGCTTATATTACTTAACCCTTTCGGCGGTAAAAGTGATTTTTTCACAAACAAAATTAAAGGCTAAGAGGCTAATTATTTTATTTTATTTATTTATGAGGATTGCCGTTTACTAAATGTCGAATAGAATTTTCCAACTTACGGCAATTATTTCATTTGTTATCGAATCAGGGAGTACCAAATTTTGCAATCGAAAGGGAAATATATTAAATCCAAAGGGTACAGATATGATTACAAAGTACGAACCACTCGAAAGCGAACAAATTTTCTTTCGAATAGAACCACAGAGTACGGGCCATGGACTGGATATTGAGCAAAACAGTTACCATGCGAATTGACATGCGCGTGATTTCATATTGCTTACTGGGTAATAACAGCTGAATGATAAAAGCAAAACGTTCTGAATATTTCTACGAAAATTGTGCATTTTACATAGAATAACACATATGTATGTATAAGTGAATATAAATATATAGAGTTTATGGATGTCAAATAAATAAATTTCCTTTTTTGCATAAATTGAATTCTTACACAATTTATATGTCTGTATGGCATTTGCATGCCGCCTCCAACCGTTCATTTATACTCGTTATCAATCACTTGCAGCATATCGATTGAACGCTTTAAATTCCTTTTTATACTCACCTCTGTTCGTGCTTCTTAAACACCATTGCTTAGGCAGATATTTAAATATCTTGTTGAAATTTGGAATGCATCCTTGCTATCCTTGCTTTTTAAAAGGGGTTAAATATGCTTAAAGCCACGCCCACTCAACATATAAGATATTGTACGAGAATTTCTACTAGAAATGGAAGCTCCGAAGCATTTTAGCCCTGTATTATGGGAAGATCTTACTGTCAAAAATCTTAGATCTTTTTGCAATGAGTACCCAAAATAGACTGACCTTGAGCACTAAACTGAAGAGCTTTTTGTGTGCTTTCCAGCCCTCTTCAATACATTAAACACATGCTTTACTTCCTATAATTTTGCGTCATAAAGTGGCTTTAAAAATCAATTCCCTGCACTGCGCATCAACAGAAATTCTCCCAAAAAAAAAAAAAAAACAAACCTACTCTTCTTACCGCGCCATCTGCTGAGCGAGGTGTAAAACAACAATAAATGCAACAAAACTGCCTTCTGCGAAATATTGTTGTTTGCTTTCACAACAACAGGTTAATTGGAGAGCCCAGAAAACAAAGAATTGAACAAAAGCAAATTGCTAGTTGTTTTGTGGCTAAGCCGTGTGCGAGGTCTTTTACTTTCACCTGCACAGCGATCTTGCAGCAACGCAATGACTCCATTTTACGGTACTTGCGAGCAGCAAAAAAGTCGTGTTGATGCCATTTTTAGCGCAGTAGAAACGCGCTTATCGGACACCCGCTTTTGATTTTGTGACGTGTGACACGTGCTGGGCTAAATCCAAGTGTTTTTTTCGCGTTAACGTCAATCAGCTGCTGTGACACCAAATGAATGGAAAGCGAGACAATTTAGGATTTTGCTTTCGCCCTTTTTTGTTTTAAAACTCTAACGAGAAATCGGTGTGGATGAGAGTGAATTGCAGGATTTACTAACAATTCACCCCTGCGAGTTGTCTGCAGCTCGTAATAACACAACAACTTGACTTTGGCGAATTTGAGATGGGGGTTAATGCAATGGTGCTGGAGGGGTTAATGGAACAATATGAAATTGTTTTTGCAAGTTGCTTTAAGAAAGAGGGAAAACTAGTGAAATAGAATTTAAGACATTACAAAGAGTTTTTTTCGCTTTGCCTTCCAACACCTTAACATATTGTGGCTGCACTACAAGCCAGGGATAATTTTGGAATATCAGTATTGAGTTTGGAGAATTTTGAGCTCAGCCTTCCACAGTACCACTCGTTTCTCCCTGGAAAGATAGCCTTCTTCCGCAGTCAGAGTTTGTGCTTTAAAGGAAGCACAGCTTGTCAAAGGCTTTTTCCTGTCGCAACTTTCATGCAGAAAAATCCCATTGAAAAAGCTAAAAAGAAAAATAAATTCTTTTTGAATATTTAAATTGATTTTAATTTTTTCTAATTTTTTTTTAAATTTTTCTATTTTTCATTGTCTGCAACACTATCAAAAACTAATCTAAAATAATCAACAATAATGGAAATGTTGATTACTTTCTACCAATTTTTTTTATGTAATTTTTTTTATTTATTACTTTGTATTGTCAATTAAAACAATAATAATAATTAATAATTTAATTAATTTAATAAATAATAATTTAAGTAATCCATTATCAGTACGTTTTTCCAGAAAATAATCATTACTTAACAGGTATGACGCAAATCTAAAATAAATTCAAGCATTTCAATTTATGTAAAAATATATTTTCAATAAAAAAAACTAAATTTTTTTCATCTAACATAACTAATTACGCCAAAATCACTTTCAAGTACCTTACTTATACTCCAACTGTACAAATACTTGAAAACCCCTTTTAAATTTATAGTTTTGTGTCCTCCAAGTTGTTTCAAATATTTGGCCCCAGCGTGCGATGCATTGCATTGTCCCGTGAATAAGGTCGAAAAGTGGTTCATGTCTTCTTCTTTGTTAATGAAAGTGTTGAATGCGCTTTAAATTAAATCAATGCGAAATTTCCCAAAAGGATTGCAATTCTCCTATCGCCACTCACCATTTTTGTTGTATTTTGCGTTTTTTTGTTGTTTTTGTTTTTACGTAGCCAACTGACAGCATGTCCAGGCGAAAGTGTAAGGAAACTCTCTCATCGGAATTCAAGAAACAGCAAAACAATTTACGCAAGCAATGTTGATGGTTGGTTTTTTTTGTTTGTTGTTGGCAGTCGAGCGCAGCGCTTTCGGTAATTGAAGGAATGAGTTGCGAATGAATGCATTTGAATGTGGTGAAGCTTAAGCTGTTGCTATTTGTCATGCACCGCGCCCCCCTGCACTGCTTTTTGGCGCTACGATGTATGTCGTTTGGTGTTGTCTTGTTACATTTTCGCCTGATTTGAAGCGTTGCAATTCCCGATGGTAGTGCGCGTCTACCCCCAAAATAATTTACATCGCTGCCATGAATGCTAAATCAAGTGCAATACTTATGAATGCTTACAAACTCACACACACACACGGATATACGTATAGATATGAGAAAATGCCAGACATGTAAATCCCATGAAGTAGCCAAACCCAGTATTCGTAAAAGAAAACAAATTTTACGTCGAATTTTAACAAAAAGGAGGTTCTAACCGAGTTGCCAACTATTTGCAATTAAAACCACATTTTAAGTTATTCTTACTTAAAACTACAAACTCTGTTCTTTCCTTGCTAATTTAAACATATGTACATATCCCAAAACCTGAAGCGTATTACTACGACCCTTAAGTACTGGCGTCGCTTTAAGCCACATCCATCCCCATACTAACTTGAATTTGAAATATCCCGAACTGCATCACGAATATTGCCCAGTAAAATGGACATCCCAAACAAATATATTTTTGTGCATTTTTATATGGTATGAAAAACAACAACAACAACAAATTATATAGTATAACTTACCACTTGCTTCTTTCAAGGCAGCATTTCTCTGTGAGTGAAGCGTGTGGGGTGCGTTTAATAATTGAAATAAGAAACGAAAAGCAAATACTGCTAGTTTAGCATAATAAATATGAGGAATAAAATGGCTGCGGGGTATTGCTGAGTGCCAGTTTTGTATGTGCTTTCGGTGTTGAATGGCAGGCAATTACCCAAGCGGTGCAATTAATTTAAATGTGCAACACATCAAAACTAATTGCGCAAAGTGAATTAATTAAATAGCAGTAACAACAACAATAACAACAAAAACAACGAGAAAAGCTAGTTGGCGAAGCACAAAAAAAAAAACAGCAACAAAAAACATATGCGACAGGCACCAGAGCAATCTTCATACCACTTGTGTGTGTGTGTGTGTGTAAAAACCTCAGAGAAACACAACGCATACGAATTGATATGATTTGTTTTTGTTTTTGTTTGACGCCAAAAAGCAAATACCATGCAACATTTGGTGCACAAACGCCCACACTGCAAATAAAGCACACAAAAATGCAACAAATACACATACATACATACATACGCTTGGTTACAATTACCTGGAAGTGAGGGACCAAACTGGTCGACAAAAAATTAGTTTACAACTTCCTAGCTCATCTCACAGTAGGTACCTAGTCCGAAAAGCTCAAATCTAAAACAAAATGGGGCATCCCGGGTTGGAAATAACGCCGTAAAACTTTCTCTGGAAATTCAAAGTTTTCAGCACAACAGCTGGAATCTGCGAACGTTCAGTTCTCAAAATTGAGAATTTTTTGTTTTACGAATTGAACTCAACTAAAAAGTTAAAAAAATAAAAAAGTGGGCCAAGATTTAAAAATTAAAATTCTTCAAGAAACTTAAAACTTCCTTCTGATGTCTCAGGATAACTTATTCATATACATACATACATATATAGCAATAAAAAATTTGGCTAGAAAATAAAATAACGGACTTTAATAATTTTTATGATTTTGCAAAATTCAAGATTTTCAAAAATTGAATGACTAAGTGCGACTTTCTCATCATCAGTTTGCAATTCCTCATTACAAACTTGAAAAGCTGAAGTTGTGCTTGATGCTGCTAGTAGTTTCAGAGTAGTTTACAGCTAGTTGGTTTGACTGCTGGGTATATACTAGTGAAAAAGTGTATTTGTATTGGTGTGTGCCTCACGTGCCAATATTTGCTAACAATTTAAACATTTAAAATTTGCAAATGTGGCAATGTGACCGTGTGGCCGCGCATACAAATGCGCCACAAACCATTTGCTCCAGCAGAGCCATCAACGACCAGCAACACGCGAATAAAATAAAGTCATTAATGTTGCAATACCACGGATGTATTGTAAGCATTTACAAAAAAAAAAAAAAAAGAAAATAAAAAACAAATCGCGGTGCATGCAACTTCGTCAAAAGCAAAGGTTGTTAGGGTGACAAATTTGTGTGAAAATCAGCGGGAGCCATTCTTAAAAGGATGAGTTTGTCATCATCATCATGCGCTGTCATTTAATTCAATCCAATTGGAAACGCAAAGAGACGCCAGCTGAGTGGGGCACAATGAAACATTGCTAATGCGTCGTTCCTCTTGAAGTTCCCCAGTATGTATGTATATTTGCCACTGCTGGCCCCATTGTGAGCCTCTAAAGAAAGCCTTTGTAATATTTATCACAGCCTGTTGGAGCTTCCTTTGCACTTTTGCTATATTTTCTATCACCTGCTGTTTGTCAAAAGTGATTATCCTATATATGTATATCTAGGCTGTTAGTAAAGATTAAGACTTAACACTTTGAATTTGTACCTGTCAAGGGAGCTCTGTGCCGGTCTTCCGCAGACATAAAAGTAGCAAAGGTAACCAACGGATGCTCACCCTAATGCATGTATTTCTGGATTTCGCAGAGGTGAACTGAGTTTCTTGTTTTTAATGATTTTCCCTAATACACAAACTTGCTTACATGTCGGTGTAGTTGGTTAGTTAGTTGCGTAATATTATGATTTCTTGGAAATGTGCTATGTAAACCAGTTCTGTGTGTAAATCTAGGTACATTTGATGGCTCATCCCACAAACAACATCAACTTGATGACATTTTCGTTTTCTGTTAGTACAAACTCGTTAAAAGACTATTTTAGCTGCAAATGCAATACACGCATACAGACAAACAAACGTACAAAAAAATGTTCACACACACACACACAATAACAATTTCAAAACTAAGTATGTGTCCTGTTGCAGGCAGCTGCCCGCACTTTGAACTGACGTTGCAAATATTCCCCAGGTGCTTTACCTCAGTCATGACTTCTTCCATGTGCAGAATTTGTTTTTGTTAGAAAATTTAACTTTTTTTTAATATTTACACCTGCTTGCGCTTTTCACTGAAGATGGTTGAAGCGCGTTCACATAAAAGTTGGTTACAAAGGAACGATCGGAACAAAACAGACACGGAGTTACTTCCGTATATGAGTGGCTCAGTGTCATCCTTGCCTAAGCCTCAATTTAGTCATTTCCTAATAATTAGTGACAAAGTTAATAGGTAATTAAAAATTAAACAGCCTTTTTAGGAAGCTTTCAAACATTTAATTAATTTAATTAATAATTTCGTTCAAAAATGGCAGGGATAGCTTGGAGTATTTCTGAGTAGTATAGCATAATAGCTCCATATATGTAATTTCGAGGGTAAGGCAAGGATGGCACTGAGCCACTCATATCCAAGTTAAAAGCATTAAATAATAAATAATAATGATAATAATAATCAAAAATCATAAAAACCGAACCGAAATTGTTTTGAGAAATACCACGTTTTGTTAACTGCGCTCGTACCACTATACGAGTATATAATATTCCGTTCCATACGAGCTTGAGCTTCCTTACTTCTTGTAATAAATTTTGTATGCTGACGTCCACATGCATGTCACTGTGCCATTTAGCTCCTTATTCTCGCTTTTGTTTAATCTTTTACAGTTGCTGCATTGCTGCACATTCACACACAAGCGCAAACATGTACATATGTACAGGGGCGACCAAAAGTATTTCGCATGAGTCTTTTGTAGTATATCCTATTCTGTGTTTTTATATATTTTCACTGCAAGTTTCCAGAACGCAATTCTGTTGAATCTCGTTTGAAGATCATGCATCGAAGAAAAAATCATCTCAAAGCAGTTGTTTTGCTATAAATAGGAAAACGTGGAGAAATCTATCCTTGAGAGCTTAGATGTATTTATATTGTATACGACAACCGCTGTGGGGTATGACTACGGTTGAAGTGAGCTTACGAGAGTAAAGCCCTACCCGAATGTTCAAGTTACACGTTCTCACAGTAGCTTGATTAATGCCAGGTTGAAGACCGCTCTCAGAGGGCTGGTGCGTTATTCGAGTTTGGATATTATAAGCTGAAGTAGAGATATCCAGTTTGGTGACTTCGAGAAATCACCCATTTAGTTTGGAATATCAATACAGTCGTGTCTACCTACCAGACTAGAATGTAAAATACTTTTGTTGGCCACTGTAGGTATGTATGTAATTCTATACGAAAGTACAGTAAACTTTTTCTTTGACAAAAACATTTTGTGCGTGTAGACTTGTGCATTGGCACAGATTTACAGTTCGTCGGAGTGTAAAAATAACAAAAAACTACAAGCAGTAGCAACAAAAACTTTTACAAATATTTAAATAATTATATGTATGTATGTAGGTGCAGTATTTTAATAATATAACAAATATGCAAAAATGTTATTTCTCACCTGCTTCTGACTTTCTTTTGCTTGAGCAGTTGCACTTTAATTCCCAAAAGTGAGTATCCAATTGGATGGTTGCATGTCTAAGAATTAAATATGTACATATGTGTGTGTGTGTTTATGTGCTAATGGATTTTTAAAACATAAAGGGCGAGTACATATAATTGAAAATAGTAATATGGCCAATGCATCAAATGCTTGCTTTTAAGTAAAAAGGTTTAAGTATTTTAAGAAAGTCTTTAGACGAGTTTATTATTCTGAGAAAATAGCTAGCTCTGAGTAGCTATTTATTAAATATTTTATGAAAAGAACCAGTCGTATTTTTTGAAAAAAAGAGCGTGGCATTTACCTCAAATGCAAATAAATTTTAAAAAAATTTCGCTAGCTAACAAGCAAATAAACGAAATGAAGGCAGACTTTGTTTGTCTCGTTTTATATTCTGGAATATTTTTCTATTAACTAACATAGTTACCTCCCTACTACATCTATGCAGGGTTTCTTCTTCTGGATTCTTACTGAATATTGATTTTTAAGCAATATTCTGGCATAAAATAAACTGTGGTTGAGGACTCACAGTTCAAGCATTGCTCGGTCAGCGCTTTACACAAACAACAAAACAAATATTCAACTTGAGAAATGAAATGAAAGATTTAATATTTACAGAGCAATAATCTTTAACGTGAAGATAGTTAAAATTCGATTACAGAGATTGCATTATCAAAAGTTCATAGCTTTTTCAGAACTCAAAAATAGGAAACAAATTAAAATGAAATGCGAAATTCATTAAAACATAATATTCACTTTCACAGTCCAGCTAAATATTAAGCAGAAGTTATGGAAATTATTAAATAACTGCTGGGCATTCATTGTTTTACAACAAATGTAAGTATGTGCACATCAGACAGGCATGGAGTTTTATTTCAAAATAGCAACATCAAAAGATATAGCAGGTAGGAGTTCATCTCAAAATACAACTATTTAAAACAAAGACCAAAGAAACTTCCAGATAAATATTTCAACATTTAATTGAATTTAATACGACTTGCGGGCCGTGTCAAACGCTACAGGTGGCTAGAAGTGTATGGAGTGTGATGAAAGGAAGCTTTGTAAATGGCCATTTGCCCCTGGGGTGTTAGCAAAGCTAACTTAGCAAATGCTGCTTTGCCTTTTGGCTGTGTTCAAATAGCCATTGGAAAAGCAAACGGTATTGTTGGTGTACGTCAAATAGAACAAAGAAGAGCGAAGGCAGACAAAAAGCTGAGCTGAAATGAGAGAAACATATTTCAAAAATATTAAAAACAAGAAGAAGAAAGAAATTCATTTGGAATCAAGATAAAAGCAGCAAACGAAATTTCGCTCTTTCGAAACCACTTTCAACGCCTTGGCAGTGGCGCAATATATTAGCAAAATCAGGGAATGTTGTTGTATAAAATAATAATTTTTGTTGGTCCTAGTTTTGGATAATTAACTTTTTATTTTGCGGAGGCCTTGCGTGCGCTCCGATGGTTGGATTACAAATCTGCTTCTTAACCTATTGTTAGTAGTATTAATAGCTTAACTCTAGTCCACGTATCGTACCACATTGAGACAACTGTTGCTGTTGTTGTTGCGTGAATCATTGTTGTTGCAGGTGGCGGAATAGCTTATTTATTTACTTAAGACTGCAATGATTTATCTCGGCTTCCAGCTCGAAGTAGCTGCCCACCAAGAGAAGCCCATCTTGTGTTGCAAAGCGATCACCATTTGTTTATTTTAAAATTGTTATTTTTAATGCAGCTGCAACAAATTACGTCGCGAAATTAAGGTTAATCAATAGAAGCTCATTTCAAGGGCAATGTCAGCCTTGCGATTCGAAGTGATCAGTGTTTACTTTAGACAAATGCCATAATGTAAACAGTTGAGGAAAGCAACTGGAAAATATTAATTGCCCTCAATACTGTCAGCATTTGAAGATGCTATTTACTTAGAACTATTTTGTTGACAATATCTCGGGTTAACTCCTCCCTTTCTTAGTGAGGTTCGTCCCCGAGCCTTTCTTTAATTTTCTCCACTACACCATCAACAGCTTTTTCTAGTGAACGCTTCTTGTGTTTATTGAAAACAAAGCGCATCACAATAAATACGATGATAGTTGTGAGCACAACAATGAAAATTATAGATTTTATATCAACCTCTTTTTGTAATGTTTTAATTTGGTTGATATTTTCTACATTCATATTATGGAGATAATTCAGACTAAATGTTTCTCGATGTCCTATTAAATTTATCTCTTGAGTCATGGGTGTTTCTGGAGAACGTTTTAGAGCAGTTTTCTTATTTCGAAATGAGGTCTCATTTATTGTTATCTGTGTTTCAAAAGTTATCAAATAAGTACCTCCAACCAATTTTCGGTCACCATTTTCGCCCTTTATTTCGACTGTATCATTGTTAATTATAATTATTCCGTCATCAATTTCGTTTATGCCTCTGTTATGATTTGGTATGGTTGAGCAATTAGCCCGTAAACCCGAAATTAACTGTTGTCCGCAGGTAGTTATGTTCAATATCTTGCAAAATGTAGCAAATGTAGATTTCTCGCATTGCACAGCATGGACCTTTTTCCCGCACTCTGCCACGGTGTTCATATCTTCAAAATTTATTACACGTTCTTGATGTGGTACAGCGAATAAGGTTAGCTTCTTACATATAATGTTAGGTATTGGATATTTTATTATAAAATATAAACTATTAATATTTTGAAAAACTTTTATTTTCGACATCCCTAGCACGTCTATTGTAGTCACATTGGTTGATTGTTCGTTTATTATTTTTGTTACATCGGAGTTATCTAATATTACTGGACTAACCAAATTAAGTTTAGCCAAAGTTAAAGAAGTTATGACATTTTGTAATTCTATAATAATTATTCTGTTTCTGGCCAAAATTATTTCAAATACATTTTCTGTGGTTACTAAGGATTTTTCTTGAGAAGAAATGATTTTGTTTAATGTTTGAGTTATTTCCAAAATTTTTTGTTGAATATTGGTATTTATCCTATACTGTCTATTATTTGAATCAACGAGTACATCCTGTCTCATCTGTAGTCTTTGAAAATCATCAAAATCTGGGGTACCTGCTACTACTTTTAATGCGGTACCTAAAAAGTTTAAACTTCGTGCGTGTCGATGGTGGAGATCAACAGTTCGAAGCAGCGTTTCAATGTGGCTTACGTCTGCATCTAAAAGTCTTCTCATTTGAGAACCAAATTTTTTAGAAAGTTCTTTAGTCTCATCATTCATTATGGAGTAAAGGCTCAGGTTAGTAAAATGTGTTAAGTAACCATAATGTTCCCATATTATTGCCTCTCCATCTGAAATTGGTATGTAATTAGAGTTAGTATAGTCTATCAGCTTCTCTGCTAGGGTCGTCGTTGTTAGAAATGCCAATATTGTTAACCTGCAAAGAGAGAGGGCGTTGAATAGCCTGTCTACTCTGTTGTTCCTTAAAAACTATTTGGACAAACATTCAAGGTGGCTTAAGGTTGTCCTTGTGGACCCTCCTCCCCTCTATAAGAACGGTGGTGCCTAGGTCTTTTTCGACCTTTTTTTCCACATATAATTCAGAAAGTTTGTTTCCTAATCGTCTATTAACCTTCACTAAGACCGTGTCACCAACGTTATATGATTTACACTGGCGGTTTTTATTGTGATATTCGAGATTGGAAGCCTGAGTTTTCTCGATACTATTTCGGACTGATTCTGTGACTCCACCTGAATGGTCATAAAGAATATCTATTGGTTTTTTATTTGTTACTGAATGAATGGACTTGTTGTATTCTATAGTAGCAAACAGAATTAGATCTACAGTCTCACTTAGATTTTTCTCCAACTTCAAACACCTTGCTATTTCGGCTAGTGTGCTATGAAAGCGTTCAACCTGACCGTTAGAGGTACTATGTAGCGGAGGAGCGTTGATTATCTGCACATCATTATAGTCTATCAACATTGATTTAACTGTGTGAGAGTTAAGCGATTTTTCGTTATCGCAGTACACTGTTTTTACATTAGGAAAAATGTTTAGAAGCTGCAATATTGATGGTTTTACATCTACTATGGTTCTAGATGCAATTTTTTGCACAACAGCAAATTTAGAAAATTTATCAATGCATGTTAGGAAATACTTTTGGTCTGTTGAAAAAATATCAATATGTAAAATCTCTCCCGCAAAAGATGGGATCGGTGTTGCAGCAACAATATGCTTCTTTGGATGTCGTTCATATTTTGATTTTGAACATATCCGACAGTTTGATGCAACTTCTCTTGCTTTTTTATCCATTTTTGGGAAAAAATAATCTGCCAATATTTGCTTAACATTTTCTTGAGCAGCTCTGTGGGCTCTATTATGTTCTGCAATTGTTATCTCCTGCTGATCGTTTGGATTGAATATATCTGTAACCATTTTTTCAGTATGGCGAAATTTAACATTGGGGTAGAGTTCAACTAAGCGATGTTGAATCATTGCCAGAACATGTAGGCTACAATGTATCGCATTCACCACCTCGTCATTAATAACTTCATGTAATATCTTAAAAAGTGATTCCATATCATGGAACGAAATGATGTGTCTAGTTTTTGAATGGAATACTATAAAAGTTTGCTTTGAAGTACTCGTCCCTTCTCGGATAATAATTTGATTTCTAAAACAATTAACTGGTTTATCCACTGTTTCAATAGTATAAGTTAATGACCCTTCGCTATGGATGGTGGCACAATTGGAGCTTACCTCCATATCGTCTTGAGTCATGGCTATATGCTGTCTTGACAACGCGTCAGCCACATAATTTTCTTTTCCTGGTTTGTAATAAATTTTTGCATTATAACTCTCTATTAAGGATTTCCAACGTTTAATCTTTGCGTTCGGATTTTTGTCAGAAACAGCATAAGATAATGGCTGATGATCAGTAAAAATGTTTATCTGACCTACGCCATAAAGATAATTTCTCAAAGAATTTAAAGCCCAGACAACAGCCAATAATTCTCTTTCGTTGGTTGCAAGATGCTCCTCTCTATCTCTTAGTGTTCTTGAGATCATGGCTATTGGTTTTTTTGATTGTGAGAGCACCGCACCCAATCCCTTTGATGATGCATCTGTCGTTAAATCAAAAGGTTTTGTAAAATCTGGATACATTAACGTAACATCTTCTGATGCCAGGATTTCCTTCAAAGTTGTGAATGCCTGTATGGCTTCGGGGTTCAATTGTATTAGTTTCTTTTTTGATTGAGTCGCACTTATTTTGCCATTTTCTCCCTTTAGCATATCGGTTAGTGGCTTAGCTATGCTAGCAAAATCCTTAATAAAACATCTGTAGTAGCTGGCTAGACCTAGGAATGACCGAAGTCCTCGAAGTGTAGTTGGCTGTTCGTAATTCCTTAAAGAACTTACTTTCTCAGGACTTGTCTTCACACCATTTCGTGATACTACGAATCCTAAAAACTCCACTTCGGTTTTAAAAAATTTTGATTTTTCTGCCGATACTCTCATATTTGCATCGTAAAGGTTTCGTAAAACCCATTCTATGTCTCTGACATGGTCTTCTGCATTTTTTGAAAAAATTATTACGTCATCAACGTAAACATGACATGTCTTGCCAATTTGTTCTCTAAGCACATCGTCGATTGCTCTTTGAAATATACTGGGGGCATTTTTTAAGCCGAATGGTAAACGACAGAATTCATATTTACCATTATTAACAGAGAAGGCTGTCTTCTCTCTATCCCTTTCCATCAACTCAATCTGATGAAAACCGGACTTAAGGTCAATAGTAGAGAAATATTGTGCACCTTTTAAATTTGAAAGTATAATCATTGCATTTGGCATAGGGTATTTATCTTCGATAGTGACTTCATTCAGTTTCCTAAAATCAATCACTAACCTTTTTTTCTTGTTACCTAATTCATCTGTTCCCTTTTTATCAACAACCCAAATAGGATTATTGTAAGGGGATCTTGATGGCCGTATAACGCCATTAGAAAGAAGGTCAGCAATTTCATTGTTGACAAAATTAGTTACACCCATAGGGTATGGGTATAATTTTGAGTAAATTGGTTCATTTGTTTTTGTCCGAATTGTCGCGACAATATTTGTGTTAAAAGGTAGTGACTCGTTAAGGTCAGCAAAAGCCTTTTTATTTTTTTCTATCATTTTGTAGAAATTATTACATATTTCGGAAGGAATTTCCTCGCTTCCTATATTTATAAAATTTACATTTTCGCATCTGTAAAATAGCAAGTCTTCGTTTCCAAAGTCATGCCTAATTTTACCATTCTTCAAATCTATCTGAGCATTGATCTGGTTTAGTAAATCAAGACCAATAATTCCATCAAATATTTCAATACCGGGAAGCATATAAAAATTTGTGTTCACTCCAAATAAATGAACTTTACATTTTTCAGTCACCACACTATTTCCGTGTACGGACTGTACCAAAAATGTTTTTGACACTGGGACGATATTCCTCAGTTCAGGAAAAGGTTTTATATAGTTCTTCGATGCACCGGTATCAATTAAAAGTTTCATTTTTCTATTATTCCCTACTTGTCGTTCGATCCACGGAAGCAGGGATCTTCCTCTAAAAAATTAAGTTGCTCATCTTCGAGTTCTTCTAACTCGTTTCCAGATTTTTCGTTGTAATCTTCATCAATTAACTCTTCTTGTTGAAGTTTATTAATTCTTTGAAATTTTTGGCCTGTTGCCCTGTCCGATTCTGCCGGACGTTTTTGAGGTGAAGGATTATTATTGTATCCTTGATTAAATTTTTGCGGTTGCGG